>JAHHFK020003667.1:0-545000 GCA_024533555.2 Aedes koreicus
CTGTCTGTCTGTTTTTTTTTTTTTTTTTTTTTTAGATTTGATGTAGAATCAAACCAGACACCTGAAGAACTCAGGTGTGGGGATGAGGGTGCCAACTACCGACCCACTAAAAACCCACCAATGCCTTTAGCCCTGGTCCCTCCCCGGAACCACCTTCTGTTTCTACTGAGGAGGGGTTATTGTGCTGGTAGACACCTCACTATGTCTAACTACTTAGGGCTTTAGTAGTTAGGTGGTCCCTGCGACCTGCCTTTAGTCGTTTCGCCATTTTTGTTGGAGATCAAGGACGATCTGGGAGGCTGCTACGCACACCGCGTCCCAGACGTCCTCCGGTCTTGAGACAGATCCTCTGGACCAAAGGAGAGATCCTGAGTCGTGTCGCGACCTGGAGTATGGCCATCATGCGGGCGGATCTCGCGCCGTCGAAGCGAGGACATGCGAAAAGCACACGGTGTGAAGCTTCTTCGACTCCCGCGCACTCACTGCATGCGGAGGACTGTGGCTGCCCATATTTCTGCAGGTATTTGAGTCCAGAACAGCCGTGGCCAGACAATATCTGCGTTAAGTGGAAGTTCACTTCACCGTGTCGCCTACCGACCCACCCGGTTAACTCCGGGATTAGTCGGTGGGTCCACCGACCTTTGGTGGAGTTGTTCCATTCCCTCTGCCACTTAACCATGGATGCGGCTCAGTGGTCTTCTTTTCGGATACCTCTTGTTCCACGTTGCTCGAAGCACTCTACGTCCTCTTTTATGACGATGCCTATTGGCATCATCCCCGCTAGGACGCAGACTGCGTCGCGTGATACCGTTCGGTATGCACTCACCACTCTTAGGGACATGAAGCCTGTGTGTACTCTCGGAGCTTATTTGCGTAGCTCCTGGTACTCAAGGCGGTGATCCATGCCGGCCCGCTGTACCTAAGTATGGACAGGGCGACACTGGCCAGGAGTTTACGCTTACTTCTTTGCACCGCCGAGCTATTCGACATCATGCGGGATAATGCTGATATAGCCATAGAGGCTTTTGCAAGCGTAATCGATGACTGACAAAGGAGCAGCTTGTCGTCGATCATAACCCCACGATACCTCAATAACCTCATCGATTCTACTGTGCAGTTACCTGCACTAATCGTCGGCATGTTGCTCTGATTTTCGATTGTTCACCACCGTGACCTCGGTCTTATGGTGGGCTAGCTCCGAGCTGTTTGGAGCTCATCCATCTCTCCACAATGCCAATGGAGTGTGAGGCCGTTAACTCGACCTCCTCGATGTGATTCACCACACATCTCCAGGGTCATATCGTCTGCGAACCCAGACGATCTTTACCCCGCTCTGGAACTCAGGCCGCAGTACCTCGTCGTACATCGTGTTCCATAGCACCGGACCCAGGATCGAACCTTGCGGGACGCCTGCGGTGATCTGTACACGTTTCTGGCCTGCCTCTGTATTATATACCAGTACGCGATTCTGGAAGTAGCTTCCGAGAATCTTGTACAGGTACCCAGGAACCTGAAGGTGTTGGAGTGAGTCGGCGATAGCCGCCCAACTGGCGCTATTGAACGCATTCCTCACGTCAAGGGTGACCACCGCACAGTATCGTACTCCTCGCCTCTTGCGCTGGATTGCCACCTCGGCCGTCTTGGTGACGGACAGGATGGCATCCACCGTCGACTTCCCTTTACGGAAGCCAAACTGATTACTTGACAGACCGCGTATACCCTCCGTGTATGTTGTCAGTCTGTTGAGGATTACCCTCTCGAGCACCTTACCCGCTGTATCCAGCAGACATATTGGTCTATATGCCGATGGATCTCCTGGTGGCTTCCCTGTCTTTGGTAGCAACACAAGGGTCTTAATTTTCCAGGCGTCTGGGAAGACGCCCTCGTCCAGACACTTTTGCATCACCACCCTGAACATTCCGGGATCCAGCAAGATAGCCGTCTTGATGGCCAGGTTCGGAATACCATCCGGTCCCGGCGCTTTGTTCACCTTTAGCGACTTTGCTATCGCAATGAGTTCATCATTCGTCACCGTCGCCTCGTCGCCGACCCCGTTGTGCCGTTGTCGGTGCCCACGTGGTCACGGGTGTTCGGCTGAGCCGTCCACCCTTCCGTCGCTATGACAGCGTTAGGGTCTGGGATACTGGAACGCTGGTCATGGGACACGTCTACGGCGGCGGGGGGCCATGGACTTGGGTCGTGGCTCGGAAAGAGTCCCCCAACGATCACCTGCAGCAGCTCTGGTGAACGCTCGGTTGGAGCCGCCGATCCTCTCGGTTTTGGCCATTACAACCCGGTAGGCGTCACCCCACGGATTCGTATTGGCCTTCTGACACAGGCCCTCGAAGCAGGCTCGCTTGCTGGCCTTTATCTCCCTCTTTAGTGCGGCCTTCGCGGCGACTAGCGCCCCTCTACGCTCGATTCTATCGGCGTCTGACCGCGCTCTTTGCACCCTCCGTCTTGCGTGGAGGCATGTTCTTCGGAGGTCGGCGATCGACTCCGTCCACCAATACACCGGCGATCTTCCATTCCTCGGTTTGACTTCCCTCGGCATGGTCGCATCGCACGCTCGTGTAAGTGTCATAACGAGTCTTTCGCCGCAAGGTTCCTGGGTTTCGCGTAAGTTTCGTTCCCTCTCAAGCGCCTCTTTAAAAACCTCTACATCAAAGTAGGACGTCCTCCATCTGCGGGCGAATGGAGTGGATGCTCCTCCTTCCGCACGCTGCCTTGTATTGTGGACGATACAATAACGTACCGCCAAGTGGTCGCTATGGGTGTAGCCATCATCCACCCTCCAATTGCTAATTAGCCCAGGACTGCTAAATGTTATATCGATAATCGATTCCGCTCCATTTCTATGGTAGGTACTCGTGGTACCCACGTTGGCTAGGTCTACATTGAGCCTAGCCAAGGCCTCCAGAAGAATCTGGCCCCTAGGGTTGGTAAGGCGGCTCCCCCACTCGAGCGCCCAAGCGTTGAAGTCCCCGTCTGTCTGTCTGTCTGTCTGTCTGTCTGTCTGTCTGTCTGTCTGTCTGTCTGTCTGTCTGTCTGTCTGTCTGTCTGTCTGTCTGTCTGTCTGTCTGTCTGTCTGTCTGTCTGTCTGTCTGTCTGTCTGTCTGTCTGTCTGTCTGTCTGTCTGTCTGTCTGTCTGTCTGTCTGTCTGTCTGTCTGTCTGTCTGTCTGTCTGTCTGTCTGTCTGTCTGTCTGTCTGTCTGTCTGTCTGTCTGTCTGTCTGTCTGTCTGTCTGTCTGTCTGTCTGTCTGTCTGTCTGTCTGTCTGTCTGTCTGTCTGTCTGTCTGTCTGTCTGTCTGTCTGTCTGTCTGTCTGTCTGTCTGTCTGTCTGTCTGTCTGTCTGTCTGTCTGTCTGTCTGTCTGTCTGTCTGTCTGTCTGTCTGTCTGTCTGTCTGTCTGTCTGTCTGTCTGTCTGTCTGTCTGTCTGTCTGTCTGTCTGTCTGTCTGTCTGTCTGTCTGTCTGTCTGTCTGTCTGTCTGTCTGTCTGTCTGTCTGTCTGTCTGTCTGTCTGTCTGTCTGTCTGTCTGTCTGTCTGTCTGTCTGTCTGTCTGTCTGTCTGTCTGTCTGTCTGTCTGTCTGACTGACTGACTGACTGACTGTCTGACTGACTGTCTGACCCCTACAGACTCCAAAACTACTGAACCAATCGGCGTGAAAATTCGCATCTGGGTTTTTTGGGGTGGCTGAAGAATGGTAATGATTTTTTTTCTTATGATGCTAACAGACCCCTCCCTTTTCTGGAATGGGGGACTCCCATGCAAATGAAACACAAATTTCTGCAAAACTAATGAACTAATCAAGCAAATGGAACCAAATTTGGCATGTGGAGATTTTGGAGGCAGGATTTTTTTCTATGGTGGTTCGAGGTGCCCCTGTCCCCTCTGGAAGAGGAGGGGGGGTTCCCATACAAATGAAACTTGAGAATTAACCTGGCAAATGGAATCAAATTTGGCATGAGGAGATGAGGCAAAAAAAAAATTCTATGATGGTTCGTGACCCCTTCCATCTCTGAAAGGGGGAAGGGGCGGGGGTTCTCATAAAAACGAAACACAAATTTCAACCAAACATGAGAATTATCCAGGCATTTCAAACCCAAAATTTTTTTTTTCACAGGTAAAACCCAAGTTCTGATAGAAGTTTGAACCCCTTCTTAGTCAAAAAAAAAGGGGGATACTTGAGCTACTCTCAGTGCTACATTATGCACAAGAAGTTAGTCTAAGGTTATGCAAGAGAAAATTCCTTTTGATTTGACAAGATACGGCGTAGTTTGAAGATAAATTTTTTGTCTATGAGATGCTTCTACACAGAAAGAAAAACCATGGTAGAAACTACCGATCCGAGGGTTAAATTAGAAACAAAAACAAAAATGAAATGCATAAATTTATAGAACTTAACCTAGCCGTCCTTAGAATGTAATTTCTTTCCTTTTCATCAATAGAACCTACACAAAAAGAAAAAATAGGCTAGTTCCTACTGTTTTGGCTGACTACGCAAGTTTTTAAAACTACTATGGCAATCAACCATAACTTCCGTATAAACTACTGCATTTTCGTGAAAACTACCATAAATTTTGACAGGTCATAGTATTTTCTACTGCAATGTTTACATACGAATGTATTATCATAGTAGAACTAAACGAAAAATGTTTTTGTAAAAAACGTAGATGTGTGTTTTAAGTTTAGTTTAGTTTGAACATTGTTTTCTCTTGCATAAACTTAGATTAATTTCTTGTGCATAATGCAGCACTGAGAGTAGCTCAAGCATCCTTCTTTTTTGAATAGAAAGGGGTTTAAATCAGAACATGCTTCTTACCCGAGAATTACACATTTTGAGTTTTAAATGCCTGGATAAATCTCATGTTTGGTTGAGATTTGTGTTTCATTTGTATAAAAGCCCCCTCTTCCAGAGGAAGAGGGGTCTCGAACAACCATAGAAAAAATCCGGCCTTCAAAAATCTCCGCATGCCAAATTTAGTTCCATTTGCTTGATAAGTTATGGAGTTATGCAGAAATTTGTTTTTCATTTGTATGAGAGCTCCCCTTCATACAAATGTGCACCACATAGTAACGAAATTTCTGAACAATCTTTCTGAAGGTTATAAAATGCTCTCTTTATTATGCCCACTACGCCACTTAGTGACAGAATTCTAAACCATGCTCTCCACCGCCCGAAAGTCCTTGACCTTCTGAACAACTTTGAGTAATGTTCAAATTTTCTAGGTGGTTGGAATCATTAAATAAATTCTATCAACTGTAATCTCTTTTCCATGCTCACAAGCGCCACGTAGTGACCGAATTCTGAACGATACTCTCCAACTTCCCAAATTTCTTGAACCTCTGAACTGCTTTGTTGAAGATTCGAACTTTTTAGGTTAGCTGCGCTTAGAAATATAATGTTATAAATTTACCTGGTTTTAGGTGAATGCTTACTTTTTAGGGGTGAGGCAATACTTTTCGAAGTGAGTCGATACTATCGACTGGTAGTGTTTGCCTACAAAGAAATGAGCAGTGAGCAACAATATACTGTTTGTCAAAGTGTTCAATAAGTTGCTTTATTGATGTTTGATGATGATCAAAATAATCCAAAACAAAATAGTGGACTCCATTTTGACTGTGTGAAGCAGATGCAAAACGCCATCCTAGGCAACCCCCAATCAATAAAAACGACTAATAATATTTTCCTCAATTTCAGATCATCGGCGCCGGGCTGTTTGCCTTT
The DNA here is from genome assembly GCA_024533555.2 of Aedes koreicus. Classification (NCBI taxonomy): domain Eukaryota; kingdom Metazoa; phylum Arthropoda; class Insecta; order Diptera; family Culicidae; genus Aedes; species Aedes koreicus. The sequence goes on from JAHHFK020003667.1 coordinate 5,731, forward strand.
ACGATCTACATCCGAGCCGAGCCGGGCTTCGACGAGTGGGTCGCTCTGCTGGACATCTACCAGTACTACATTGGCGTGTACATTCTGATCGGAACCGGTGCGCTGGTCATGATCTTCTCCTTCCTCGGATGCTGCAGCGCTCTGATGGAACATTCGGTGGCACTCTACGCGGTAAGTGGCACTTCTTTTAAAAACAAACCAAATTTTCAATCCACTACTGACTGCGAGGAAAACTAATTAGCAAACGGCATTTAACATCCATCGCATCCGATGACCTTTTTGCATCTCCCACAAAGTTGTGGACCCTCCATTGTCTACGGACGGACCCCGGCACATGAGCGAGACTATGGTAACCCTCATTCCACACATTTCCCGACAATTCCAGTGAAAAATGATGTTATGTGAACAGTAATTAGTGCAAGTTTTTATTTGCTCCACCAGTCAGCAGTCAACAATGAGGTTGTGTGGGTGTGGGTGTTTGCTCTTTTCCCTGGAAGTGTTTGGAAATGTGTTGCAACAAGGCGCTGTTGCTTCCGGAAAGTAGCGACCATGGCTGTGCTGTGCTCCACTTTGTGCCAATACATGTACCAACCACGTTTCAGAGGACTTTCGACCAATGGGTGGGTGGTGTTGATGTTGTTTGTTCACCTCTTGAAACTTGGAAGGAGCAGTGGCGTCACGGAAGAATGTTAATTATTATTCGATGGCACTGGCTCGGTGGGGGGAACTGCGAGAGCAGAAAGCCCTTTGAGAAATTGTCTTTCCATTGCGGCACCAGCAGCAGTCGCCCGGCAGTCAGTGGTTGGCAAGATAAATTGAAATATGTTCAATTAATTATGACACATGCTGCCTCGGAAGGCTTTTCTGATTAATTCATGTAAAAGTATGGCTTAGTGGTTGGTCGTTGCTGTGTGTGGGAAAGAGATACTGGAACTCAATACACTGGGATATGTTGCATACTGCGGCAATTTCCTTAGTTGAATAATCTCTTGATCGAAAGACTTGATTTCGTTAACGTTTGGACACAATATTGAATTCAACGATAAAGTTAAATTATCGATAAAGTCCCCTAGAGCAGGGAGTAATAATAATGACAGAATGCTAAGTAAAGGATCCTTGAGACTCAGGAGAAATTTTGAAAAACCAACTAAAAACAGTACATTCGTTCCTTCGGTGCTCTGACACCCGAAACAACCAAAATGTAAAATATATTCCTTACCGCAATCGCACCATTCACTGTGTCCCACCGATGACGACCGTCCCCACCCACAGAACCGACGTCAACGATGACATCAACCAAAATGCAAGCGGAACTATTAGCAGCAGCAGCTCGTTGGGAAAACAATCTTCTCGATCACCCGGAACGAAGGACTTCCACCGACCGAAACGAGTTTTGCATCTGACAATGTACCGCATGATGCCACTGAGGCTGCAGTTTGGCTGCAGAGACTTGCTCCTTGTCTCGTGGAGTTGTTAGTTGCTGGTAGTTGTCCACCGGGCCGGAACTACACGGCGGTAGCTACAACTGATGATGACAGCCTTCTGCTCGTCCCCTCGCTTTTCCGAGCTAGGGTTGGAGGCGTTCAAGATTGTCGTTGCAGTAGTGAAGTTCGAAAAAAAAAAAGAAAACAAAGTTATGAATTGTTCCCGAGGCGCAGCCGACTGCGTCCATCTGGACTTGCGTTGCTGTCGAGCGCGCGGTTTGCGGAGGAAGGTGTTTCTCAGCCACCAACAGCAGGCGCGGGCGAAACTATTACAGCCGGTCGTAAATTAAATTTAAATATGGAAATAACGTAGCTATAGAACGTAATAAATATTATATTAGTTGCTATTATTTATGGAAGGCACATTATTTTTCTCCCGCTATGGAACGTATGTCCAAGAAGGAAGAAGGTGCATTTTTTCCCCATTATGGCGATAAGGAAAACGATTTGTTGCATATTTTATGAAGTCCAATGTGGAAGATCGTCACCCTCCCTGAAGTGAATCGGCCAAATCCCGATGGGCTATAAAAATGTCACCACAAGACGGCTGCAGGAATCAAACTTACAAACAAAAGAAGAAAAACTAACGGAACAACTTGTGCGGTTTTGTGTGCGTGAGTTGTTGTGGCAAAATCCTAATCCGGTGAATTAAGCGGGAGGTGGAGCAGGGCCGGTGTCCACTTCGGATGGTTTTCTTGCGACGTGATTCAGTTTGCTCATTTGTCAGGCTTAACGACGCGAATCGAGAAGGTAAATAACCACGGAAAAAGGAAGCAAATCTGCCGGGCGCCATTGTGGTAGTGGCACATGTGCTGCTCTGAGGAGGGTGAGCGAAGACAAATGAAACTCCACTCTATACTGGCTCAGCCCATTAACCGGTGTAAGGTGGAAGTGAGGATTTCTGTTAGAAATAATGTCCTTTTTTCGGTTTTCAGAGAGGCTTTTGTTAGGAGTTTTATTTTTAGTGCCTCGCACCATTCTTCTTCTTCTACTTCTACTTGGCTTCATACGCGATACGGGCGTTGCCTGCTGCTCAAATCAGTGTTCTTTGAGCACTTCTTCAGTTAATTGAGAGCTTCCTCTGCCATTCCAAAGCTTCTAACCGTATACAGCAACTTTATTTTCGGACCATTTTCATCGATTTCTCGCAAACTACACCGCGTTCAAGAAAACTAGTAAAACCATTGCACAGTGGGAAAAAAAGTGCCCGAAACGCGAAAGAATTCTATATCTCAAAAGGAGTGGAACGATTTCTGTAAAAATAACCTTAACTTGAAGGAAAATTTCCAAGAAATCGAATGAACGTAGTCTCATTGGCCGCACGGAACTGCTTGGGGAGCAAATGAGCCTATTTTACCTTGGTTCCCCTAATATTTCATTGTTGTTCAGAAAATTTCTTTGCTTGGTGTGACTCAAGATCAAAAAAATGATGCTAGTCCTATGTAAACTTTCCAGGAAAATCGATTTAAGTTGGTTTCGTTCATCGCACGGCACTGTGAATGAAGATATGGCTGATTTTACCCTGATTTCCCTAATATTTTCATGTTTTTCACAATTTTCTTTGCTCGGTGTGACTCAAGATCAATACAATAAAGCTGATTCTTTGTAAAATTTGCTAGGAAATCGATTGAAATTAGTTTCATTAACCGCACGGCTCTGTGAACGTAGATATGGCTGATTTTACCCTGATTCCCCCAATAGTTTTGTGTTTATCATAAATTTCTTTGGTCGGAGTTACTCAAGATCAACAAATTTAAGCTTGTCCTTTGTAAAAATTGCCGAGAAATTGATTGGAATTAGTTTCATTCAACGCACTGCTCTGTGAACGAAGATATGGTCGATTTTACCCCGATTCCCCCAATATTTTCGATATAAAGAAACAAATCATTTCTAGTAAATATGGCACCGCTCAAACGTCATCTAATGAATTCGTATAGATTATATATATAATTATATAAATGATCAATCTTTTTTTTTTAAGTTCATCGTCTTTAAAACATAGGAAACTGATTTGATTAGGCTTCCGATTTTCCAAAAGCGAACTGTCAGGCTTTACGTTTCACACCTTCCATCAAGTTTTGTACCGCTGTTATATAAACCTTATTTGATGCTGAACGCCGATTTGCCTTGAATTATTTTTCGCTTCCAACTGTTTTCTGAGTTCTCTTAAGATTTCTCTTTACGATTGCGCCCAATATTTTGGAATTGGGCGCAGTGCCGGCGAGTGCCAAAAACCCAAGTAACAATTTTAGTTGTATTCCAGCCGTATAACACTTCTCCCGGCTTTGTTGATAAAACTACATTCAAAACTGTTTTGTCTACCAACACCTCCTCTATTTAAAGCCGACATTTGTACAAAATGGCCCACTCTATAGACGGTTGTTAAGAGGAGTTAATAAAACCTTCATAAGACCATAAAGATTTTGAAAATGTTCTACTGAAAGTTGTTATGACCACTTGAGAACCTTCATAAAACCTATTGGCTGCCATGAAAACCAGAATGTGGCCAAATAGCACTAGCTGTCAAACTTCACTGTGAAATTGAGGTTGTTTTTTGTTGTTCTGCTTTGTTCGATTCTCTGCTCTTCTGCTTCATTTAGCAGTAAAAATAAAAAAAAGATCTAGTGTTGCGGGAAATTTTGTTTGATAGCAAAATATCCAAAACAAATTGTGTTTTCAGCGTATTATGCTCCAAATTATATGCGCATTTATTTTTATGGTGAATATTGGCATGATAAAAGCAGAAAATTAATGCGCCTCGGAAATTATGCGAATTTACAACACCATAAATCAAATATATAAAAAAATACATTCGATAAATTAATCATGAATTTCCCTAAAAGTGCTTGGAATTGGATGAGATTATTTGAAAGAATGCCGAAATAAGTCTCCGATCTACAGTTTATTTGCATACCATTGAAAATTTGATGCATTTATTTTTCCACATTTCAATTATTTCTTATATTTCAATATGGCGATTGGAAAAAAATCACAGTTTTTCCATAAAACTATTTTTTCTTCGCAATGACTATTATAAAACTATTTGGTCTTATGGTGACTTCCTTCAATGCCACTTTGCCGTTTCATGCATTTACTGGAGGCAAAATGGTTTTAAAATGCTTTTTTAACTGACCATAATAAGATAATTTCAATGAGTCCTAAAACGGCGTTTCAATACAGCATTTTACGAGTTCAAAAAGTCGAAATAAAACCTTTGATAGGAGTAAAAGGAATTTGAGAAACAAGGTTTTAAGATCGTTGTAAACAAGCTGTGCAGGTTCTCATAAACCTGATTAAAATATGAAACCTATTGGCACCTCTTGGTGCCATAATAAAACCAAGTTGATTTCAAGTGGCTTTCATGAAACTTTAATAAAACTTAATAAAGCAGGATGCTGTTAGCAATGTTACTTGGGAAGCGATGTCTGGCCAAAACAGCACAGAACAACTATGTTTCTTCAAGCAAAGCAATAGGCGTTTTTGCAAGCATTACTTTACATAAATATCTTGGTTGCAGTGCCAATTGTCGCGAAACTTTCGCGTTTTAGCCCACAGGTGCTAATAACCTGCTAAACCAAGTATGTTTTTCGGGAACTTTGACATTTTTTCTGCTTGAACTTATCTTGAACCTTTCCTTTTCCGGTAGCCGTATAAAACGCTTGACCTGGGAGCTGCTTGAAATCAGCCTTGACGTATATGTCATCGTCCATTACGACGCAATCAAACTTGGTCAACAAACTCCTATACAACTTACGCGCTTGTCCTTTGGTTGTTGTGTTTAGCTTATCATCTCGATTTTTTGACTTTGTTACCTCGTTTCTTTGCTTTTTGCTTAGCTCTGATGGAAAGATTGGCACTGCGTTTGAAATGAACACTTTTATAACATTCGTCACGGTTGATTTGGCTATATTAAGTGATTTTGCCAAGTCGGCGTGGGAATCATTTGGATTTGGCTGATGCGCGTGCACAATTTTGATACGCTGCTTTTCTTACTTCGACGCCATTTTGACAACTGAATAGAAAATGGCAAAAACAAAATAAGGCCTGTGCACGAAAAAAAAGCACCAGACAAAAGTGTTCGCCAAAAAATTATTTTAAGTCGGATTTTCGAGAAACTTTCAGGGAATGAATTAATATATATGGATTATGTTTCGGCATAATTACTTTACTCAATTTCCTTTGCATCGCTGAAAGCCCGCACCTTTTCCTTAAGACCCCTCATTACATTTTGTGCAATGGTGGAGCCGACCTTTTTGGTCACTTTTATCCATTCTTTCTTCAGCTCCAGCTCGTTCTTAAACACCTTAGACGATTTTCGAACTTTGGCCTTCATTATGGCCCAAAATCTTTCCACCGGACGAATCTCTGGTGAATTTGGGGGGTTGGCAGTTTTTCTCGCTCTACCAATCCAACGTCGATCGCGCGTAATGGCATTTCTCGCCTCCATGGGACCGCAAGAAGGGCAACAGACGCTTCTGGAGGCACTCGGTGCGGTAAATTTCGCTGTTGATGGTACCCGTTGTGATGTACGGTTTACTCAGTTTACCGCATTGGCATATGGCCTGCCAGAGCAAGTATTTTTTGGCGAATTTGTCCACTTTCTTCTTCCTTATGTCTTCCGGAACATCAAACCGTGATTTGGCAACGTAGAACTCCAGCCCCGGTATCTGCTTTGCGTCTGCCTTGATGTAGGTTTCGTCATCCATAACCACACACATCGGTTTCGTTAACCACTCTCGATACAGCTTCCTTGCGCGGGATTTGGCCGCCGTGTTTTGTTGATCACGCCGGTTCGGTGCCTTGCGGACCTTGAATACACGAAGCCCGGCTCGTTTCATGGTTTGCTGAACGAATCAGGCGGAACACTTTGCCTTCAGAGCCGCTTCGCTAATCGAAAGGTTCGGATTACACTGGAAATAATCCCATACCTTCCGGGCTTTCACAGGGTCAGCTGTCTTCGATTTTCTTCTACTTCCAGCCCTCCGCTCGATTGTCCGGGGCTCCTTCAACGATTTTACCACCCGAGACACAGTTATGTGGGTGATTCCCAGTTGTCTTCCGATCCATCTCATGGTCGCAGTCGGATTTTCCATGACGGCGCGCAAAATTCTCCGGTGATTTTCTTCTTGTTTCGATGACATCTCAATAACCACTGAACCGATTCTTATGAAATTTTGCACATGTTAACAAACTAGTTTACATACTAGTTATACCCAGATTTTCATCAATTTTCACCCACGGACAAAAAAGTTACACACGGATAAAAATGGCGCATTTTTTCGAGTACAGGCCTTTGAGTCAACATTCTGTACGCATACACCTACAAAGTGAGGGGTGTTCAAGTTTTTAAATGCATGATTAAAAAAACTATGTCAAATTTCAGTCGACCAAGTTTTGACAAGGATATAAGAAGAACGATTGTTATGGGAGGATTAGGGAAATTTAAACTAACATTTCGCTTGTCCACGTTTTGGAAAATTAAAACTGAAGCACTTTTTCAAAACGTGAGCAAATTCGAGAAAATGGTTATTTTATAATAGATAGGCCAATTTGGACTGCGACTAACAGACATAAAAAATATGTCGATTTATTTCATAAGTTATAAGCTATGAGGTTCATAATAAAGTTGTTCTTAATTCAAATGCAATATGGAGATGTCTTTCAAACATATTATAATTAACAAAGAAAAAAACATACAAGCATAGAAGGCTTACTGGCTAGGCTAGCAATTTTACTCAGCCACTCTAGAGCCAAACCAAAATCACATTTATCTTCAATCATGCAACAAAATTGAAGAGCCGAATCTTTCCATGCAAGAAACACTAACTTCGCACGAAGCCGCATAATGTGAAAAGGAGACTCGAACCGAAAACCTGGCAGTGCAGCGTTTTTCCACTTTTTCGTCTTTCCATGCAACACAAATCGGTCTCATTTTGCTGCAAGAAATGTGTTTGTGTACAACGTTTAAATCACCGAGATAAAAAGCACCCAATAGCAGATTTTTGGCAACTGATGCTGATTCAATCACTCGTATGAGAGGAGCCACTGCCGGCAGGGTTGAATTCCAGCTGGCTCCTCCTGGGAGCGGAATGGGGTGACTGAGTACAGTCCTGAACGCTCGACTGCAGTAAATGTGGCGTCCAAGAATTTAAAAAAAAAAGTATCCTTCAAGCAAAAGTGTCCGACGGGAAAATAATGCTTTATTACTTCCTTTTCACGCGAGATTTTCGTCAGTTGATGTTTCTTTTTTTCTGGGGCAGCTTTTGTCTTTCGCTGCAGTAGTTCGTTCAGTTTAGGTTTTTTTTTTCGTGAAAGAAACAAGCGACATTTATTAGTAGGCACTGGAAAAAAAAACACAAATATACACGCCACTTCACATCAGTATTAATTCGGCGGTATTTCTCAACACGGTGGGACCGAGATGATCCTATTCATGCTCTCGACAGCCCATAAATAACGGTCACCAGTCTCCGGTCGGAATGCGAGGAGACTCTCATTTACCGTCCGACGACGTGAAGACTCATTTCTCCACCGGAACGGAGCTTCTTTCCCATCATCATCACTCCTAGGTGAAAGAAACCTTTTTTTCCGTTAAGAAAGAGAAGAAGAAGAAGTAGAATGATGATGCAAGCGGGTGAAACTCATTGCAGGTTGAATTCCTGGAAGCGAAGAAAGCAGGTATGTTGTTGTTCATCATCGACATCATTATTTCTCCGGGGTTCGGATTTCTCCAGTTCTAATTAATCTTGCCTGTCGTCGGATTTCGGAATGACGGCGGCTTAAGATTTGCTGTTTTACATGGGCAGAGGGATGTTGCTCTGGAGGAGGAGAATACGGCAAGTGTGTGGAATCAATCTTGTTCCATCAATGACGGTTGTGGTTCATTATTTTGAGAAAAGATCTACCCTTGTAAGCGCCGTTATTCCGGTTCAGTTTTTCACTATAGGAAATCAATCTTCCTGACCGAGCCCATGGGGCATCCTGCCATAGTTCTTCATGCCGATTTGTAGGTAGTTCAGGTCGTTTGTAATTCAACCAGATGGATAGTCCTCATTACGCTGCCGGTCGTTTATCGATGGCACAAAGCAATGTACATGTAATAATGGCAAGTAATATTTTAGGATCTATTGCAAACGATGGCAAACTAATAGCAGAAAACATCGGGGATAGGGGAATCGCAATACTTACCTACGAACTCGATTAACAAGATAAATCGTAGTTGTTTGTTGTTATAAGTTGTGAACGTGAACGTAATGTTGCAATGATGTATTCGCCAACAGCCGTTTAGGACAATTTGTTCGTCTGGCAGCCGTATTGTTTCAGTTTTCACGAAATTGGCCGAAATAAAAAAAGAAAAGAGTCTGCCTCGAGCATCGGCTATGAAAGGTTGTGTCGATGCTTTGTAAGGCACTATTTTGTTACCGGGCTTAGCGCTTTATCTATTGTTCGGTGGTGCGAGTGGTCCATTGAACGTAGAAAAAAGAACTATTTTTCCCCCAACTTTACATTGATAAGCGAAACAATAAATTCACCTTTGAAAACGCCAAGGACTTGAATTATATTAATTACGATTTGGACAGACTTTATTAAGTGATCCATTTTGCCTATAGTTAATCTCAAACAGATACACAAAAATCAATGAGGTTGCCCCAATGAGGGCCAGCACCATTCGATTGCTTGAAATTTCCTGTTCAGATTGAATGTTTTGTGCAAGAAAGTTTCAGCAGCAGTACGGAGGGTAACTAATTGTTTCACTAATCAAAGATAAATTGGGGAGGAAAGAGCAAAATGGGCCATGGAGAATGGTTTGCTCTCAATGGGAATAGAACCATTTTATTTCTTCTAAGATTTTCGTTTCAGATCGTGTATTTTGTATAGGAATTCTTAGTGTCAGTTCGATAGAAACTGATTGCATGGTATATCAATGTGTAGTTGCGGGAAAAAGGGCAAAACGGTCCACTTAATGAAGTCTGCACAAAACGAAATCAACACCATTCGTTACAACACCAGATCGTTACTTCCGCGCTTGCGAGAATACAAAAAACAACAATCAATGTGTAGAAAGCCCATAATGGGGGAATCCATTAAATCATACTGGTGGGGATCAGTATTTGCACCACTCACCGTCGTTCTCTCCGAGATCTAAAAGTATAGTATGACGAGAAGAACAAATGTGTGAAATAGGCGGTGCATGCTAAAAATAAACCCAACAGCGGGAGATAATTTGTCACCCGTGTTAGGCAGTATTGGGAGAAGGACAAATCGCTAGAACTAGAAAAAATCAATAGGTAGTATAAGAGCCCGATCAGTTGCATAACTTTTTACCAGTCAATGAGATTTCCTCTCCTTGCCTATTCTGCATGGGGTAGTATGGGAAAGGGTTATGTGCCTGATCGTATACTACCGTTCAATAATGCCCTCCGCTCGTTTTCAAACTTGATCTTTCAATTTTCAAAGCCTGCCGTTGCCCTATACGGAACTATCAATACACTTTCTTTTCATGTCTATTTCGTTCTAGCAATAAATTACCGTCCACTCCTAGCGCTTCACATGAAGATGAGAAATTATCTGCTTCTAACAAACTTCATCAACTTATCGGTATTTGAAAAAAATTTATTTGTTAAAATAAAATATTATAAACAATATTTTATTCATTATTTTAATTAGCTTCATTCTTAACTATTAATTATTCATTATTATAACTATCAGTTTTCAAGGTATATAACTTTAATGATGATTATTATTATTGAAACTATGATTATTTTGTATTTTTTTTTGTTATGCTGGAATATTTTCTTATGTGTTAATTACTATAAAAGTATTTATTATCATTGTTATTATTCTTATTATTATTATATATTAGGTGCGCTACTAAGTTCCCGCTGTTTAGCAATAGATGGCGCCAGTAGTAAGTGCTGGTCGAATGTTGTACATCTCAAGCGTCATAAACCAAGCTCAGACATATGGTAAACAAACCGCTTTGCCAAATCAGTGATTTTGGTTTAGTGTTATATATTTTGGTTGTTTGAAGATGTCTGATTTCGTGCCAAATAATCGTCATTTGCGGGAAGTGTTGATTTTCTTCTTTCATTCGAAGAAAACGGCGACTGAAGCACATCGAGAGCTCCAAAAAGTTTACGGTGATGCTGCTCTGCGTGAAACAACGTGTCGTGATTGGTTTCGTCGCTTCAAAAACGGTGATTTCAGTGTTGATGATCGTCCGCGTGAAGGAAGGCCAAAAAACTTCGAAGACTCTGAATTGGAGGCATTGCTCGATGGTGTCAAACGCAAGAAGAGCTTGGTTCAGGATTAGGAGTTTTCCGCCAAGCCGTTTCTAAGCGATTGCATGCGTTGGGAATGATTCAAAAGCAAGGAACTTGGGTTCCTTACGATTTGAAGCCAAGAGATGTTGAGCGTCGTTTTTTCGTCTGTGAACAACTGCTCCAGCGGCAAAAAAGGAAGAGTTTTCTACATCGCATTGTGACGGGTGACGAAAAATGGATTCATTACAGTAACCCAAAACGGAAACATTCATGGGGACTGCCCGGGCATGCTTCAACATCGTCGCCTAGGCCGAATATTCACGCTGCGAAGGTTATGCTGTGTATTTGGTGGGACCAAGTTGGTGTTATTTATTATGAGCTGTTGAAACCAAACGAAACCATTACCGGGGAACGGTATCGAACTCAATTGATGCGATTGAGCCGAGCACTGCACGAAAAACGGCCACAATACGAGCACAGACACGAAAAGGTGATTCTTCAGCATGACAACGCTCGACCTCACGTTGCGAAACCCATGAAAACCTACTTGGAAACGCTCAAATGGGAAGTCCTACCCCACCCGCCATATTCTCCTGATATTGCACCGTCCGATTATTACTTGTTCCGTTCGATGGCACATGGTCTCACTGGTCAGCAATTCCACTCATATGATGACATCTCAAAATGGCTTGATTCTTGGATAGCATCAAAAGACGAACAGTTCTATCGAAATGGTATTCACGTTCTACCAGAAAGATGGGAAAAAGTCGTAGCTAGTGATGGGCAATACTTTGAATAATTCGTTTGTAACCTTTGTTTTCAAAATAAAGTTCCTTTTTCACCAAAAAAAACAGCGAGAACTTAGTTGCGCACCTAATAAGATATTATTGTTGTTTTTATTATGAATTAGTCAACTCTCTTCATTCAAACTTTCATTAAACTATTATTATTATTATTATTATTATTATTATTATTATTATTATAAATTTGACTATGATTATTATTATTATCATTTTTATTATTAATTTTATATTTATTTTCATTATTTATCTAATTTCTGTTATATGCATAACTCGCATAATATTGATAATTTTTCATATATTTTTAGCTTGTATGGTTTATTATTTTGTTTTTATTATGTATATGGTATTGTTATTATTAATAAAAAAAATTGTTACGATAACAATGAAAGTTTTTTTTAAAAATGTTCAATTTTTGCAATATCTATGTGCTATTATTCTTTTCTCGCGATAATTACTTTTTCGATTTTCGTTGTTATTGTTGCATTAATTATTATTAATACTATTATAATAATCATTATAATTTATTTTTGCAAAACGTTGATTTTTTTAATGTTTTTACATTTACTATTTTTTCATTATTATTATTTGTTATTTTAAAAAATGTTTTTTATATTGAGTTATTGGTTTTATGGTTATTAATTTAATTTAGTGTAATCATTAATTTTGTTAGTAAGTGTTTTTCAAAATCATTGTGAGTATTATAATGTTTACTTAAAGTAATTAAATAATTATTTTAATGACTAAAATTATCATTACGGATGATTTTATTTATTATCAGAATTTGGAATGATATTATTGTACTAAATGAAATTATTGCTTCTACATATTGTATTCTGTATTTATTTTAATCTTCTCATAACGATTACGATTTTTTTTTTAATTTTTAAAATATTTAATCATGTTAATTACTATAATTAAAAGTGGGAGATATGAAGAAGATGAGTTGAAGAAGAAGAAAAATTAATAAATGAAGCATAAGAAATTGAAGGAGGCACAACGAAAGAAGCGAAGCAGAGGAAACAAGTGAGAAAATTAAAGTACAAGAAAATAACATGAACGAGACACATGTTAAAAAAAAGTCGAAGAAGAAGAAAAGCGAAACGGATGAAGTGGAAGAAGAGAAAGAGCAGAGGCACAAGAAGTTGAAGCACTAGCGGAAGAAGAGAAACAGAAGAAATAATGCGGAAGAAGAAAATTGCAAGTATGGAAGTCAAAGAAGAAGGAAAAACAAGAACAAGTAAAAGTAGAAGAATCGGAATAACAGGGGAAGTTGAAGCAAACAAACAGAGGCATGAAAATGGTAGTAGAGAACCGGAAGAAGATAATTTGAAGAATGAGAGTTGAAAAAGACGAAAATGAAGAGAAGTGAGATAAGGAATACTGAAGCGATTGTATTTGAAGATGTCAATGACACAATCTCTAATGCAGTCTTCTAGTGTGAAGTCTCACCAATAAAAAATAAATATTTCTATCACAATACTTTCGTGATTATCTTTGTAATAACATTTAAATTTGTGATGATGGTTATTATTGTTAACACATTATTTCTAAAATTAATATTAGAATTATTATTAAAATAATAATTAAACTTATTATTAAAATTATTATTAAAATTATTATAGCAATTATTGTTGAAACTTTTTATAAAAAAATTATTAAAATTATTTATTATTATTATTATTATTATTAATATTATTTTTCAATATTATTTTTAATATTATATTAATATATCTTAAAAATTTATCATTATACATATTATTATAATATAAATGATCCTTCGTATTGATTTTATTGAAATTATAATTTTAATTATTTTAATAAGATGTTATATTTTTCGTATTATTATTATATCATTGTATCATAACATCATTGTTACTTCTTATGATAATAAAAATAATTTTGTTAATAATAACTAATCTCCTGATGTTACCATTATTTATACATAAAACTAGAACTCAAATTCACAACAATTCACAAACCAGTACAAAATAGCAAAACAATATTCCTACACTGAAGCCTTCTTACTGTTGTTTGTGAATTACGATGTCCATGACATTAGTACGTATCTGGCGCAGCGAGAACTGCACAGAAAAAAATAATGAATTTTAACAAGCGCGTAAAATTTCCCCTCGTTTAATTCTAAGCCAAAGGAGGCGTAATCAATGAAATTGTTTGAAATCTTTCATGTGCCATACAACAATGTTCGCAGTCTTTCATACAACAGGCTAGATTCAGGCGTTATCCGACTTAACTTTACATGAAATATCCCATTATTTTCTGACAAATCTAGCATTCCCTTTATGTGCATTAGATAACGCAGAAAATTCAATGTTTCTTTTTATCTGTGTGTGGGGGGGGATGGTGGGGGGGGGGATTGCACGCAACATCACAAGCAACTTTACACTAAACCTTCCCAGATAGCGGAGCTTAGCACAATTGAATCAGCCAATTCCCTTTCCTACTTCTCGTATTGCCGTCCTAGTACAATCGTACTTCAAATGCACTTCAGATGTTACAACCGATGGACTTAATGTAAAATAGCTAGCCTTTCATTTTAAATTTTGGCAAAAGGTTGAAGTCCATCTGAACTAGGATTGTCTAAGATGTTTAGTTCAAATGGACCGGATAATGGATGTGTTGAAAAATAAGACAAACAAATACTAAGACAAAAGACATACTAGACAAAAGACATCCACTTCGCGGCTTTTTTTATCACTTCGTTCAAATCGAGAACCTGGAATTCCACAAGCGACAAAATTCGGCTTCTGCGCCCATTTCGTTAGATGTCTTGGTGCGGTTGCGTAAACGTGAACCAGTTGAAAACAAAACTTAATTAAAAAAAGAAGACAAAAGTGACAACTCAGCAATGACACTTGATCGATTTTCAAGTCGTGAAGGAGAACGAAGCCTATCTGGGTTGCAGCAATCTTTTTTCGTTTTCGGTTTTAAACCTGGGTAGGAACTCTGATGCAATTCCGAACGAAAACGGATCACAGTCTAGTCAGTTGATGGTTTAGTGCAATCGTGTGAGCTGATTTGTGAGAAATTTGTGTTTCATTTGTATAAGGGATGAGGAGGGAGAGGTTGTGATCATCACAAGTCCCCGGCCCCAAAAACTCTCTACAAATTTCCCCGATTAGTTCAGTAGTTTCCGAGCTGTAAGGGCCGGACAGACAGACAGACAGACTGAAATTTTTTTTTATTTATAGATAGATAGATAAATCACGTTTATATTTAAACTGCCAAAAATAAGCGCAAAAAAAGTTACGTTATATCGAGGTAAAAGTTACGTTTATCGAGTTACGTTATATGAGGTTACGTTATATCGAGGTTACGTTATATCGAGGTATGACTGTTTTCAAGTTATATTCATTATTGTCATATTAATATCTGATATTTCATTTCGATTATATCTATACCTTTAGTGTTTGGTTTTGTTTGTTTTATTACTTGTGTAAGAACTATCATAATATTTGCATTTTAAACAAGGTTTTATTAATTTTGACTGTGTTGATTGTCATCTTGATTTATGTTATAATTGTATAATAATTTTTAAATGAATATTGAAATTTTTTATTTATATTTTTATTATAGTTGCATGAAATATTATTATTATAATTCTTATTTTCAAAACGGTTGTTTCCAATGATTTATTTAACTATTACGATAATTTCACAATGACAATATTATTTTCGTTTTTATTTCGCAATTCTGTTCCAATTTTTTTTTTTATTATTGATTACTTTTATTTCTGTTCTTCCACATTCATTATTAAAACTTTTATATTTATTTTTATTATTGCGGTTATTATTTTTATGTATATTTTTAAAATTACTTTTATTATTATTGTTACTACAATTACCAATTTTTTTTATATGGTGAACTTCAATTTTTGTTATAATGCATTAAATTAAAATTATTGTTTCTATTCTTCTGATTTTATTGTTGATAATTAACAATAAGTTATATCATCGATATTGAGTTTATTATTGTTTCTGTTTTTTTAAATTTGATTGTTCTTATTTTATAGTTTTTACATTATTTTTATTGAAAAAATTATATTAAAATATATAATATAAAAATTATATTAAATTATTTTTTCAATTTTTTTTTAATATGCTCATTATCACTACCATCATGATTTTTAATATTTAAACATTGCTTTAAGTACTTTTATTGTTATTATATGTATCATTGTAATTACTTTCACCACTTTATCTTCACTTTTTTTAACATCACTGTTTTGAAAAACACTTTCACGGGCGTTTACCAATAACGATTGTAAATGAATAACTAGGATAAATTAAAACTAATACTTCACTTGATCATTTTATTCAAAATAAACAATAGAAAAACTGGAATACTTTTTCAAACCATAACTAGTAAACGCGAGGAAATTCCGTTAAATTCCACTATAGAAGGCTTATATTTTTGACAGATAGGCCTCTTCGTCTGCGACTAACAGACTTCCTCAGTGTCAAGTGCTCGACTTATTTTTAATTGTTTTTATAAAAAGTGATCAAGTGAAAGTGTTTTTTAGAAGTGTTTTTAAAAAAACGAAGATCACATTTATACAAAATAATTGAAATCTTTATGGGCAATCGTGTCAATTAGTTTGCGCAATAGTTTGCGCAAAAGAATTGTGCTATAAAAATTGTTTTCGGAAATATGAAATATAATTTTATATTTTTATAATACCACAAAATTGTAAATTTTATTCACACACTTTGAGGTATGCCAATTTTCCGAAAAAGTGTTCCATCGCTTTTCAAAATTTCGAAAAAGAAAGACAATACAAATGGTTCCAATTTCGCCTTAACGTAGCTTTCAACACCTTAGAATTTTCCAGTTCAGATTAGGCGTTTTGTACAGCAATATTTCAGCGACAAATTGGGTGACAACGGACTGATTTGCTTATCAGTGTGAAGTTGAAGAAAAAGGGCAAAATGGGTCACTCATCATGGTTTGCCTTTAACATGAACAGCACCATTCGATTTCTCAGAAGTTTTCCTATTTGTATGGGAATTTAATACCCCTAATTTTGGGTCCTATTTTGCCTACTGTGCGATGTTAATGATTGTCCCAGACGTTCCTGGAGTATACGATTCAAGAACTGCATGTGTAAAAAATCATCTGTTAAATGCATGTGGGTGTGGTACATATCCCTGGAGGTTTCTTCAAATAAAATTCAACAAATTAACGTTCTAGATTATTCCAAACTCCTTAAAGTCTTAAGATCTACAAGCGAAACCAGAAATCGGTTCATCTTCTTAGAGGTTCAGGGATCTAAAAACGGTATTTTGGTGTTGAATGAACGTTCTTTGACATCCAAGAATTTCCCGGAGTAAGGATATAAGAACTAAAGGGTGTTCTGATCAAATGTGTGAGTCGATCAAAGTTTTTTTTAATATGTCAAATTCTTTTTCTTTTTCAAGTTCAGTTAATACAGAATACAGGAGAAATATTCAGCTAAGCTTCCTTTTTTCCCAATGAGAATTGCCGGGTCCTCCGTTTAACACCTGCCATAAGATTTTGTACAGTCTCCTTGTCCACTTTATTCGCCGCAGAACGCCAGTTTGCCTTAAACTGTTTCTCGCTGACAGCTTTTTGAGTCTTCTAAAGGTTCCGCTTGACGATGGCCCAATATTGTTCGATTGGGCGGAGCTCTGGCGTGTTGGGAGGGTTCTTGTCCTTGAGCACCACTCGAACGTTGTTGGCAGCATACCACTCCATGGACTTTTTTTAGCCCTATCCACGGTTGAAGGCGCCACTCCCAGCTTCTATGCGACATCTCGGACGGAGAGGTTGGGGTTCCGCTCGAAACAGCGGGCAACTCTTTTTGTCGTCGCTGTGGCCGCCGGCTTTCGATTTCCCCCCGATCCAGCTTTCCTGGCTGTCAACAATCGTTCACCGAACACTTTTAATACGTTGGTATTAGTTGATTTAGCCACATTCAACAATTTCGCCAACTTGGCATGAGAGAAGTTTGGATTTTAGCCATGCACGTGCAAAATTTTGATGCGTTGCTTCTCTTCCTTCGACTACATTTTGATAACTGAAGTGCTAGTCTCAAAATCAAAATAGAGGCATGATGCTACACACACACATCTTCAAAATGAGGGATGCGCAAAATGTTTTAATGCACGATGAAAGGAAATGCGTCAAGTTTATGTTGACCAAATTTTGATCGAAGCACCCTTTATTAGCGTATCCAATGCACTGTTGGCAAATGATAGTTTCTGTATATATTCGTGGAGGTAAATTGAAACAAATAAAACGAAAGATTGCCGTGATTGGGTGTGATTGAGGTTTTCCGAAAATAAAGTAAAGTAGAGTAAAGGCGCTATGGTCTACAAGCGTAACTAATGATATATTAAAGGCTGACTGAAAGTAAATTGGTACGCCCCTCGTGTGCCGCTAGCCCGCCTCTTGTGTTGGGAATCGAAAATGTTTGACAGCGGTTTGTTTACACTTCTGTAGCGAACAACAGGTGCAAGTTTGATCAAAGTCGCGTTCGGAAATAACGTCAAAAGGAACTCGAAAAAAGAAAACTTATTGTACACAAACACATGGAGAATATGGAGTTGTCCGGTTCCAAGCTGGCTAAAGTGCTGAAGATGCCGAAAACAACAGGTTGTAGAGTGCTCAAAACCTACAATGAAGCCCTGAGTGCGGAAAGGAATCAGCGGACCTACGAAAAAACTGGAACCAAGGTTCGTCAGCTGTTGTTGAGGTGCGTTAAAGCCAACCCCGGTCTTTCCCGGGTTTTGCCGTTCATCCGCAAGCATAGGGACAAAATCATTCTTTGGACCGATTTGACCAGCTGCCGAATCGAAAAATACTGGGCAATTTCAAAGCAGCGACTTCGACGAAGCGGCGGGTCAAGGACATCCAGCAAATGCGGGCAAATTGGACGAAAAAAGTTGATTCCGTGCCCGTTTCCACTGTGCGGGCGCTGATGGGCTCCATAAAAAGGAAGGTTCGAAATTACGTTCGAACTGGAGAAATACAACCAACTAATGCTGTAACCTTGAAGTTTTAATTGAAGTACTGTAAAGCATCCATTAATGGACTTTTTAAACTTATTGAAGTACGAATTACAGGTTTTCTATGTGGCGTACCAATTTACTTTAGTCAGCTTTTAGTGATATTTCGTTTAAGTACGTACTTCTAAGAAAAACTACGTTAGAAACCTCTGGAGCTTAGTCTCTCAAGTGTACAAGAGTAACCGGAGGTTTATAAAACTAAAGAATAACTTGACCGGAAATCTCCGCTCAGTATATTGAGTTAAACTTCAGATATTTACAGTACAAGAACTGTTTTTATCCTGCTAGGGCTTTGGAGCATCAGTACGCAGGGAAAATATGAAAAAGACAAAAATGAGTTTACAGCCTTCCTTCTCAACTTATTTGATTTCCAACCACCAGATCAAATCAAGTCAAACATAGTTCACTTGCCTTGGCCTCTATTGAACCGTCTAATCACGACAAAGGAACCCAAATGCAATTCTCCAAACAGAAAAAACTCTCGCTATAGCAACGTCACTTGAATCCCCGCTAGACTTCTGTGCGAGACTTACCTCTGAGAACCTTGGGAAGGTCCCAAACTTTTGCAGAAAGGCCAAATCCCTCCACACACACACACACCCATACACAACGCGAAAGAGAGAAACGCAAATGTAAACATCTGTAATCTCTGCTTTCCAAACTAGGGTAGCATCCCTTTCCAAGGATGAGTCCGCAGCAATATGCACATATTTTACTCCTGCCCGAATCGATCGATCGCAACCGTGCCGTTCCGTTTCTCGGCTTCTTGGGGGAGGTAATCCATCCACCAACCGTATGAAAGTATGCATGAAAAGCAGTTTGGCAAGAAAGTTTAAATTACTTTGGTTGAGCAAATCCGCTCCGTAACGAAGCTCGCCCAGACCATACCATGTGTGCATGTGTTCAAGTGTGTGATCCTTCCATTCGGGAGCGGGCAAAAAGGATTCGCCCTGTGTGATCCAATTTGGACGAGTGGATTTCGTCGCTGGTTCATGGGATGTTTCTTTTTTCCCACACCGTAGCTGGGTCCGGGTTTTGGAGTTGGAAAAGCACCCTTTTATTCACTTAAGAGATCGAAAAAGCGGCAAAGAATTGGATTGTCTTTCGCCTTTTTTCGTTTGCATGAAGGAGGAAAACAAAAGGTGAAAGCATGCCGTTCACTATCACCTCACACCGTGGACGGACCTGACTGGGGAAAATTGGGATGGACGGTTGGAAAGTTTGCTGCTCCCGAAGAGTTGGGGGGAAACCCGGGGAGGATTATTCCGAGGATGAGCGAGAGTAAATTTGAATTTTAAAATACCGGGATCGGGTGCGTGAGGATTATGGGGGTATGGAATTTGATGTGAAATGATGACCATGATGTGCGTTGAAGTTACTCAATCGTCGAGAAATAGAGGGAAATTCGAGTTGTGCATCTATGGTATCGCTCAATCAATTATGGAAGTTTGAGTGCGGAAGGTTTTTTTTTATCAGATTCAAACAATCGAACGTAAAAGTTCCACATGAGCGGAAAGTGGGAAATAATTAAGCACCCGTTGCAAACCATGATTAATTAATTGAGTTTTCAAGTGAACTTATGAATAATGATATGTTGATGGGAATTCCACATCGCAGCTGCTGCTATACTGCAATAATTATCTCTTCAAAATTTTCACCAGCATGGCATTGCCTTCACCGAAAATTTAACTCTTGATGTTCGACGGATTTCCGGTACAAAATGAGCCAACATCGTGTCCCTGTTTTCCGAAATCCACTCCCTCCCTGCGGTAGCTCCTCCACTCCATAATCAGGTTGTGATTTAAATCAAAACCTTGGCAAACATTCCACCACCGTCCTCGTAACCGTTGGCCAATAAAGCGGAAGTCGGTTGGAGAGATTCCCGCTCCGAAGATGCAGTGTAGGTAGGGATGTTTACCCCCCCCCCCCCTTTCTGCAGCATCCAAACGGCCTGGAATCATGAAAAATGGTCAGCGACAAAAAAGAATTCCAATCACATCACGGAAATTGGTTTTCATAACATCCGGCCAAGAAGCGACGACTCGGTGACGTCCCTCCTTCGGTCGGTCGTCTGTCATCGCACACAGTGGGAACCTTCCGAGTATCGCAATCTCCCAATGGTTCCGGGCAATTCTCGGAAATTTTACCACAGTGTCGCCGACCAGCACGAGAAGGCTGCAACAAGCTTCCCATCTTTTCTCGTCCAACCCTCATCTCGGCATTGGGGGGAACAAATTTGAGCCTCGTTGTAGACGGACGAGCAGACGACGGTTTTTTTTTCATTCTTCTTCTTCTTCTTGGTGCAGGAAGGATTCCGCAATGCCTCGGGCTATTAGAAGCATTCCTATGGTTTGGTCGTCATCGTCGTTCGGTGACAGCGTCATCATAGTTGTCGTCATTATTTCTGGATGTTTGCGAGGTTGGAAAAAAATTCTGGTGCTATGGGATAGTAGATACGTTTCCACGGAGGAAATGGAAACAACGCTTTCGATTGTATTTGCTTGCTACAGCGAAATGATTCTTCCAAATTTCATGTTTGATTTTACTTATGATGCCTTCAATGCTTCAGTTTCAAAATAATATAATTTTTTTTTTGCATTGTTGCGTTTTGGTTGAAGTTGAGTTTTGAAAATTGCTGACCGCCCATTTCAAAAGTAGTGAACAAAAACAGTCTTAAGTTACAGGTGCTACAAGTGCAATCATACGTCCTAGATACTGAAAAAGTCTTGCTTTGTACTAGTGCTTTTACCGACTTAACTAAAGATGAATTCAAACAGAAACAACTAGGGAACTCATGTGAGCAATTATAATTTTTTTAACAACGAAAAACAACGTTTCTCATTTCTAAACCGGGTGCCATCCAAAATTTTGAAAAATGACAAATTTTTAAACGGTACAACTCTCGTTCGACTGAACATTGTTTGCATTATAAATAAATCTTGTTCGACTGAACATAAAAAATAAGTAGTTCAATTATGTGCTTGCCAAAGGTCTAGTTTTGCTTCCACGTAAATCTAATTATGCACAGGTTGAAAATTTAGATTTCCTTATCAGGGTACTCAAAAACGGATAGCAAATTGTTGAAATTGTCTTGTTCCTTTCATTTCATTATGTTTCATTCCATATTAAATACTGCAAAAGCCACACCCTTACAAACCTCACCAATCAGACCAAGGCCGGTGTGGCCTCTGCTGTACACAGAAGTTGTTTCCATTGTAATCGGTCCATGGCTGTACCTCGCCAGCCTCGCTGTCTGCGGAGGGTCCGCAAGTCGCCTTCTACTTGACCGATCCACCTTGCTCGTTGCGCGCCTCTTCTTCTTGTACCTGTCGGTTCGTTATCGATAATCATTTTAAAAGGGCTGTCGTTCGACATTCTTACGACATGCCCAGCCCATCGTAGTCGACCGATTTTTGCGATGTGTACGATGGAAGGTTCTCCCAGCAACTGGTGCAATTCGTGGTTCATTCGCCTCCTCCACGTTCCGTCTTCCATCTGCACTCCACCGTAGATCGTACGCAGCACCTTCCGTTCAAAGACTCCAAGGGCGCGTTGGTCCTCCACTAGCAATGTCCATGTTTCGTGGCCGTAGAGAACTACCGGTCTAATTAATGTTTTGTAGATGATCAACTTTGTGGTTCGGTGAACTTTGTTCGATCTTAGCGTCCTTCGGAGTTCAAAATAGGCACGATTGCCAGCCATAATGCGCCTTTGTATTTCTCTGCTGGTGTCGTTATCGGCAGTCACCAATGAGCCTAGATACACGAATTCGTCTACTACCTCGATTTCATCACCGTCGATCTGAACTCGTGGTAGGAGACTAACATTGTCATCTAGTGAGCCTCTTCACTTCATGTATTTTGTTTTCAACGCCTACCAGCTTCAGCCTTATGTCTGATGTACGTTTCCACCATCGTCGCAAAGTTACGTGCGACAATATTAAACAACAAACACGACAGTCCACCACCTTGCCGTAACCCTCTCCGAGATTCAAAGGGACTCGAAAGTGTCCCCGATACTCGGACTACACACATCACTCGATTCATCGTTGCTTTGACCAACCGAGTCAAATTTTTCGGAAATCCATATTCGTGCATAAAAGCCACACCCCTCGGCTGCGAAATAATTCTGACTTGACGAATTTCTTATGAATTTTGCATCATACTACATTCGTGCGATCTCCTTCGTTCGAGACTATTCTACTCAACGCTACCCAGGTAACCAATGAGCAGTTCCAAAGCGTCTTAACGGCAGCCTATCAAGCTATTAAATCACCTTAAATGCAACATTTTTGGCCCAATATACGGCTGGTTTACTGCAGTGCTATGATAATGCTTCCTTAATGCTATTTTGCATTTGAAATGCTTATTAGAGGCTACAAACATTTAAATAGCATTTGAAATTCAATTATTCAACCGATAGCATTCAAGATGCTGATATAATGCCAATATAATGCTTGTAGCATCTGAAATGCAGATTTAGAGTTGATTTACTGCATATGCTAATGCTTTTTGGTTACCTGGGTAGTATGAAATACGGGGGACGAACCAAAATTATTTCATTATTAGACATCAGCTCTCAGCTGATGGTCCAATAATTTTACTTTGTTTTCCTCGGCACAACCAGGTGGGCCATTGCGCATAAGGGAATGCAAATTCCTGTCCGAATCATTGCAATTTCGTGTCGGCCACATTCGCTGTCTCCTCCGGAAGGGAAACTAGGGCGTGTGCGTCGGCGCCGGTATCATTGTCTAGTTGGCTGCAGTGATGAAATAATCAGCTACTGAAATCGTCGAGGTAAGGAAAAGTGGACCTAGAAAATCAGAATAATTCCACTGTAGTGTACCATTTTCAGTTACGAGGAGCTGACCAAAGAACTATCCACTTCCTCCTTCTTCTCAACTTCTTGATGAAGGTGCCAACAACCGGCAGGCATTTCGTACTGTTTATTTCCCCGTTCACCTCAAGCCCCGAAGGAAAGAACAACGGCTTGGGCATAACCTTCCGGCTGATCGTCAGC
Source organism: Aedes koreicus (assembly GCA_024533555.2). Lineage (NCBI taxonomy): Eukaryota > Metazoa > Arthropoda > Insecta > Diptera > Culicidae > Aedes > Aedes koreicus. The sequence goes on from JAHHFK020003667.1 coordinate 29,346, forward strand.
CACAGAAGTACTTTCTCTGGAATTTAATGGGCCCCTGCCAGTTAGCACCGTCCAGCGTCAAGAAGGTCTCGTCATCCATTATGATTACAACCCTTCGTCGGAAAGATGTTCCAGCATCTGAAATCGCTCATTCTCGGTAATTGCCTGCTACTCAGATACGGCCGGCCTCGATTTGCGCATCCGCATAACCATTTCTATCTTGCCCAGGTACTTCTTCCTTGTTTGTCCAGTTCCACTAACCTCCCAGCTAAGTTGCAGTAAGACGAGGCCGTCTTGCCCTCGGTCTTCAGCTGAACTTCTTCCGTTCGACGCTCTCTTTCTCCAGAAACGAGAGGATGCTTTAAATGTCAGATCGGCCAAATCCTGCGGACACTAAGCGCCTCACGATGTCCAAATTCTTCGCTGCGGGGTGGAGCTGGCAGTTCGAACAAACCATCGAGCTTGACTGATTTCGCCATGGCTGCTGCAAATTAATTGATGACTCTGTCAAGTTTTTTCTGTACACAACAGAGTTGCTACGATTTGCTAGGCATAGGTGGATTCACCACCAGATGAAAGGGTAAGAGCATGAAAAATCGCTAAAATCAGTCAATTTTTTTTTAATGCATCCGTTACCTCCCCCATACGGACATCGTCAGCCAGAAACAGGAGGAGATTTTCTCGCCGAAGCTCGATGTGACACATTTGACACAGGACGGCAGGGGGCCGGATATTTCACAGGAGGTGAGCAGTGAGGTCAATAACATCTCTCACATCAAGTTTTCGAAGATGGTTCTTGTGTGGCTAACCATCAAAGCGCCTGAGCCAGATGATGTCCAAAGCCAATGTTCTCTGTCTCGAGACTTACTGCAACATTTACAATGGCTTGTACAAATTACCTTTTTTGTACGTTAAACAAGTTGCGTAAGATATCGCTTTGTCGTCTCACATACCAGAGTCTACGAAAACTTAAATTAGCTTAAAAAGAATTATAAAACACTTCACAAAAACCTTATTCTTCCTTTGAGTACCTTTGGTACGTGTCCCGAAGAGACAATGTTTCACTTATTTATTAAAAAAAAACTTTCGAAACTACGTGATAACTGCTATTCTCCAGCCGGTATCGTTGCGAAATGATCGAGCTTAAAACTTCTTATTGCCAAGAAATGTTGTTCAAACAATTATCTATTATCCTTAATCAAAGCGCCAGCAAACAATCACACCCTGTCTGTCTGTCTGTCTGTCTGTCTGTCTGTCTGTCTGTCTGTCTGTCTGTCTGTCTGTCTGTCTGTCTGTCTGTCTGTCTGTCTGTCTGTCTGTCTGTCTGTCTGTCTGTCTGTCTGTCTGTCTGTCTGTCTGTCTGTCTGTCTGTCTGTCTGTCTGTCTGTCTGTCTGTCTGTCTGTCTGTCTGTCTGTCTGTCTGTCTGTCTGTCTGTCTGTCTGTCTGTCTGTCTGTCTGTCTGTCTGTCTGTCTGTCTGTCTGTCTGTCTGTCTGTCTGTCTGTCTGTCTGTCTGTCTGTCTGTCTGTCTGTCTGTCTGTCTGTCTGTCTGTCTGTCTGTCTGTCTGTCTGTCTGTCTGTCTGTCTGTCTGTCTGTCTGTCTGTCTGTCTGTCTGTCTGTCTGTCTGTCTGTCTGTCTGTCTGTCTGTCTGTCTGTCTGTCTGTCTGTCTGTCTGTCTGTCTGTCTGTCTGTCTGTCTGTCTGTCTGTCTGTCTGTCTGTCTGTCTGTCTGTCTGTCTGTCTGTCTGTCTGTCTGTCTGTCTGTCTGTCTGTCTGTCTGTCTGTCTGTCTGTCTGTCTGTCTGTCTGTCTGTCTGTCTGTCTGTCTGTCTGTCTGTCTGTCTGTCTGTCTGTCTGTCTGTCTGTCTGTCTGTCTGTCTGTCTGTCTGTCTGTCTGTCTGTCTGTCTGTCTGTCTGTCTGAACCTTATAGACTCGGCCACAACTGAACCGATCGGCGTGAAATTTTGTATGGAGGCGTTTTTGAGAACAAGAAAGGTTCTTATGATAGTAAGAGACCCCTCCCTTCTCTGAAAGGGAGGGGGGGCTCCCATACAAATGAAACACATATTTCTGCATAATTCGAGAATTATTCAAGCTGAGGAATCCAAAGTTAGCATGTGAAGGGGGGGGGGGGGTTCTCATACAAATCAATCTGAAATTTCTGTATGGGGTCCCATATGTACATATTAAACCCAAATTTCTGCATAACTCGAGAACTAATCAAGCAAGTGAAACCAAATTTAGCATGTGAGAGTTTTTAGAAGCAAAACATGTTTCTATGGTAGTTTGAGACCCCTCCCCTCTCTGGGGGAAGGGACGCAACCATACAAATGAAACAGAAGTTTCTGCATAACTCAAGAGCTAATCAAGTAAATGGATCCCAATTTTACATGTGGAAGCAAGAAATGGTTCTTTGGAGGTTCGAGACCCCTCTCCTCTCTAGAAGGGAGGGGGCTCTCAAACAAATAAAACCGAAATTTCTGCGTAACTCGAGAACTAATACAGCTTATGGAACCAAACTTGGCATGGGGGATTTTGAGGGCAATAAATGTGTCTACGTTAGTTCGAGACCCCTCCTCTCTCTGGAAGGGGGGAGGGGGCTCCCATACAAATGAAACACAAGTTTCTGCATAACTCGAGAACTAATCAAGTAAATGGAACCACATTTGGCAGGTGGACGCTGCAGCAAAATCCGTTCTGGAACGGTGTCACCTTCATAGAAACTTGTTACTTCATCTTTGTGAGTGTCATCTGCCAGCAGAAACGGTTCAACATTTGTCGCTATTTTGAACGACGCGGTGTCGAAACGCATATCAAGCGATTCGAGGACCCTCTCAATAATTTCCACGTATTGCGATTCGTGAATCTCCTCAATTGTACGTGAAGTTTCCGGTTGTTCAACAGAATGGAAACGTTTTGGAACCTTCCTCTTCCTGTCCAGCTTTGGTTCCCCAACTTAGATGAATTTATCCAATACAGCTTTCACCCAGAATTTTTGCAAAAGTTAAGGCTTGCTTTCAATGTCTGAACCATTCGTTGACACTCTTCCAACCTCAGGGATTTCTTGTGGAATGCCGTGTCTAGTAGCTAAAAAGCTGCACTAGAACCACCAGTATGAAATAAAATTCAATCATTTTCGCAAACCCAGAGGTCTTCGCCCCAGCATTGGAAGAATCACTCTCAGCCAAGTCCGTAAAAAATTCAACCAATGTAGAGTCGTTGGACAATAACGACGACATCGTTAATTACAGTCCATCTAGTTGGGCAAAGAGGACGCAAATCATCTGCTTTCATGGTTTGAAAAATGGCCAGTCGTTTTGGAGAATCCCTGACAAAAATTATCATGTCCTTAATCATGTTCAAAACATCTCTGCAAACCGGATTCATCTTAATCGCGTCTTGAGCAACCAAGTTCAACGAATGACCCCAACAATTTTGGCCTGAACACCTTGTTTGCCTTCAGCCATGTTTCTAGCACCATCATAGCATTGCCCCCTGCAGTTCGACAAGGGCAAATTGAACCGAGTGAGTGCATCCTTAGTGACAGAGAACAGGGTTGCGGATGTTGTTGATTCCACCTGGTAGAAACCGAGGAAAAATTCTTCAGCTTCCAACGAGTCTCGAACGAATCTGATGCAAAACGCGAACTGTTCTTTCCTAGATATGTCTGCTGTCTCATCACAAATGATACCAAAAGAAAACGGCCTTCCTGATCATATCCTGTAGTTTTCGAAGCACGGTACGACTCAGAAGATCGAGAATTTCGTTTTGCACTCCATGACTGCACCAGGTGTACAATTCACGTTTCAACCACGATTTTAACTCCTCTGCATCTTCACGTCGCAATTGCAACAAATTTGTGAAATTACTTGCGTCTTCGTTGTGACCCCGAATCGCTAGACCTTGAATCGCTAAATATACAAGCGACGAAAAAAAATCTTCTTCAAGCACTTTCGGTTCACTGACATTTCCTTCTTTCGCTGGTCTGAGAGCTGTGCACTGACGTCAACTGATGACTTTATTGCGTACAGCTTCACCATCGCCTCTCGATGGCAAATTGACTTTTCATGTAGTTTAAACTTTTCCACACCCTTTTTCCAATTTCTGAAGCCTGTTTCGACAAAAATGGTTTTCTTTTCGGCGGAGAATGGTAGACCCATCGTATGAAAGATTTCTCGACACGTCGAACACAACACTACGTCGTTTGTTTTATCGTACAAAATCCACGGTAAGCTGGTCGTCCAACCTGGTAAGGTCTGTATCCACATTAATTCGGACACCTTCAAATCATTGTAACTTTTGAAATATTGCACGTAAGAATAAAAAATTTCACTGTGGTATAGCTGAGAGTCTATGAAGAATAAGACTATGATTGATGTTTACATTTCATGTTTAGTATTCAAGATGGCGACGAAAGAAAAACAAGTGCGCGAGCGAATTTTGTACGGGCGTACGGCAAATCCTGACTTGTCAATACGGGACCTTGCAAAAACATTGGATTTGCCTAAATCCACTGTTCACGATGTGCTTAAATCATTTTCGGAACGTTTGACGGTGGAGAGGAAACCGAGAAGTGACAAAAACATTGGACGCGCTGATCCTGTCATGGACCGAAAGGTGAAAAGGATATTAACGAAAAACCCAAATCTCTCCATTCGAACGGTGGCTTGTAAAATAGGGATGTCGCCTGGTTTTGTCCAAAAATCAAAACAACGTTTGGGACTTAAGTCGTATAAAGTAAAAACAGTTCCAAATCGCAACGACAAACAGAACTTGGCAGCAAAATTACGGGCTCGACGTTTGTACTGCGAATATTTGACGAAGTTTTCATGCGTTGTTATGGACGATGAAACTTATGTCCTGGAGGATTTCAAGCAGCTTCCAGGGCTGGCTTTTTATTCTGCTTTGGCCAGAAATGCTACAGCTGAGCATTTCAGAACGAAGAAGGCATCGAAATTTCCCAAAAAATACCTTGTGTGGCAAGCAATTTGCACGTGTGGCAAAAAGGGTAAATCTTTCGTCACTACAGGCACAATCAACAAGGAGATCTATCAGAAAGAGTGTCTGCAGAAGCGATTGCTACCCTTCATCAAAAGTCACAAAAAAAAACCTTTGTTCTGGCCCGATTTGGCATCATGCCACTATGCAAAAACTGTGATGGAGTGGTACCAAGCAAATCAAGTGAACATTGTACCAAAGACCTCAAACCCGCCAAATTGCCCAGAGCTACGACCAATCGAGAGATATTGGGCTCTGATAAAGCGGAAGCTTTGTGGAAAGAAGCAAGGAATCAAAGACATCAAACACTTCCAGCAAATTTGGACAAAGACGGCTTCTACGATTTCTGAAGAGTCTGTACAAACCCTTATGGACGGAGTTAAGCGCAAAGTTCGAAAAATTTACGCAAACACCGAATAACTATGTTTTGTCTTCACGAATGGTTAAAACACATCCCATGAATCTGAAATGAACAACTACGACGGAAATATAATGCGAAATTTATGTTTTATTCATGTTTTGAGGTGTCCGGATTATTGCGGATACAGACCTTATGAACCGACGCTATGTACTTACAGTTTTACTTGCAGTAGCGGTGGTGGTGGATGATGCTTCCATAGGATCCGCAGCCGATGTGTAATCGTTGTCGGAATTTGGAGCGTCAGAGATTTGCTTCAGAGATGATTTTTGGGCAGGATTCTCATGACAGGAGTCTGACCGGCAGTCGGCGGCAGAGGCGCAGCCGGATTTTTTCGCTGGCAGTTTGACGATGAACTTGTCCATTGTGATGATCAAATTTAGTCGCTGCTGGCTGATGCATGCATTGAAATATAAGTTAATCTCTTCCTGTTGCGTTTTTGAACTAATTATACTCACGTTAATTGGATAATTTTCAAATAATTCTTCCGAAACTAGCAAACCAAAAACTGCAAACAATTTTGTTTTCGCGTTCGATGGCAAAGCGGATAAGATGAATTAAATGACAGCGGGTTAAACAAGATTTATACAAAAGCTTGATAAGGAAGCGTTCATAAATTACGCAACATGTTTTGAACAATTTTGACATCTCTACCCTTCGTGTAGAACAACCACCCAAGTAACAATTTTAGTTTTATTCCAACTGTATAGCCGCCTCCCGGATTTGTTGATAAAACTACATTCAAAATTCAGTCCATTAACCGGTGTAAGGTGGAAGTGAGGATTTCTGTTAGAAATAATGTCCTTTTTTCGGTTTTCAGAAAGGCTTTTGTTAGGAGTTTTATTTTTAGTGCCTCGCACCATTCTTCTTCTTCTACTTCTACTTGGTTTCATACGCGATACGGGCGTTGCCTGCTGCTCAAATCAGTGTTCTTTGAGCACTTCTTCAGTTAATTGAGAGCTTCCTCTGCCATTCCAAAGCTTCTAACCGTATACAGCAACTTTATTTTCGGACCATTTTCATCGATTTCTCGCAAACTACACCGCGTTCAAGAAAACTAGTAAAACCATTGCACCGTGGAAAAAAAAAGTGCCCGAAACGCGAAAGAATTCTATATCTCAAAAGGAGTGGAACGATTTCTGTAAAAATAACCTTAACTTGAAGGGAAATTTCCAAGAAATCGAATGAACGTAGTCTCATTGGCCGCACGGAACTGCTTGGGGAGCAAATGAGCCCATTTTACCTTGGTTCCCCTAATATTTCCTTGTTGTTCAGAAAATTTCTTTGCTTGGTGTGACTCAAGATCAACAAAATGACGCTAGTCCTATGTAAACTTTCCAGGAAAAAAAGTTGGTTTCGTTCATCGCACGGCACTGTGAATAAAGATATGGCTGATTTTACCCTGATTTCCCTAATATTTTCATGTTTTCACAATTTTCTTTGCTCGGTGTGACTCAAGATCAATACAATAAAGCTGATTCTTTGTAAAATTTGCTAGGAAATCGATTGAAATTGGTTTCATTAACCGCACGGCTCTGTGAACGTAGATATGGCTGATTTTACCCTGATGCCCCCAATAGTTTTGTGTTGATCATAAATTTCTTTGGTCGGAGTTACTCAAGATCAACAAATTTAAGCTTGTCCTTTGTAAAAATTGCCGAGAAATTGATTGGAATTAGTTTCATTCAACGCACTGCTCTGTGAACGAAGATATGGTCGATTTTACCCCGATTCCCCCAATATTTTCGAAATAAAGAAACAAATCATTTCTAGTAAATATGGCACCGCTCAAACGTCATCTAATGAATAATGATATAAATGATCAATCTTTATTTTTTTTTAAGTTCATCGTCTTTAAAACATAGGAAACTGATTTGATTAGGCTCCGATTTTCCAAAAGCGAACTGTCAGGCTTTACGTTTCACACCTTCCATCAAGTTTTGTACTACTGTTATATAAACCTTATTTGATGCTGAACGCCAATTTGCCTTGAATTATTTTTCGCTTCCAACTGTTTTCTGAGTTCTCTTAAGATTTCTTTTTATGTTGGCGCCATATTTTTTGTGGGGGGGGGTGGGGCGGGGGGGGAAAACCCAAGTAACAATTTTAGTTGTATTCCAGCCGTATAACACTTCTCCCGGCTTTGTTGATAAAACTACATTCAAAACTGTTTTGTCTGCCAACACCTCCTCTATTTAAAGCCGAAATTTGTACAAAATGGCCCACTCTATAGACGGTTGTGAAAACAAGTTCATAAAACCTTTATAAGAATATAAAGATTTTGAAAATGTTTTAGTGAAAGATGTTATGACCACTTGAGAACCTTCATAAAACCTTTTGGCTGCCATTAAAACCAGAATGCGGCCAAATGGCCACATCTGTCAAACTTCTCTGTGAAATCGAGGTTGGTTTTTGTTGTTCTGCTTTGTTCGATTCTTTGCTCTTCTAATTCATTTAGCAGTAAAAAAAAAGGTCTAGTGTTGCGGGAAATTGTTTGATAGCAAAATATCCAAAACAAATGTTGTTTTCTACAGCGCATTATGCTCCAAATTATGTGCGCAATTATATTTATGGTGAATATTGGCACGATAAGAGCAGAAAATTAATGCGCCTCGGAAAATATGGGAATTTACAACAACATAAATCAAATTAAAACAAATCTATTCGATAAATTAATCATGAATATCTTGAAAAGTGCATGGAATTGGATGAGATTATCTAAAAGAATGCCGAAATTAGTCTCCGATCGACATTTTATTTGAAAACCATTGAAAATTTGATGCATTTATTTTTCCACATTTCATTTATTTCTGATATTGCAATATGGCGATTGGAAAAAAATCACAGTTTTGCCATAAAGCCAATTTATCTTCGCAATGACTATTATAAAACTATTTTGTCTTATGGTGACTTCTTTCAATGCCAATTTGCCGTTTAATGCATTTACTGGAGGCAAAATGGTTTTAAAATGCTTTTTCAACTGACCATAATAAGATAAAATCAATGAGTCCTAAAACGGCATTTCAATACAGCATTTTTCGAGTTCATAAAGTCGAAATAAAACCTTTGGTAGGAGTAAAAGGAATTTGAGAAACAAGGTTTTAAAATTGTTGTAAACAAGCTGTGTGGGTTCTCATAAACCTGACCTGACTATGAAACCTATTGGCACCTCTTGGTGCCATAATAAAACCAAATTGATTTCAAGTGGCTTTCATAAAACTTTAGTAAAACTTAATAAAGCAGGATGGTGTTAGCAATGTTACTTGGGCATTCATCCGTACACAACATTCAACCAAAAGAGAACTTTCCCTGCACGCTCAAAAACTATCACACGCATACAGATCTCGTTTGCCTTTTTTCAAAGGGAGGGAGGGTTAACGTTATGTTATTTTTGGGTGTGGTTACTTTTTTTTTTTTTGGGTAAAAAAAAAAGAAAAAAGGAAAAAAATAATCATAACACGAAAAAAAAAAATAACACCACAAAAAACCATTACAAGTAGTTTATTTTGCATACCCAAATTTCTATCAAAAATGCATGAATGAAAGCAAAAACGAACTGTCGAATTCGTGGACGATTCGTGACTTCTGCAGAACGACTTCAAGATTTAAGAAATCATATTTACTCACCTAAGTGCAGTCCTTACGCAGATTGAACTCGTTGAACAGGTGGAACTTTTAATCACGAGCCGCCTCTGACCTTTCCAACTATTTTCACCTCAACAATAACAGTTTATTCTACCTTCCCGTGATTGGCACCGGTTGTGAATTCAATTAACTTGGTGAATAAATATTTTCACTTCCAATCGCAGGAAAGACGACGACTGGGCACCGCCGCCAAGAGCCGTCTTTTTCGCTCGAAGCAAATTCACTTACCTTCATCGGGGCGTTCCAGTTTTCCAGCCGAGCGTTTATTTCCTCTGAAAGCCCACTCTCCGGAGACGTTGATGGGGGTAAAATTACAGAAAACATAAATAAAAGTTATTTACATTATTAAAATTTCCTTTCAATAGCTTGTCGTAAGAGCTAAGTATCAGGCACTCACCGTTGATTGCGTGCCAGCTCAGGAGTTGTTGGGGGGGGGGGGGGAGCTTAACCCATTTCCCCGCATTCAGCAGCGGTCCTGGGCAATAAAGCTTACTGTGTAATTTCCAGCCAAGTGCGCTATCGATGGCTTCTGATCGGGCACCTATTTCCATTGAAAAGAAGGACGGCGATGCTGATGATGATGATGATGATGATTATTATGATGAAAATTGTGAATAACGAACGATAACCATCGCCGTCGCACCCCCCTCCTACTCACCTCTCGTCCATTTAGAGGTACCCACTTGAAGTTCAGCCCGATGGAATAAAAATTCCCTCTGCACAGCTCCATCAGCGAACGAACAAGCGAGCAATATCTTTTGAATGAGGTCCTTGACTGCACTTTTACCCCCGGCGCGCGTGCACACACACACACACAGACACACAGACACAGTCATAGTAAATATTACTCCCTTTTCGAGAGCGATTTTCATTTTTAGCCCCAGTTGATTACCCCGCCCCCGGTCCGGGAACCTCCAGATCGAGGGAAACGATGCGATTTCCGTTCGATTCTCCGATATTGAAAGGCCAAATTGAATTTCTGGCTGATTCAAAGGCAAGTGCAGCCAGCCTTTTGTGGGCTGACTCCGGGGAAAGGAGCGAGTTTGCCCTCTAGACAGGTGAATTGAATTAGTTTTTCCGAATAATGGTTCGATGAATACTTTATGGATGATGCTGAAAGGCTTATGCGGTCGTCCTTCAAATCACTTTGATGAGCTACTGAATTGGCTGTGGGCGGGATCTTATTACCGAAATTGAAATGAACTTCTATTTTCCTTTCCTTTTTTTTTCAGTTTATCGGAACGCAGATTTTCCTCTTCCTGGCCACCATCGTCGGATCGGCCATCATCCTGGACTTTTCCACCATGAACTCGAGCATCCAGCCGTTGATCCGGCAGACCATGCTGCGCTTCATCATGTCATCGGAACATCCGCACTCCTCAGCCGCCCTGAAGCTGATCCAAGAAAGCGTAAGTCGATACTTTTGAGTAAATGTGAAACATTCAAAATAGGAGTGCAGTAAATCTGAAATGCATTCTTTCGAGCAAAATGAGCCAGCCCTCAAACCGATCAACCTGTGCCGTCCAACCGAAGAGAATCCACCCCAACACGGACAAAAACACACATCCGAAGACAGCCGGACCGGGCAGGAATGGCCACCGACGACGACGACAACGACGAGGACGCTGCTTATCGGAGAGGATTTCTGCCTGAAATGAAATCGCTTGTTGTTTGGATGTTATTCTATTTCTTGCCTGTCTTTTCTGTTTCGGTCGCTCGTTGGATTCTCGGTTGGTTGCGGTCATAGGTGGGGAGGGGTGTTAGGGACAGAAAATGTGGTCCGGTCAGTTGACCGTAAGTAATTTGAGGGTGGATGGAAAAGGACGATACTTCAGTCGATGGGAAAACTGTTGATTCAACGGTAATTTCCGATTCGTTTGAATTATGGCATCGGTTGGCTCGGTTCGGGGTGTGGGTGCGGATTGACTGTGTGATTAGCACCAATTCAATATAAAAGAAGATGCCGACCTAACGTCCGTCTTTTGTTTGGACCAAATTCAATTATCCGAAAATGTATTTATTTCAAGATCCTACCACGTCTTTGAACCCTTCACTTTGCCCCCGAGCGAGGGGTAGGGGTGCCGACTCAGCTATTGGATTGCCGGGTTGAGTCTACCGGAGTTGGGTTTATCGGACCGTTTCGCTTGAATTGAGCTTCGGTCCAGCGAGAATCGGCTGGATGTGGACAAAGTCAACAGAAAAGGTCCTTCTCGGAACCAGAAAAGAGCTGATGTTGGATGATGAAATGGGGTTCGAGCTCCTCTTCGGTTGTTTGTCTGCTCGGGTTTTTCACAAAAGCAGATCAATTCCTGGTCCGGAGGGTGGTTTGGCTTGGACTAGAATGAATTCTTTTGTCGGAAAATAATCGTTGGATTTGGAACTACTTTCGGAGTGCGGGGGCTCTGCCTTCTATATTTATTAGGACAACGGCAGCATGATGGGCTTATGAATGAAGTCAAGTAAGTTGTGGGAGATTTTTTTTTTTTGGGAACTGTTCTAGGGATAATGTCTCTTTGTTCTAAGTAAAAACAATGAAATTCTTGTTTTATCTAACAAATGACGGAAAATAATAGGATATAAGATAACTGAAAAATCAATTAAAAGACCATTAACTGCGTGTCAGTCGGTCTGCGGCGCAACGAAGTAAGGTGTATATCTCAGCAGCCACTGGACAGATATTAATGAAACAAACGTCAAATGGAAGGTATAGTTGTCATTTTGAACGCTATATAATGTTCAGAAATGGGTCTTTTGGATCCAGGAATATAAAAGAAAGCATTTCGGAAGCCGAAATTCGGTCTCAAAAACGCTAAGCACATCATGCAACGCATCAAATCCAACAATTAGAATGGTGGTTAAATCAAGTGTCTAGGAGCATATCGAACACATCCCGATATATTTCGCGTACCCCACGGGAAATGGTTAGTATTGGATTTCTCTAATCTCTTATCTCACACTAACGCAGCCAATTCTCGATAGCATCCTGGACAATGACGACAGGCCAACTGCGAAGCATGTGCCGCAGAGAGAACTCCAAGAAATAGCGCGATTTCAGAAAGAGTATCTGAAATCGCTCTACTACTCCGAATCAAGGGAAGGAAGAAAGACTGGACATTCCGTGCCAACCACTACCATAAAGAGTTCAATAACGAGATAATTTGCATTTTATCGTTGGGAGCATGGATGCTAGAAAGATTAGTTTATGCTCCTTTTGCCTGTGGATGGACTTTTGGCATTTGAACCAAAAGTCTAGCAATAATTTGCCATGTAATAATGCCTTATTTCTCTCACTGAAATTGAGATTAAAATTTAAAGATTTATTCAAAGATAATACATTTAGTTGTATGGTATATAAAGGGTGTTCCGATCAAAATTTGGTCAAACAGTAATGTGTCTGAGTCGATCAAAGTTTTTATTAATAAGTCAAATTCTTTTTCTTGTTCAAGTTCAGTTAATACAGAAAACAGGAGAAATATTCAGCTAAGCTTCCTTTTTACCGAATGCGAATTCCCGGATCTTTCGCTTAACACCTGCCATAAGATTTTGTACAGTTTCTCGCTCACATCAGCTTTAGGAGTCTTCTTAAGGTTCCGCTTGACGATGGCCCAATATTGTGCGATTGGGCTGAGCTCTGGCGTGTTGCGAGGTTTCGCAGCATACCAGTCCATGGCCTTTTTCCCGTAATGTCAACATGCCAAATCCGACCAAAATAGAACGGAACAACTGTGTCGCTTCGGGAAAGGCAGTAGACGTGTTTGTAGGCACTCGCTCAGATAAATTTCCTGGTTGACGGTTCCAGCCTCAATGTAAACGTTGCCCTTCAAGCCACAGCTACAGATGGCCTGCCACACGAGATATTTCATCGCGAACTTTGACAGATTAATGTGCTTGAAAATATCTGCCACCGTTCCCCGTCCGGTTGCCGTATAAAATTCCTGTCCAGGAAGCTGTTTAAAGTCTGCCTTGACGTAAGTTTCATCGTCCTGTGCCACGCAATCAAACTTCGTCGGCATCGTCGTGAACAACTTTCCCGATCGTGCTTTGGCCAACGTGTATTGTTTATCGTCGCGATTTGGAGTCACCATTTTCTTGTACATCAACAGTCCAGCTCGTTTTTTAGCTCTATCCACGGTTGAAGGCGCCACTCCCAGCTTCTTTGCGAGATCTCGGACCGAGAGGTTGGGGTTCCGCTCGAAACAGCGGGCAACTCTTTTTGTCGTCGCTGTGGCCTCCGGCTTTCGATTTCCCCCCAATTCAGCTTTCCTGGCTGTCGACAAACGTTCACCGAACACCGAACCGAAAGGTTATGGTCTCAAAAATGCATTGGTGGTGGAAATACCTGGTTTCAGTAACATTGGCCACCGGGCATCTGCTACAAAGGGAAGGAAGTTTTAGTTTGGCTGTGTTAACAGAAATGCATATCAAACATTCCAGACACATTGTAGAGAATTGTCATCTTCAGCAAAATTTCTCAGTGCGTAACGAATCGTTTTTGATATTAGCATATTAGTTCCAAATAGTGCTGCAGAGATGGCGCTGCAGTCTATCTTTTCCAAATGAATCTATAGATAGTTACCGCCTTGGGCAATGTAGTTTAGAATATAAAATGCAGTCATTTGATAACATCATAATTTTCAGATTTTGCCCCAGAGTTGGCACGGCAGTTTATCTTTGTCAAATGCAGCTTTGCCGTCTTCAGCAAAGTTGTTGAGAATGTAAAATGAAGACATTTTAAATAATCACATTAGTTCCAGATCGGAACCAGTCTTTTTTTTGTATCGATTCATTTTTGAGACCAGATCTCTTCAAATGGTGTACTAACATTTACTCTCAGATAAAATTTCGAAATTCTATGAAGGCTGGAAATCTGGGTCAATAACTTTTACTAACTTTTAGGTAACTTTTACGTTTTGGGTATTTTTTGTGACCCATCCGGGGTTGAGATTTAAACTCGTGAAATGTTTACCAAATTTAATGAAATTTAATGAAATTTAATGAAATTAAATGAAATTTAATGAAATTCAATAAAATTCAATAAAACTCAATAAAATTTAATGAAATTTAATGAAGTTTAATGAAATTTAATGGAATTTAATGAAATTTAATGAAATTTAATGAAATTTAATGAAATTTAATGAAATTTAATGAAATTTAGTGAAATCTAATGAAATTTAATGAAGTTTAATGAATTTACTGAAATTTTATGAAATTTAATAAAATTCCATGGAATTTAATAAAATTTAATGAATTTTTACGAAATTTTAACTAATATAAATTTTATAAAAGTTTATAAATTTTTTTGAAATTTTATAAATTTTATGAAATTTTATGAAATTTTATGAAATTTTATGAAATTTTATGAAATTTTATGAAATTTTATGAAATTTTATGAAATTTTATGAAATTTTATGAAATTTTATGAAATTTTATGAAATTTTATGAAATTTTATGAAATTTTATGAAATTTTATGAAATTTTATGAAATTTTATGAAATTTTATGAAATTTTATGAAATTTTATGAAATTTTATGAAATTTTATGAAATTTTATGAAATTTTATGAAATTTTATGAAATTTTATGAAATTTTATGAAATTTTATGAAATTTTATGAAATTTTATGAAATTTTATGAAATTTTATGAAATTTTATGAAATTTTATGAAATTTTATGAAATTTTATGAAATTTTATGAAATTTTATGAAATTTTATGAAATTTTATGAAATTTTATGAAATTTTATGAAATTTTATGAAATTTTATGAATTTTTTTTTTGTTTTTGTTTAATGTAAAGGGAGATTTTATGTGAATATATTATAAAGTATTGGCCCAAGAATGCTACCCTGAGGAACACCAGCTCTAACAGGCAATTGATCAGATATAGAATTCGGATAATTTTTTTGCAAATTTTTTTTCTTTTGGGGTTTTTTAATAATTTTTTTATTTTAAAGGGGAAAATTGAACTTTTTTTCTTTCGCAAACAAACCCTTATGGCAAAAACTGTTGTGTGTTTTTTTTTTGTTTAGAAGAGCAACTCCAGCGGGGTGGCCTTCTGCTTTGTTTGTTTGAATTTATTTTTTTTTTTTATATGTTGGTGGGGTGGGTTGGTGCCCGCGTGGATATCCATCTTCTGTTTATCCAAAAAAGATTAAATTTAGTTTTGTTTTGTGTGTTTTTTATTTTTTTTTTTTTTTTTTTTTAGTTCGTGTGGCGGACTCGACCATACCATTGTGAATCTAACACTATGACAACCAACACTTCGTGTACTCACACCGATGGCTCATCATCGGCTGATCACTACAGTGACAACGACCATCGGGTAACTTGTATTTGATCTCCAGATTTTGTGTAAATAAAGTTTTTAGTTATTATTCGACTTCACATCAGATTAGACGTCTATGCCTTTCCGAATATCCGAAAATATAAAATCTTAATTTAGGGATAATAAAACCCCCAAATTTGGGATCGAACAATTTTGAATAATTCGACCCGCGAGTTACAACAAAACTTTTCGCGCGTATTAACTCCCGTGAGTGATTATTAAAAATGGCAGGTGACGACGATATCAAGCCTACTTCAAGCCATCAAGTAATTGCCAAAATCGACTACCCGCCATTTGACGCAGAGGATATTGAAACATGGGTTCTTTGTGTCGAAGCTGCCTTCTCTGTGAATCAAGTGAAGCATGATAAAAGGAAGTACAATGCCGTCATCGTGGCACTCGGTTCCCGCGCCAAATTCTTCCACTCAACTCTGATTAAGTGCAACGAATCCACCGAGAATGACCGTTACCAGAAACTAAAAGCAGCCGTGCTAGAGCATTTCCAGCCGTCTGAAATGCAACGCCTAACCAGTTTGCTATCTGGCATGGCACTTGGGGATCAGAAACCCAGTATGCTTCTTAGTTATATGCGTCGTTTGAGAGGTCAAGGCTGTACCGACAGTGTCATATCCAATTTGTGGCAACGTGCTCTACCGAATACTGTGCGTTCGATAATTGCCGCCATGCCAAAAGCAAGCCTCGACAAACAAGCTTCAGTTGCCGATAAAATAATGGAAGCCCCGTGTAGCGAAGAATCCGTAGTGAAGTGTTCTGAAACGCCAGTAGCGGCGACTCTCGAGCAAAGAATCGACGCTCTTACTCGTCGTTTAGATGAAGCGTTGTCGGGAAATTTCAGAGGTCGTGATCTTAAACGGAATCAATAGCGAAATCGTCCCTTTCATTCGCGACAAAGAACGCCATCGCAATCGAGAGGCAACAATCGGTGGATATGCTGGTTTCACTACCGGCATGGCATTAAAGCTCAAAAGTGTGAAAAGCAGAAAGGTGATAATGAAAACGTTACGTGCATTTTTTTCGACGGAAAACTTCCCGTGTACACTCGTCCACGAAACAATTAGCCAAGGGTTCCCCATCAAAACCACTATCCAGTGCCAGTGTTAATCCGCCCTCCGAAATTCAACGAATTCACGTCCATGACGAAAAAACCTCAAGGCAGTTCCTGATAGACACCGGCGCTGACATTTCAGTTTTACCCCCCTCGCCCCGAGAACAGCTCCAGCCCACCAACACAAATCAACTATTCGCCGCCAACGGTAGTCCCATCAAAACCTACGGCACGAAGCGCTTAACCATTGATATTGGCCTCCGCCGATCATTCGTATGGGTGTTCACAATCGCCGAAGTAAAGTCTCCGATAATAGGTGCCGACTTTCTTAAGCACTACGATTTACTCGTGGACCTTCGACGGAACAAACTCATCGACAACACCACACGCTTAGAAGCCAACAATGAACGTCGCAGCTGAACCCTTGATTTCAACGTACGACATAAGTATGCCCTTTCAACATGAACCATCGTCCTAGCCCAGCTAAAACTGTCCATCAAATTATTACCACCGGACCACCTGTGTTCTGCAAGCCCCGTCGACTCCCGATCGACAAGCTCAACGAAGCAAAAGCCGAATTTCGTTTTCTCGTAGAGCAGGGAATCTGCCAACCTTCAAATAGTTGTTGGGCGAGTCCCCTCCACATGGTTCGAAAATCAAACGGCAAGTGGAGACCGTGTGGTGACTATCGCGGTTTGAACGCTATTACTGTCCCCGATCGTTACCCGGTCCCACACATACAAGATTTTTCTAATATCTTGCATAGCAGGCGCATCTTTTCGTGTATTGACCTCCAGCGTGCATTCAACCAAATACCAGTCGCACCAGAAGATGTTCCCAAAACGGCGATTACCACACCATTCGGTTTGTTCGAGTTCAAATACATGACGTTCGGACTCTGTAACGCCGGACAGACTTTACAACGACATTTACACGAGATTCTAGGCGACTTAGATTTCGTGTTCCGCTATATAGACGATGTCTGCATCGCATCGAAAAATATCGACGAACACAAGCAACATTTGAGGATCATGTTTCAGCGACTACGTGAAAATGGTCTCATCATCAATGCAGGGAAATGCCAGATCGGCCTTCCTGAGGTTGATTTTCTTGGTCACATGATAACCGCAGATGGGATCAAACCAAAACCGAGCAAAGTCGCAGAAATTATGGAAATCCCGAAACCCATGACAGCAAGACAATTAAAAAGCTTTCTGGGCGCAATAAATTTCTACCGCCGATTCATCCCTCGCGCCGCCGAAGTTCAACAAATCTTGCATGCGATGATACTAGGTAACGTAAAAAACGACAAAACTCCGCTCGTTTGGGATCCAATTACTACGAACGCATTTGAAAAATGTAAAAAGGATCTTTCGGATGCCACATTACTCGCACACCCTTCCGTCGATGCCTCGCTTGCTCTGGAAGTCGATGCATCGGGTACGGCGATCGGCGCTGTTCTGCATCAAGTCAACGAAGACGGTCGGCAACCTCTCGGATTTTTCTCTCGTAAGCTCACCGGCAGTCTTCTCAAGGCAAGTACATACGATCGCGAACTGTATGGTATGTATGCAGCAGTTCAACATTTTCGGGATGTATTGGATGTCCGAGTTTTCTGTACACATACGGACCACAAGCCCCTTGTCTCTGCATTTCTTCAACGACCCGAAAAAGCAAGCCCAACACAGCTTCGAAGACTCGCCTACCTAAGCGAGTTCACTACTGATATACGACATGTACCCGGTCCAGACAACAAAGTTGCAGACATGCTCAGCAGATTGGAATCGATTACAGCCACCAACGAAGCCATCGATTTCTCCGACTTAGCCGAGCAACAGAAGAACGATCCTGAATTACAAGCCTATCTAACAGACCCTCCTGCAAATACTACGTTGAAACTGAAAGCTTTTTGTTCCCCACTCTCAAATACTCCCGTGATATGCGACACTTCTGCCAGTGCCAGTCGTCCATTCGTTCCCGTTGCGTTTAGGAAGCAAATTATTAAAAATCTACACAGTATATCCCATCCCGGTGTTCGCGCAACGATTCGTCTAGTGGTCGACCGTTATGTCCTCGGTGGCCCTGTCCTCGGTGGCCCTCGGTGCGACGAGATTGCAGAGACTTCGTGAAATATTGCATACCTTGTCAGAAATCCAAAACACATAGACACAACAAGACACCGATCACACCCATTACTATGCCAAACAGTAGACTCTTTCATGTGTACATGGATATAATCGGGCCGCTTCCACCTTCAGATGGAAACTCATATTGTCTCACAATGGTAGACAAATTCACGCGATGGTCCGAAGTAATTCCGATCTCCAACATCACGGCCCATACTATCGCAAAAGCATTCGTGAGCGGGTGGATATCGCGATTTGGCGTACCCGATAAAGTGACAACCGATTTAGGAAGACAGTTTGAGTCGGGCCTATTTCGCACACTTGCAAAACTTTTCGGTATCAACCACTTACGAACGACGCCCTATCACCCACAAGCCAACGGGCAGATAGGGCGTACTCGTCGGCAGCTCAAAGCGGCAATCAAGTGCTACGACAACAACAAGTGGACGGAAACTATCCCTCTCGTCCTTCTTGGTATGCGTACTGCTGTGAAAGAAGACATACAATCGTCGGTAGCTGAGCTAGTGTACGGAACTACTCTTCGGCTTCCCGGGGAATTTTTCGTGGAGTCCAAAGGTTCGAAGCCTTCCTATGAACTCATCAGCGATTTCCGAAAAGTGATGGCCCAAATCCGTCCCACACCAACAAGCAACCACTCTAGGCATTCTACGTTCGTGCAAAAATAACTAGCTACTTGCAGCCACGTCTTCGTACGAGTCGATGCAGTTCGACCACCACTTTCACACCCGTTCGATGGTCCATACCGGGTATTGCGCCGAAGGAAAAAGGTATTCGTGGTGGATATCAACGGCAAGCCATCACCTATATCCATCGATCGTTTAAAAGCCGCCTTCGTGAACAGCGACCAAGCCAATGGATCCACGTCATCAACCAATACCAGCAGAATCACTCCGGCCACTCCCGATCCACCAGCGTACAAAACCAGATCGGGTCGTCGTGTTTGTATTCCCCGTCAAATTTGGAAAATCTAAGGGGGAAGTGTTGTGGCGGACTCGACCATACCATTGTGAATTTAACACTATGACAACCAACACTTCGTGTACTCACACCGATGGCTCATCATCGGCTGATCACTACAGTGACAACGACCATCGGGTAACTTGTATTTGATCTCCAGATTTTATGTAAATAAAGTTTTTAGTTATTATTCGACTTCACATCAGATGAGACGTCTATGTCTTTCCGAATATCCGAAAATATAAAATCTTAATTAAGGGATAATAAAACCCCCAAATCACCGTTATGTGCTCTCAGATATTGTTTTGGTAATATCTCCATGAAGGATAATCCAATCATAATTAAATTATGACCAGTTTTTGAAGGCTTTATAACTTTGATTTGGTACCAACAAAACTAAAATCGGTACACAAATAGCTCTGTGTGGTATCGGAGAAAAAAATGTTTGAACTATTATAATAGGCCGTAAAATACTGTTTCGTTCATATCTTCGTAACGAAATGTCCGAATGAAAAGAATATCGAAAGCGTTCTATGGGCATGTTGTAACTTTTTCCACACACACACACACACACACACACACACACACACACACACACACACACACACACACACACACACACACACACACACACACACACACACACACACACACACACACACACACACACACACACACACACACACACACACACACACACACACACACACACATACACAGACATGTGCTCAGTTCGTCGAGCTGAGTCGAATGGTATATGACAATCGGTCCTCTGGGCCTCAGATTAAAAGTCGAGTTTTCAAGCGATCTTAATACCCTTCTTTTGGTGTAAGAAGGGTAAAAGCGAGAATTTATGTCTGAACATTTTTAAGACAGTTTAGGCTGCGAATGCGGAACAACTTCTGCCTGATCTTTTATTACCCACCGTGCAGAAAAAGTGAAATGTATGTGTGATTTAAACGTTATCCACTTGTCTAATCAATAAGTACGGTATTTTAGATCAAAGGCCTAAACATGATTTCTGAAAGTGCGAAGTTTACGAATGTTTGTCCCCTTCGTTTGTACAAACAAAAGTTGCAATCCCGCAGAATACGAATGGTTCATTTGTCGGTCGGCCAATATGGTCGTTTCAATGTATTTTCGTTCAAACTAAAACCCTAGATCATGTTTGAAAAAAAAGAAGGGGTGTAAATGTTTTTTAATGATATCTCAACAGCTTATGACACCACAATGAATTAAAAATGCACACCAACACAAAGAAACACTCTTTAATCACATGATACACAGAAAGCAGACAATACCAAAATGTCCTAACTAATGAACTTGAATATATTTTGGAAACAGCTCGTGATAACTTATTATAAACAATACAAAATATAGTCAACAACAAAAAAACAGAAAACAATGTAGATAATCACTCACTACATTAACAGTAACAAAATCCCAACTTAAAATAATAGCAATGACAACCATATGACAACCATATTAAGCGACCGACGTCGACTGGGATTGAACTCAGACCCACTGGGGTGCCAAGTAGCAGTCACGGTTACCACTACACCATCAACGCCGGCAAGATTTATAAGTCTTATTTCCTTGAAAGCTAGACGTAGCAGAAAGCGGATAAATTCACAAACAAAATTTTAAAAAACTTTCCTAGGTCGGCGCGTAAATCGTGGCTGGTTAGATGTTTACCTAAATCACACAAATCACCATTCTACACGATACAACAACAATGAACTTTCTATCGATTAGGCAGAAATTTTGGCATTTTAATATAACAAAAACGACATGATAGGAACCTACATGTATATACTATACGTGATCCCTTTGTCCTCTGATAGGTAGAAAGAAAAACATACAAACACCCACATATATGTGCGTAGGTGTGTGTGTGGGGGGGGGGGGGGTCTGTGCGTGCTTGTTGTTTTACCTGTCTCGCCCCCTGTCCGAATAGCATCCACCAAAAACTTCCGTTTCCAGAAACCGAACTGCATCCTCGATAGCCCGTGCTTGCTCTCGGTAAATTTAGTCTGCCTGTTGAGGATGATCCTCTCCAGGAGTTTCCCGAACGTATCTACCAGGCATATTAGCCTATACGATGCTGGATCCCGCAGAAGCATTCCTGGCCTCGGAGCAACACTAGCTTTTGTATTTTCCACCTGTCCTGGAAATGCCCTCCCTCTAAACATTTCTGCAGCAAATCCGTGAACATAACCGGAAATGCCTGAATCGCCACATTCAGAGCCCGCATAGAGATTCCATCCGGTCCAGGTGCCTTCTTCACCTTAAGCCCTCTCGCCACTGCCACGAGCTCTTCGTTCGAGACTTGCGTGCCCTCAGCGTTACTTCTTGATTCCTCATCGTACGGTGTACGTGGCCACGTCGTTAGATCGTGCGGCGGGAAAAGTCCATCTACGATAACCTTCCTTTTTCTGGACATAGCTCTACAGCCATTGTTGGGCATTACGGTACGCGTTTCCCCAGGGGTAAGCATCAGCAGCTCCATACAGCTGCTTGTTGCAATTCGTCTTGCTCAGTCATATCTCTCGTTTTGATCCGGCCCAGGCCGCTCGAAACACCACTCTACGCACCTCTTTGTCTGCTGTGGCTTTAGCTCTCTGGACACGTCTTCTGGCTCTGGGGGGTACAATCTAACACCCATTGGCCGGCTGTGGTTTTATTGAAGAAATTTGTTTGCAACAATTGTTTAACTATGAAAGCAGCTATTCTACTGCAGATCCAGCAACCCATTTCAGATTGCCTGGAGAGTCACTGCCATTCTGAGGTTACTTTTTTATACCATAAGCCCAGCATGAAAACATTTCCAATATCATTTGGATAAGGGTACTGCAACACATTTCTAGATTTGAAAATGTAAAATTTCCATACCAGGCACGTATTAAGTTTTATTTGGAAATACGATTTTTGTCGGAATGATCACAAGAATCAAAATGATGTCACCAATGGCCGCCTCCAAAATAACTCGTAAAAAAAAAGTTCTCGACGTGGATTCGAAATAAATTTCATGCACTCGCGACAATAGAAGAGCAAAAATTAACGTTCCTAAGCCACCCATTAGATATGCAACCAGCATAACAAAGCTCTTTACATTACGTGGTTAGTGCATCTGAAATTATGTACCAGCCTATCATGCACGCATGCGCCTTTGCTTCATTTGTTGCTTTAGAGCAGCAAATGGCCGTTTTCTACATTCCACTGGTTTTCCTTTTATTACAATTTGTTTTTAACTCCACACTCTCCCAAAAATCAAAATCCTCGCTATGGGACGACTGTATCTGAAACTTCAAAACTGCCAATATTCATCAATTCACGATTTAAAATACATACACATACACACATACATACACGTTTTTAAATACATACACAAAGCATGCGTAGATTTTCTGGTTTCACTGTTTGTTTAAATTGAATTACGAATTAATGTTTGTTTGTTTGTTTTTCGCGGAAACGACGCAGCAAAAACGCGCTTGTAACTTTTTTTAAATTCATTAAAATTGAAAAAAATCGATGAAATTTTGACTGAAACTAGCTAAGAATAATATTTGTTTACGTTGGCAAAATTTTATCACAATTTGTCAAGTGGTTATTGAGATGGCATCGGAACAAGAGCAGATCCCCCAATAAATAATGTGTGCCGTTGTGGACAATCTGACTGCGTCCCACAGATGGATCGGAAAACACTTGGGATTCCATCATTCGACTCTGTGTCAAGTGGTGAATTCATTCAAGGAGACCCAATGGCGGTCAGGCAGCGGCAGAAAACCGACAACAGCTGATACGGTGAAGGCAAGGAAAGTGTTGAATCTGTTATAGCGACGAACGAACCTGTCGATCTGCGATAGGGCGACAAATGCGGAGGTTTCCATCTGGTTTTTCAAAAAAAAAAACGATGAGACGTGCCGGCCTCCACGTCAACAAGGGCAGGTACCAACCCAAACCGGAACGACAAACAAAACACGATAGCCAAAACCCGCGCCAGGAAGCTGGACCGAAAGTGGCTGTGGAAACCGAGGTGCGTCGTGATGGATGACGAGAATTACATCAAGGCGGACACAAAGCAATTGCCAGGGCAGGAGTTTTACGTTGCCACATCACGGTTGGCCGTTCCTAAGGAAGGAAGGAAGAAGAAAGTGGAAGAATTCGTCAGAAAATTCTTGGTTTGGCAGGTCATCTGTGGGTGTGGAGAAATGAGCCAGCCATATTTCACGATGGGTACCATGAATGGGCAAATCTACCGAGACGAGTGCCTGTAGAAGCGCCTGCTGCCCTTCCTTGGCATCCTGCTACTAGGCGCAGTTAGGCTGGTACAGGGATAACAATGTTATTTTTGTTACAAAAGACTTCAACCCACCGAACTCATCGGAACTTCGTCCGATTAAGAAGTTTTGGGCCATCATGAAGGTCAAACTTTGTAAAACACCTAAAATATTCGAGAACGAGCTGACTGATATAACAGTGGGTGAGTGTATCGAACGAAATTGAGCACACTGAAGTTCACAGAAGAATAAACCAATGATGTACAAAATTGCCATAACGTTGAAGTTCATTCCCTGAAAGTTTAAAGAAAATCCGACAAAAATGAATTTGTAGCGACGATTTTTGTGTGTCTGTTTTTTATCGGTTACAGTCTTTAGTATAAATACTAGATCTACTGCGATGTCTTCTTTACGTCGACCATTCAACACTGAAGAAGTTTTCTAGACAAAATAGGCCTATCTGTCAAAAGATAAGCTTTTTTAGTGGAAATTTCTAAAATTTTCCAATGAAAATAATAAAATTGATTTCCTTAATGTGCCTAAATTATTGATAACGAAATTAACAAAAATTTCCGATTTTTCATGAGTTTACTTTCACCCGCACTAACGAAACTACCCATGCAGCATCAATCATAGTAACCCATGAGTCAGCAGACAAAATTTGACAGCTGTATCAGTCGAACTCTAACCTTGAAGCAACTCCGTTCAAAAGTGTGCGTGTTCAAAGAACGGCACCCCGCCGCGTCGAAAACGGACATCGTGCGGCACTTTGTGGACGCCGGATACGCCCGTTCCGGCATCTACAACATCTTGGCACTATTAGACAACAATCAGAGCATCAAAAGAAAGCCCCGTTCCGGACGGCTGACGACCCTGAGCGACAAGAAGCTCCAAAGGTTACTGATGAAGACCGGAGATAAAGACCGAGGGAAATGTGGCTACATCGCTGCGTACGCTTTACAAAGAAGTCGGTTCAACCGGCCAACCAGTGAAAAAGTACCTTGCGAACATGAACATACATGTCAGGTTTTGGAGCTGCAGGCAATGACGCAGCGGCAGCGGCTGAATAAGATGGTCAGTAGCCTGGGACAAAATTTAAATTCCAGTTCCCTATTGATTTTCGGAAGTCTTTTGGACCCTGTAATAACTGTGCAAAATGTCAGCTCGTTTGGTGAAACTATATTTTAGCGCTCGCAGTTTTAATTTTCCATACTATTTTATATGGGAAAACTTACCTTTTCAAAGAAATATCTGGCGAGGCGACCCGTTATCCTCTAAAAATAAATCAATCCCTTAACTTGCTGGGAAATTTTTCAAAGAAACTTTTCTTCGAAAACCGCAAAGCGATCCGACGTTTGTGGAAAAAGTTATTAAGCTGAAACTGATTGCTATCCAATCAAACGGTTCATTGAACTGTTTTCTCTTGCAGCACTGCCACCTGCAACCTGCTGCTGGCTGCGCGAAGCAACCACTGTGTTTGTTTATGTTCACTCAGCATGGAGGAACTGTGCTGCTAGAAAAAACAGTCCAATGAGCCGTTCGATTGGATAGCAATCAGTTTTAGCTTAATAACTTTTTCCACAAACGTCGGATCGCTTTGCGGTTTTCGAAGAAAAGTTTCTTTGAAAAATTTCCCAGCAAGTTAAGGGATTGATTTATTTTTAGAGGACAACGGGTCACCTCGGCAGATATTTCTTTGAAAAGGTAAGTTTTCCCATATAAAATACTATGGAAAATTAAAACTGCAAGCGCTAAAATATAGTTTCACCGATCGAGTTGAAATTTTGCACAGTTATTATAGGAACCAAAAGGCTCCCAAAAATCAATAGGGAACGAAAATAATTTTGTTTCATATATCCGTGTCCCAGGCTAATGGTCAGCTTGATTTTCCCGGCGAATCGCGACGTGGCGGTGGTGATGGACGACGAGACCTTTCTCACCCTGGAGGGCACTTCGTATTTTACTTCCCCCACGAAGGAAGTAAGCTCCGAGGTGAAGTTCATTTCACACACCAAGTTCCCAAGAAGGTGCTGCTGTGGCTGACAATCAGCGAGAAGGGGATGTCAAAGCCGCTCTTCTTTCGCTCCAGACTGGCCGTGAACGGGGAAATTTATAGTACGAAATGCCTGCCGGAAGTTGCGTCGTTCATCAAGAAATACCATAAGGGCGAAGACGCGGTGTTCTGGCCGGATCTGGCGTCGGCCCACTACTCGAAGCGATCGTTGGAAGAGATGGAGCGGCTGAATATCGATGTGCTACCCAAGTTTGAAAATGTTGAACTGATTGTTTTTGGAATATTTGAAACTCTATAGCTTAAACTAGATTTATTAAAAATAAAGAACGTCATACAAGTTCCCGGCTTATTCCTGGTTATTTACAATAAATTCTGAAAACCTACTCCATTTTGTAAATTTTAGTGATGTTTGAATAATGCCAGAAAATTAATTTCATGAGTTCAAAGATAAATAAGCCTGTCCACGTTAAATTTCGGACACTTTTCTTTCAGTCTAGTTTTTTGAATTATTTCACGTATCACTGAAACGTTTCAATTATATGACAGCTGAAACATCCAACTTTATTTTGTGGTACAACATCTTGTTGCATTTGGTAAAATGGCGTCGAACCAAGTGGAAAGGCGCAAACGCATTTTGTACGAATGGCAACAAAATCCACCGTTGTCGGTAGGCGATCTTGCCAAGAAACTTAAACTACCAAAAAGTACCGTGTTTAATGTTGGCAAATTGTTTGACAAGCGCTTGGCTATGGATCGGAAGGTGAGAAGCGTAACAAACCGAAAAGTATACTCCCGCCATATAGACAAGAAGGTGGCAGCCATTATTGGGATAAATCACAACCAATCTGTGCGAAATGTGGCTCACAAAGTTTGAAAATCGAAAATCATATGTGCAAATAGTAAAACAGAGGCATGGAATGAAGGCGTAGAAAGTGAAAAAGATGCCCAGCCATGACAACAAACAAAAAGTCATGCTAAGGAGCTTCACACCAACTTTTGTAAAGAAAAGCTTGCACTATAATGATGTGCTCGAAAAGTTTCAATAGCTGCCGGTCTGGTTTCCCAGACAAAGGAGGTGTCTAAATTTCCGAAGAAGTATTTGGTTTTGTAGGCCATCTGTAGTTGTAGTCGAAAATCCAAAAGTTTCGTCTCTTTCGACACTATCAACAAGGATGTGTTCGGCAAAGAATGTCTGCATATGCGGTCGCTACTTTTTATAAGAAGCCACGACTCTCCAGTTCTAGTTTGGCTTGATTTGGCCTCTTGTCACTATGCAAAATCCGTCCTGGAATGAGTGGTCACGTGCCAAACATAGCCAATCCGCCTTACTGTCCAGAACTACGCCCGATAGAAATATACTGAGATAGAAATATATAAGAAAGCAAATGAGATCAACGACTTCAAGAGAAGATAGAGAACCGCCACCGTTAGCGTATCGGAAAATGCTGAATGGAATCTGATGGCGGGCGAAGGTTCGAGAATTTTACACAAAGAAGGATTAACATCTCAATCAACTGTTCTTTATACAGTAAGATAACTCTACCATACTAAAATAAACAATCGTTTTTCATTTTTAATTATGTCTAGACTTTTCTTGCTGACATTATCTTAATGTCCGAAATTTAACGTGGACAGGCCTTGCTGCAATATAAAAGAAGATTGATGATCTTCTTGAGACATTATGGAGCATTATTATGAAGAAACGTAGATCGCAGCCAATTCAAAATTAAAATTTAAAGCTACCGTTTGTTAAATTTTTTCCTTCATTTTCAAGTTTGTAAATTTTTCCTCATTATCACAATGCTTTCTCTTCCGACTTATTCGCAAAAATAAACATATTCTTACTTACTAAAGTAAAGTATGTTGAAGATAGATGCAATATTTCAATTTCAATAACCTAATCGGTAGAAGGACCAGTTCATAACATTTGGGTCATACTCAACGTACTGCTCGCTTCAAATAACCTAATCCGAATACACTCATTTCACATAAAAAAGCACTTTTCTGATTCCCACAATCACCATTTACAATCCACAATTCAATTCTCAGCCATAAAGGAAACCCGGGCTCTAACGAAAAAAAAATCCTCGCTAAAGCTAAATGAATTACCGCTCCCCTCAAGAAAATCATCCCCATCATCATCCATTTAGCTTTACCACCACAATAACAAAAATCATTTATACTTAGCGAAATTGTTATCTTATACCGTTCCACCCATTTTCTCCATTCCACTCTTTGCCATCATCGACGACGTCGTTCCGGTCCTGGCGCCCGGGGCTATCCCATGTCGCTGCAGTCTGGCAGTCAGGCAATCTACCGGTTTTCCTTTTCCTTCCATCCTTGGAGGAAGAGATTAACTTTCTTCCAAGGCGCATGTGCAGCCAAACAAAATGGTGTTCTCCACCCAACCTGAAAGCTACAATACACAATGGCATCAGCAGAAATATAAAACCCATACCCAGCTACCGAGTAGGGTGCATTGCCGAGGGATGGGGGTGGATAATCATAGATGGAGAAAAGAAATAAAAAAAAGCACAGAAATATGTATATACAATTTTGAACTCAATCAGCCAATTTGAAACAGCTCTCCAGCAAATTGGACGGGTGGCCCCAACGCTCATGCACGATAGACACCGGGGTAAAATTCGCAGCAAGAGGGGGATGATTTCGCAGAAAACGAATGGGAAGTCTAAAAATTCAATTTAGCTCGTTATTTAGGCTCTTGATTTTTCTCCTCTCACCCCAAAATCCACAGAGAGGGGGCTTTCCATCCGTCGGAACGCATTTGCTTACTTCAAGCTAACCAAGTCAGTGGTGTGCACCGATCAATGCCAGGGGTTGAATTTGATTAGTCAATAGGTCTTCAGAACATACGATCAATACTTCAACATTTGAAAGCACGTAATATTTAAAAAGTCTAACATGTCTTCGAATTTAATATGCCAAGTCAAGTATACTTCAGCAATCTAATACACAAGGCATGGGTATCGAGTCGATTTGTAATAAAATTGAATTTCCTTCTCTCTTTTCTCTTGATTGCAGGTCTGGTTCCAGAATCGTCGGGCCAAATGGCGCAAGGCCGAACGGTTAAAGGAGGAACAGCGGAAACGAGGCGATGGTTCCGATCCGCAGTTATTGAATGATAAGGTAAATTGAACTGGCTACCAAATTATCCTCCTGGGGGGGCGAACCCGGAAAGACCCTTCCATAATGGAATTTTGTGAGAGAATTTTTTGTTTGAACCATTCGATTTTTTCCCCATTTCCTTTTTCATGCTCCGGGTTAAAATAGTTGGAAACCGATAGTCGTGATTCGAGTCCGGATATAACGGGCGATGCGGATGATGACGATATGCGTAGTTCGAGTGCACCTCCAATGAGCCCCAGGGTGGATTCGGAACCGGATAGGCCTCATTCCAGCACTCAAATGCATTCGATAACGCAGTCCGGATCGAATAGTGCTGGGACGCCGTCACCGGGATTGAAGTAAGTACTCACTAGGAACCTTGGGAAAGTCATGAAAATTAAGGAAGTTTGATGAAATGCGACCCAGAAACTGGATCTTAGATAGCTTGACCAGAAAAAGGGAACTGAGCTTGTGGCCAACGGTTCGTATAGCGATTCTTTTATCTTGGACGTTTTGCTTGACAACGCTGGTGATTTTTTTTTTATTATTTTTATTCCTTGTCGGGTATTTTCATCACTGCGACCATTTTTTAGATCTATTGTGATATATCTCCTTTTTTTAGCTCTGTCCAGGTGACGTACCACTATTGTTAGGAGTGGTCGTCAACGCTTGACTTAGAGCATTATCCCAGCACGGCATTATACTTCGAATGAATTGCACTACCGTACTGGGATTTGTTCTTCAAATATCAAAGGGTTCTACTAGCCCTTTGTCGAAGAACTGATTTCTATTAATGAAAATTGCCGGACAGTGGCATAACGCTGGTGATAAATCAAACTGAATTTGTTGCAACTATTTATGATTATTGGGTGTTTCGCGAATATATGCCTTCACCTTTTAGCTAATAGCCACATGCGTTAAATTTTGTGATGAAAACAGTTTTAAAATTAGTTCATTGGTTTTTACTTCTAAAAACTTTGTTTACTCAGTATTACAGTTACACACCGTGAGAGTTATCGATTGATCTAAAGCTTCAAAACTTTAAGTGTTCTTTAATTAATTTCTTTTTTATTTCATTTCCGCAGCATGAATTTCTTGCCCGTAGGGCAATTTTGTGATTTTTTGGGATGCAGAACTATTTATTTCAAATCAATCAGGATTCATTGCAATCGTCCAATATTGAAACGAAGCTATTATTAAC
Organism: Aedes koreicus; assembly: GCA_024533555.2. Taxonomy (NCBI): domain Eukaryota; kingdom Metazoa; phylum Arthropoda; class Insecta; order Diptera; family Culicidae; genus Aedes; species Aedes koreicus. The sequence continues at coordinate 59,496 of JAHHFK020003667.1, forward strand.
CAATATCGCGAAAGAACGGTGAACTATCATTTTTGATACTAAAACCATAACACAAACTTCACGCAAATTGATATTGGCTGAACGAATAAACACGACGAATGGATTTTTCCATTGAGCCAGGAAGAACGAAGTAGGTTTGCGTGTCGATTGGTTTGAACCTATGTCTATTGCCTTTGGAAAATATAAAATTCAAAACAAAGTCTTGAGTTCCACTGGTTCATCAATAGACCACCACTTCAGCTGATCGCATTTTTGGGCTCCGTGAAAAAATAATTTCTGTACTTGACTATATGAATAATCATGTTCAAAAAGTAAACTTGGACACCTATTTAGAGGTGCCGTTGTAAGGAGTGTATCGAAAGTAAGTTATCCGCATATTTTTCTTTTAAATCATATAAAAAATGATGTTTTACTCAAACAAATGGATGATTCTTTATTGTACGGGATTGAACATGAACTTTGTGAAGACCACGTGAAATTAAAATTATCTATTCACGAATTTGCAAATTTTTGATCGAACACTTTTCATCAAGTTCCGGACAAGTGTTTCATCACATTTTAGACGCCTTAGGCAATTTTTTTTTCTTGGACTCCTGCATATTCTCAGCTGCTATACCATTTATTTTGAAGACCTTCTTTAAAATCGCCCAATAGCGTTCGATGGGTCGCAGCTGAGGGCAATTCAGCGAACTGATGTCTTCCTCTCCGAAATCTATACCCTTTTCCGTGGGTCAATTGAGAGTTGTTCTGGCGTAATGCGCCGACGCTAAATCCCGCCAAAACAGTGGAGAAGCACTATGCTTCTAATATAACGGCAGCAATCTCTTCTGCAGACACTCAGATCGATAGATTTCCGCATTGCCACTTGAATTGTCCTGTCTGTATCGCTTACATCCTTTCCTACGATGGCAGTGTAATATTGTGGACCTGGGAGGGTTTTTGAGTCCTCTTTTACATAGATCTTGTCGTCTATCATACTTGTTGCTGCGCGTGGCTTCTGTTCTACACTTTGTTTGGCGATTTTCTGCTTATTGTAGGTCTTCAGGTTGTTTCGTTTGTTGATACATTGAACGCTGGTTCCCGCTTTATTGACCAAATCACGTATCGACGTTATTGACGTGTTGATATGTTCTTCCGAATTAGAGCTACCACTTTCAGATCCAGTTTAAGGTTGGAAAATCCGGATTTTCTGCCTCTTCCTGGCACTTCATCCAAAAAAGTGTTTCCCAAACTAGATTATGATGGATTTTACACTCGCGTGATAAATTCCAAAGCGCTTCGTCAATTGTCTCACAGTTACACCCTTTTCACGTAGCCATGTGTCCAAAACCTTAATATTCACGTCTTTTTCAGTGCGCGAAAACGAAGAATTTAAACCGTGCAAACAAGTGCAAGATGACAGTCAAACGCACAGCATGCTATAATGAAGACATTAAAACCATCACAAATACACGCGTACAACGCAAATGTACGTGGATAGCTTATTTTCGATACATTCCTTACTAAAATCCATTAAAATATGCAGAATATGGCTTGGCATGTTCCGGAGAATCCGGCACGCATGAATCGAAATCCAGACAGGTGAAATTTAAAAAATACTTTCACTTTTGTGGTAATATCAAGCGCCTAAGAACATATTGAGCCCATCCGGATATGTTCCGGGTAGCTGAGAGAAAGTGGTCAGTTTAGGATATGGACTAAGACCTGTAAGACGACCCCTTAAATCACATGAGAATTCAATAACATGGCGAGCACTCGTCACTGAAGAAGTCTGTAAGTCACATACGATATAGACCTATCAGTCAAAGGTAAAACTTTTTCTACAGGAATTTAAAGGAATTTGCTCACGTTTACTAGTGATAGTTTGAAAAAGTGTTTCAGTTTTTTATTGTTTATTTATTTTTTAGGTGATCAAGTGAAGTGTTTTTAATTAAAATTAAAAAATTAATTTTCGTAGTTTATAAATAACAATCTATCTACTAAAACGCTCGTAAGTGTTTTTTTTTTTTCGCTAGATTTTGACCCGTGATGATACGAAATCATTCACATTCACATCCTTTTCAATGATCAGCTGTAATAAAATGAGGAAATGAGGCAAGAATATAGGGTGTCCCAGTAAGTCTAAGCACGATTTGTTAATAACAATACGAGCTCGATTTTTAAATAAATTGAGTTTTTATTGCACTTTTATGTTCTCTACAATATTTTTCCACAGTTCAACGTGACATTCCCAAGATCCATTTCATCGTACGCCAAGAGAGGACTTTTGATCTAACACTGTTCATTAGCTTCAGCACAGACTGTTTGCCAATGATTTTTGATACTTTTTTCAGTTTCTTTCAAAAGTTTTGATGGAATCCGCAGTCTAAAAATGCGCAAATATGCTTTTGTCAGAGCACAAAATGTTTCAATTGGTCTTGCCTGGGGATAGTTTGGATGATTCATCTCCTTGGGTACGAATTCGACTCCGTTGACTTTGTACCAGGCTACTGTGTCCTTCGCGTAATACACTGCTACCCAAATAGTACTGGATTATTATGTTTCCAGATTATGGGAAGCAGGCGCCGCTCCTAGCATTCCTGAACGTGAACATCAGCAGTCCTTGTATCGGTTATTACAAACGGATTTGAAAGCATTCCAAGCTCACAAATTGCTTGCCAAACCATTGCGTTTTAACCGAAAGTTTTGGTAAAATAGTTTGACCAGTACGGACTGTGTGGAACTGGTCATCCGGAAGCAAATAATAAAATTTCACGTATTTCACGTCATCATCCATGATAACGCATACCGATTTTCCACACAGCAGTTTATCTTATAATTTACAGGCCCTTTGTTTGTCAGATGCTGCTTGTTTTTAGCTTCGTTTTGGCTTCTTCTGATTCTTGAAAGTTCTTAGTCCATTTCCTGTCTTTGCTCGGCCGACGTTACTCTTTGAAGTTCCCAGCTTTTTCGTCACATCTCGAACGGAAGTACAATTTTTCCGGGCGAAAGCTTGCGTGATTTTCCGGTTCAGGTTTTGGTCCACAGGGCACGGGTTACGCCCAGATTTTTTCTTGTGCTGAAAAGAAGACTCCTCACCATACTTCCGAATTGCGTTACGAACTGCTCCGATGGTCACAACTACCATTTTCGCCAACTGACTCAGCGAAACGTTGGGAAAAGTGCATCATTTGTGCACGATCTGTTTGCGATTTTCCGGGGAAATGCTTAGCATTTTCATGAAAAGTAAAGGCATCGAAACTTGAGACTCACGGAGTTATGGATTGAAATGTAAACAATGATACACAGTAATGAACAGCTATTTAAACGTCATCTGGAAGCAACAGTGGCGCATCATAATCGTGCTTAGACTTTCTGGGACTCCCCAAAAATAAACAAGAATAAATAAAATATATTTTTTTTTTTTCAAACTATGTTAATATATACATTGCATACAACCAGCGATGTGAACACTTGTGATGCGATGAAATTCAGATTTAGAGGTTTTTTTTTTAGAGTTCCGTGTATGATAAAAAAAATTTCATGTGTTTTTTTTTTGTCTTGTTGTGATTTTGCCAGCCATCGCTACAGTTGCATATACGGAAACTTCGAAAGTACGTAAATATACCAGATCACATCACGTATCAGATCGTAATACGTCTAATGAAAAGACCATTGCATAAACATTAAGCATACCCATGAATAATAATACTAGAACATAAATACTCAGTAATAGTACATCATCTGCCAAAAACCAGTTCGTATTTGAGCAATTGCTTATCGTGCTGTGCAATCAGGCATCAGTAAGTTGAAAAAAATTATATCCGTAATCCTTGAATGTTACAGTGGCAAGTCACAGGTTGTCAACTGAACTGCACTGTCAACTTATGCCTAAAAACATAATAAAACGAATCTGCTTTATTGGAGAAAGGTTGTACCCGGATTTCAAGATGCTCTTCCAATTAGTCTAAGTATAAGCATAGATGTAACTTTAAGACCAAATGGACCCATATAAATAATATCTAATTCTTGGCTCGTAATATTCTAACGACCCTCGAACTTTTTGACGTTTCGTGTTGGCGGAAAATCTTGAAGTGTATTAGCATTAGATTATTAGATTTTGAAAAAAATATTCGATTTCCATGGAATCAAAAACATTATCAACAAATATAGATTACATCATACAACAACTAAGTTGAGTGAATTCCATTCGTGCAACGGTAAATGGTTGGTTGAACTGGTACATTCAATCTAATTTTTTTCAACGATTGAAGCAGCCATCATTTGAATCGAAGAGCCTTCATCTAATCAAACGAAAGTATGGTTATTTTTTCTTTGGATACAGATACGAACTTTACACAAAAGAACCAGAGATGCAAAATCTCACGACCAGTGCAAGCAACTCTTATGGCCGTCACGCGACGATGAAAGAACAGGTCATCTTACTATCACGAGAAGAAACGAACTATCATGAAATTCCTGTTTCTCATACGATTTAGTTTCTTCAAATCATTCAACGGAATATCCTTAGAAAAATCTTTTAAGTGAGTTAAGTTATTGCTTTTTAATTACGTTATAATTGCTTATTCTTTGAAGTATGTGCGTGTTTCGTCTACTATTTGCAGGCCTTCCCAGTTCCTAGTAACAGTGGTGTCTGAGTACTAAGTTATCTCCGTGATTGAAAACGTAAGTTTCACAGAAAACTTATGGAAAAACTGTCAAATACACGCACACGCAAACGCAACGTATTTTTTATGGGCAGGCCTTCAAAATTAGGTATATTCTCGGATATTAAAACCAACTGTTTGGCAAAGATAATGGTTTTGTTTAAAATGGATTTGAAATTCGTGAATGATAATTTGACTCTTACTTTCTTGGTCAGCAACTGGTGTATTGAACTTGTGTAGATTTGATATTTTGACATGGTCGTAGCTTAAATGATCTACAAATGTTTCATATAACGTTTTAGGAAATTCTGTCGAGGAAAAAATAAGGTTGAAAAATTAATTTAAATGCGCAAATAAACATTCAAGCAAGAACAAAGTAAAGCAAAATATAAAATTAAAATGAAGATACATAAAAACACAAGTAGCTTTTGCTACTTTGCGAATTGTGGTTCTGTACAGCAAGAGATAGAGATCTGTGGACATTAATTCGCCGTTCTCTATAATTCACACGAATTGTTTTCCCAGCTGGTTATTGTAGTGACGTCATCTGCGTTTTTGTTACACCTTCTGTGTGTGATTTAGAGCCCTCGGTTGTGGTTGCTATGACATTTCTCGAAGTATTTTTTTCAAGACTGAAGCTTGAAAAAACAAAGAATAATGCGGGGAAAAACTTGTGCTATTTTGAATTGATTCAGCACATTAGCATCCAACAATGTTTTTTTTTTTTTTTCAATGGCTAAGAAGTACGTGAATTATAAATTTATTAAGAATAATTCATTACAGAATTCGTACTTCTAGGGGATTTAGTAATAGTATGTTTTAAATGAGATTATCACAGAATAAAATGGAAAAATCACAAAATGAAGTGTTGTTGTTTTTTCTTCAAGTAACCAGAGCATACTGTGATGATCATATGGCAGCAAATATACCACTTATACAAGTTGATTTGACGTTTCTTCAACACTATAAAAATAGAATGAGTGGAAACAAATAAAATCGAGGTACTTTTTACGCCACAAAATTTTTCACTTTTCGTGTCATTGAATCGTTCTAAGTTGCCCTTCCGTTCTGTGCTTTGATGCTTGTAATGTTGCTCCAAGCTCTTAAATGGTTTTGGAAGGCAAAGGTGATTCCAAAGCGTGCTGAAATTATTGCTTAAATGAGAAAGGAAAATAATTAGATATGAATTACAGGTATGGATATACAACATGATTTATAGGTTCACGATCTTCAGTCGCACCCCCTCACTTCGCTATTGTCAAAATGACAATATTGCCCACAATATTGCGTTCATGCTATTTGAAAAAAAAAAATGTTTGTAGAGTTCAAAATTTAACGAGCGAAATGATCATAATTGTCATTCATTGACGAATGTCTTTGCTTGTACAAACTTCTCTTGCTCAAATGTAAACCTTTTTATTCTTCGTAACTATGCTTAAAAACCATTGAAACGCAATTTCTATATCATATCCACGGTAATTTTCATGTTATCTGTTAAAGCGAAATCGAAAAATAAAAATAGGAGATGAAAACAATTCCAAGATAAGCAATCAACCCCGCAAATTAAACCATCCATCATAGCTGGGAGTTACAAAGAAACTCAAATTTTACTATTCCTTAAAACAACATAAACCCTAGCATAAACCTATTCCTTCAACTATTCGGAAGTTGAAAAAGTTCTCAACAAATTTAAATATTGTCGAAAAGTAACAAAAAAATAGAAGTTTTCTGTAATGTTTTTTACATTTGTAGAGGTAGTTCCAAATGTGACAAAAATGAAAAGAAAAAAAACGAATAGGCCGAAGACGAATAAGAAGTACAAAACCGACTAAAATCTAGGCCTACATAAATTAATTCGTATTCTATCTCAAAGTCAAATTCACGAGTTCAAATCTCACCCCAGGACAAGCTACGAAAAACACCCAAAGAGGTGTTGACAGGAGATAAACCAGCCCGAGGCTGAAAATCTCGATAATACCGAAACAAACAAAAAAATATCTATTTCAAGATCCCAGAGAAAACCAATGGAATAATCTTACATTTTTGCAATGTTTCCGTACTATTCCAGATACGCTCACCAGCCCGAGCTAAGTCCAACACCCTCGGCAACTGCCGATTCGCCTATCGAAGTTGGAGGACCAATTTCGCTGACAACATCAACGCGTGCTTCGGCCGACGATTCCAGTCCACTTCCAGCTACTAGCAGTTCCACCAATGGTTTATGCTCCGTATCATCCAGCAATAGTACACCCAGCTTCAGCAGTCATCTCTTCAGCAGCTTCAGTGAGAGGTAGGCACATTTTCCTTTTCCCTCAACTCCTCATGCCCAAAAGGATGCTGCCTTTTCCGGTCTATTCAAATGTCAGTAAAGTGCCATCTCCGCTAAGGGTAATAAATCTTCCCCGGCTGACATGCTGTTTCGCTCTCAAGGATATCCTTATTTCTGTATATGCAAAAATCCTTTAATTGAGATATCTTCTAGCAATTCACTCTCCCATCTACTGATCTCAATGAAAATAACGCAATTACAAACATCGGCACGTGGCGATTTTGTTTCGCTCCAAATGACGACGATGATACTTGTTCTAATACGAAAACAATCGGAAAGCCTAAGATTTCCCCTACATTTGTTTAGTTCTTGGGTAGTTTTCCAAAAGGACGTGACTGTTGTTCAACAAAATCAACTATTTCTCGGGGTGTTTTGAACCACCATGAAAGCCACTTTTCGATCTTGTTACAGAAACATTACACTTCCAGTATATATGGTATTGTTTTTGCGGAACATTATAATTCCAGTATACATGGTATTGTTTTTGTCAGTTGAAACCAGTTTTCAAAAACAGATACGACCCTTTGAAAACGTATCTGAGAGAGTTGACTTTTATTGCAAGAACCTCGGCATCATCGGCAGGAGGTCATCCGTTCTGTCGTGTGCGGCATGCCTTTTGTTATCCACCGTCACCCTTCTCCACTCTTGTTGCTCGGTTTGGACGGTTTGGATGACATCTCCCTCCTTTGTTGTGACTTTCACGCACTTTTAACGGCAGCAAAGCATGCGAAAATATTGTCGTTAATTGCTGCCACTTCCCAGCACCCCTGTCGAGATAGAAGTACTGTGTAAATCTGGGGGTTGTTTTGATGCTGGGATATCGTTCGTAATAGTTTTGTGCTTCAGTATGTCGATTGATTCGATAGTGAAATACGTTAAACTGAATAAATTTCTATCGTGTTTGCAACTTTTAGACATCTTAAAGCCAAATTGAAAGTATCCAATGCTCCTTAAATAAACAATTCCATTCGACATCAAACATTTAACGGTGTTTAAAAGCGGAACATACTGGATGTAGGCCAATAAAATGTCTTTCCTACTAGAATAAATATTCAATTGAACAATTCCAGCATGAATGAACCATCCCAAAGTAATTCAATTCGCTCGAGATCGTAGCAACCCAGGCGTTTCCTCGCAGTATAAAATCCTGCCATCAAAATCATTAGAGAATTGTTCCAAAGCAGCAAAAGTAAAAGAAGAAACATCTTAAAATGCATTCGTGTCACTTCCGCACCAGACGAACATTGAACGGAAAGGAAGCAGGGTGGCATAAGAAATCATTCTCAAAGTGTATCAACCTCCCATCGACTCCGAAGAAGGTGGACAGAAAGTGTCACGAATTGGCTGACGTCTAGAACGAAGATTACAAACAATTTGCTGTGATTGCAGGGGTTGCCAGATTGTTTTTCTATTTTTAATAACACTCAAACAAATTTCCGTCTACAGATTCGTTTCCAAATTTGTACTGTTTTCTCGGATTTGAATATTTTTCTCAATTCAGGTCTTTAACGAAAAAATCCTGAATTGCCTACCACTCTGCTTTTCCGCTCACCATGTCCACCGGGACAGTAGAGTATTACGTTACGCTTGTCAAAATCGATTTGAATCAAATTTTAATGCACCTGCTTCCGAGAGTCTCCAACCGACACGAGTGGTAGGTAGTTGTTCAGTGAGCTTCGGCGTTGGATGCTTGTTGGTGTGGCAGTGGCAGCTGGCATCGATCTGACGACAGGACCGCTCGTAACGCACGAACGAAAACCAAATCTGCTCTATGCGAACGAGACGGCACAATTCCTGGCAGGATCCACCCCTAGGGGGTAGTGAGCTAGAAGTTATCAATTTTTATCAAATCATTTATTTTTCATGCATTTGATTTGAATTTGCATTTATTTTATTCCCGATTTCAATGCTTCTGGGGAGTCGTGTTACGTCATGGTGAAAATAATGTGGTATACATTTTGAATGAAAAAGATGTGGCATACATTTTGAACTTTAAAACATGGAAACTCATGAAAAAAGCAGGCTGCTTATTTTATAACGATGTTTACAAATGGATGTCATAATTAATTTAAAAAGAGGAGTTGCTTCTGCCTAACTTTTTTGTATATTATTGTTGCATGATGAAATATTATGTGTGATATTATGGAAGAAATCTGTTTACAGCAATCATTCAAGTGACCATTGAAAGCAGCTTTAATCTGGGAGCTAGAAAATGATAGCTCTACTGCAGATCCAGCAACCCATTTCAGAATGTCTGGAGAGCCACGCCCATTCCGAGGTTACTTTCACATACAATAAGCCCCTTATGTTAACATTACCGATATCATTTGGATAAGGGCACTGAAACACACTTCCAGGTTGGGAAATTTTAAATTATAGTATTTCTTGATGAATGCCCTTGTGGTATTTCTTGATGAACGACGCAACTTCCGGCAGGTATTTCGTACTATAAATTTCCCCGTTCACGGCCAGTCCAGAGCGAAAGAAGAACGGCTTTGACATCCCCTTCTCGCTGATTGTCAGCCACAGCAGCACCTTCTTGGGGAACTTGGTGTGTGAAATGAACTTCACCTCGGAGCTCACTTCCTTCGTGGGGGAAGTAAAATACGAAGTGCCCTGCCAGTCGTTGCCATCCAGGGTGAGATAGGTCTCGTCGTCCATCACCACCGCCACGTCGCGATTTGCCGGGAAACTCGAATTGACCATCCTATTCAGCCGCTGCCGCTGCATCAATGCCTACAGCTCCGATACCAGTTGACGCGACTTCCGCTTCCTGACATGTATGTTCATGTTCGCCAGGTACTTTTTCACTGTTAGGCCGTCCGGAACGGGGCTTTCATTTGATGCTCTGATTGTTGTCTAATAGTGCCAAGATGTTGTAGATGCCGGAACGGGCGTATCCGGCGTCCACAAAGTGTCGCACGATGTCCGTTTTCGACGCGGCGAAGTGCCGTTCTTTGAACGCGCACACTTCTGAACGGAGTTGCTTCAAGGTTAGAGTTCGACTGATAGAGCTGTCAAATTTTGTCTGCTGACTCATGGGTTACTATGATTGATGCCGCATGGGTAGTTTCGTCAGTGCGGGTGAAGGTAAATCCATGAAAAATCGGCAATTTTTGTCCATTTTTTTTTAATGCAAACGTTAATCAGATAGATCTCACCCATGGCCGCCTCCTCAATCACACTATCTTGTTCATTCGTAAAAATAAAAATTTTCGATGTTGATTCGTAATTAATTTCATGCACTCGCGATTAAATAAGCGCAAAAATTGACGTTGCTAAACCGTCCGATAGATATGCAACCTGCATAACAAAACTCTGTACACCAAGTGGTGAATGCACCTAAAATGGAAAGTAGGGCTTGTATGGAAAGTAGACCTTGTTTTGTAGTTTTGCCTCAACAAGCGCACATAAGGGAATAGGAATTGGCTAGCCAGTAAAGGCACAGCATAAACAAGTGGCGGTTCTGTCGAATTAACGTGCAATGCTCCCCATTTTTTTTAGGAAGTAAATCATTTGAAAAAGTTTCATTTGAACAAAACATGATTTTGAAATATGAAGACTTTAAGTTACGGCATTAAGTTGAATCCATAACGTTGCGTTAACCTCTGAGTCAGCGTACACACTTAAATTATACAAAATTTGCGGACTGACGCAGCATCGATGTGAAGTCACACGAAGCACTTTGAAACGCTTTACTCCTGTCATTTGACGGATACACCCCATTGTCAACGCTGACGTCAACGCTGACGAAGAAGGCCCAACAAGTCACCCTTTAAAATTTAAAGTTGGTAATAATACAGAGTTGGAAACCATCAGACCGATCTTGGTCTGATTTGTCGGGGTAGTCGAGGTACGCGAAGTACCAATGATACGCATTGTTCGGTCATTGACCAGTCAACTCTTGTATTAACTACAAGTAAATAACGGCTAGTGACCAAATGACTCTTACTTTGACTATCGCTAAAATGTAAAACCAAAAAAAATGCCAGATAACCTTCGGTGAAGCGCATCACAAGAAACATGAAAATGGAATACTCGATTAACCCACCGAAGTCCAGAAATTGCACGGTTACCTCCGTAATTCCTACATCTTATGGCCTGAACCTGACATTGATACGAAGAGGTCAAGGTTGAATATTCAGGAACATTTAAGATCGCCTCACAGTCTGTAATCTGTTTTTATTTTTAAGTGAAACTTTACACCAACGTGCATTCGTATCAGTTGGTGCATTCAATTTATGAAAACACAAGCTTAAGATGTTTGTACTCATTTGTGAATATTTGTCTGCACCAATCCTATAAGTTCTCTTCTTTGTTTCTATTTCTTCTATCATTTCAAACTATCTCGTCAGCTATATTTCTTTATCCACTTTGCTTCTCTTCTCCCGTTTTTCTACTTCCGTTTACTTGCACTTTGCATCTTATCTTTCGTTTCATTTTTTTACTGTCCTTCCGCATTGTTTACTTCATTCTTTTACCCCTTTTTTGTTCCATCCATACCGTATTATATTTTCTTCTCTCTTTTTTCCTTTTCTACACTTTTTGATCTCATTTTAATGTACTTGTTTTTCTTATTTTCACTTTTGCCAACTTTTCTTATACCGCTTTGTTCCTTGTTCATCTTTTCGTCCACTTCGGTCTTCCATTGTGCCACTTGCTGTTTTCCGTATTACTGCTTTCACATCCTCGCTATATCCTTCGTCGACTTCCTTCCTTCAGTGCTTTTTGTCTCTGTTCAGCTTGAATTCCATCTTCACCACTCTCTTTCACCACTCTTCTACTATTCTTCAACCGATTGATTCATTCATGTTTTCTGCATCTTTCATCTAGTTATTTTATTTTGCTTTGCTTTGTTCCTCGTTCTGAGCTCCTCTTCGCATTTGTTCCCATTTAGAGCATTTGAAATAAGTTTGTTTCTCGTAAGTATTCCAACAGTCGCTTCTCACAGTCATCATTGTTTTGCATTCGCCGCTGGTAAATTTGCCGAGACGATTCCCACTTTCGCTCTATTTTGCAGAACTATGTGTCGAACATCGATAACCACCCCATAGCATATGCATTTTGATGGTGATGACTTGTTTTATTTAGAAACTCATGTGTGAGCCTACGATGACCGATGCGCATTCGAGTGAGTACTCGCCGGTCGGCAGAACTTCTTTGGCAGAACTTCTGTTTTCCCACATCCTACGAATTGTTTGCTTAATTGATCTAGTGGCATTGATTCTCGGGACAGCTATGTTGATTAGCGGTCTATTTCGAGCCTCGTTGGCGAGCCGGTCAGTGTCTTTATTGCCACGAATTGGGTTGAATTGGGCAATTGTGTAGACATTTCTCAATATATTTTATCAGATGCTACAAGTTTCCACTTTCTATGGCCAGAAGGCAGCTATCCGAATCCAATAAGATCACAGCTTCATTCCGTTCCACAGAGTTCAAAGTTGTTTTGATCTTGAAGGCCTCTGCTGAGAATTCGTTGTAGTGCTATGGAAGCTCTATCGATTACTGGAAGTTTCCATTAAATACACCTGTCCCAACAATATCGTCGCATAAAGATCCGTCAGTGTAGACAATCGTCGCAAGGTGGAATTTGATGATCAACAGTTCCTGTACAACGGGTCGTACAATTGCCGAGGGGTCTCCTGCTTTTAATCCTCTTTATACTTCCCAGTATAATAGAAAACCAGCAACGGTCAAGGCGATGCTAGTCTTGTATCTTATCCGGAGAGGCTGTAAGTTCATAAGTTGATAATGATTTTCATATCTAGGTAGTCGAAATGGATCTTTCCAAGGCTGTCAACGGAGGACAAAATAATTAAATCGACGAAGAGCCCATTCGATTCTCTCGACATTCGAGTGTCAGAAACAGTAACGCGAATTATGGTAATAGATGTCGGAGAAGTTTTAGCCATTCTGAATATGTTCCCCTTTGTTCTAGATGTTATCAATAACATATTCTTATTGATTGATGCAAACTTTGAAATGTTCGTTCCACAAATTGTTAATTAAACTTTTCTCGAATTTGAACATGTTTGAATATAAACTCACACCACACAAACAATTTGATGTTTACATATAAATCAGTAAGGAGGAAACCGAGAGGTGCGACTCTATCTGAGATGCAGCAATTTTTCTTAACCGCTGATTAAAATTACGCACACGCTTAGTATAAAAAATAAGAATTATAAAAATAATTGCGATTCGATGTGAGTCGATGCAAAGAGACATAAATAGATGCAAAAGATGGAGCAAGATTTTGCCCAAGATTGATTCGCTAGCATGAGATTTTCACCCATTAAGGATTGCGATTTAGAGGTGTTACACCCCCAGGGGGAAGCAGGCTTTTCCCAAATTCTTCTGCTCAAAATTTCTACAGGTACACCTAGATTATATGTACACGGCACTAAGCTGCCTTCAATGACTTTCACTCGCGAATGGCGAATCAATTCAACAAACATATATCACATAGACGTACCGGAACGGTTTATTAAGTAATTAAAAGATCGACAATCTTCGATCAGGCACATAGTTAGTCAGCATCAGTGTGTTGTGCAGTGTAGCATTAGGATGAAAAACCCGAATTAATCCACCGATGGTGAGACTGCACCCTTCTTACACTTCACCAGAATTACGAACTCAAATGTGGCCAATATGGTACTGGATACATATTTTCATCAGAAATTCCAGGAAGAACCAGGAATATTTGATATGTCATACATTCAGTTTATAAAATGAACTATTTGTCAATCCTGAACGTATTGTTCATCGATGTGATTAAAATATTGCCATTAATAATCTCTAACGACCTGTTTATGTTAGTTATATAAGAGGGGAAATTACATAAATATTAGAAATTCCATATAAACAGTCCATAGAATGAATTATTAGACAATCCTAAGCGTCAATTTTGATTATCGATATGGATTCAAGATGCTTAATAAGTACATGTTCGTTGAAAATTGTGTAGTTATAGTAAATGGAGACTATGTGTAATTTTCGAATATACTTGTTGCAGTTCAAACCCGGACCACTCGAGCCAATCGATCCTGCTCTAATTCTATAGAGTCGCATAGTGTGGCTAGTCCGCTGTATGTGCTATACAACGCACCAGATGCAGAACAATAGAATACAAGCGGCATCGATTGAGGTGAATGGTCTTGTTCGGTTTTGAAATGCAACGAGTATATTTTCATCTCACAATTATGTGCTCGTCGAGCTGAGTCGAATGGTATATGACACTCGGTCCTCTGGGCCTCGGATAAAAAGTCGAGTTTTCAAGCGATCTTAATACGTAAAAAGGAACTAATTTCGGATAACGATGAACCTGGAACCTAAGCCTTGGCCGATGAAGAGTTATAGGCATGTTGTTTAGGTCTGTCGTGGCCTTGGTATCAACTGCTCTTCCGTATTGGCCTCGAAATTATTGGAGTAGATCCTCCGTTTGAGGTTCCCTAAAAATTTTACATCGGTAGCAGCTGGGAGATGTTGAAACACAGCGGGACAACGTTTATCTACAGCCAGGCTGGTCCGGTCAAAAGCATGGTACTTCTGGGTGAAGGCGGCAATTTCCGACAGGCACATCGTACTGTATATTTCCCCGTTCACCGCAAGCCCCAAAGGAAAGAACAACGGCTTGGACATTCCCTTCTCAAACACCCTATTTTGCTAGTGATCTTCCTCTTTAGCTTCTGCTTCACTTTACGGTGAAGCAGTACTGTCTGGCGGCCGAAAATAGGCTTCTGTTCGTTGCTTTCGAAGAAACGGTTTAAGCCTACGAAATTGCTCTTGTAGGAGTTGTACTTTAATTGGACAGGACCAGTGGTGGTAGATGGATATTTGTCGCAAAACCATCGCCTGTTGCGAAATGTTCAATATTTCACACTAGCAATCGTCTACAGATACAGTTCAAGTGAAGTCGGATAATATAAACCGAAGCCTTCTTTTTGCCGACAGCATCTAACAGTTTGAGAATAACGGTTGACTGTATGATTAAAATCCCCTTACTTTTCCATTTATACATACGAGTTGTTAGTACTCATTCTTAAAATAAGATTGGAAGCGAAAATGTTTCGTCGCCGGTAAACAATTGTACAGAAAGGATGACAATTTTTTTTCATTACCAGTTTGCTCTTGTGTGTCTCCGTATGGTAATTAAGAAAGATATAAAATGTCACCGAAAATATATTAAAACGCAGTACTCTCATCACTACTGGCGCAGGACAAAATCTAGATTTAGAATAATCATGATTTTTTTCCAGTTATGCTTCCTCCTGGCGTACCTTGCAACAAACCATTTTTTCAAAACACCGAACACAATTTCTCATTACAGCAATGGTGGATTTCGACCCGTACTGGACAACGGTCAACCACGGACAACTCCTCCTCTGTTTCTTCCTCCACATCTGGCATCGTTGGGGTCTCAGTTTGGTCCACCATTGTTTCCAAATTTAAAAGGTATGTATACAATTTCCAACCCATACCAACCGAATGATACATAACAACACCTCCCTTCTATTTACCAACAGCCGCCTTCCCGGGTCTATGCTCATGTTGCCCGGCCAAATCTCCCATCACCAGCGGATCCTCAACTGCCACATCCTCACCAACATGCACTTCCTTAGCCCATTCGCTCTGCAGCACTGGGACCACTTCAACTAGCAGTGCGTCCCTCGGAGCATCGGATCCTCGTTCATCTTCGGTGGCCGAACTTCGTCGCAAAGCCCAGGAACACTCAGCTGCCCTATTGCATTCGTTACAAGCAGCAGCAGCGGCAGGCTTAGCGTTCCCCGGATTCCATTTGCCTCCGCTATCGCTGCACACTGCCCTCAGCAGCGGTCGTAAACCGAGTGATTTCATCAGTGACCTTTCGATGCATCATCACCTGAGCAACCATGGACTTGGTGCTCTTGGTTCACCACACCTCAACAACAATAATCCAAACAGCATGAATAACAATAATGCGTCTAGCATAGGTGGTTCCCCATCTCCCACGAGGCACAACGGAGATAAATCGTCCAGTGATTAATATGAGTCTCAACTTCGGGAAATGAATATTGTGATTTTGATCAATCAGTATAGCAAAACCATGTGTACATACTTAAACACTGATAGAAGGATGAAGTCGTCCACTATCACACGTATAGAAGCATCTTTCGTACTAGATTACTGATTGCATAGTGAGAGTAGGTTATTAATATTCCACGGCAACTTGCAATACAATAGAGCTAGGAATAAAAAGATTTCATTCGAAATTACTTAATTTAGTTTGTTATTACAGTTCGCTAGTGAAAATACAGGATTAAACATTAAATTCGAACAAATCACATTTATCAAAATAAAATTAACTTAACACAATGTTAATGTGAGAAACTGGATAAAAAAAATATTTCTATATTTAATCTCATTGGCTTAAAGTAGGAATCACTTGTAAATATCACGGAATAATACGTAAAGCACATACCAAACAAAATCAAAATATAATGTTACAAGATATTCTCGATGCTAGCAGATTGTGAAAAATATCCAAACAAATAGAGAACTCAGAAATTAATAAAATGCTAGCAGAAACTGTACCGAAGTTTTGCTAAAACGAACACCATTCAATGTAGCTCTAGGGCGAAAAGAAATGCCATTATGTAAAACGATAATAATAAAATAAATTCATTATGATGCAGTTGAAAATGATACTATTTTTGGGAAGTTATCAGAGAAATCCTTTCATTTCGTTCAGGTTATTTTGTTTTTAATGTTTACTAGGCCATTTTTGCTTGAAAACGATCAATTAACAAAATAAAGGTATTTAGTAGAAGGCATAAGCCCAGAATACTTCTTTTATTTAAGTTCATTCTCTAAAAAAATAGATGTTTGTTGGTAATCCTATACCCTAAATCTATACCCTTTTCCGTGAGCCAATTGAGAGTTGTTTTGGCGTAATGCGCTGACGCTAAATCCGGCCAAAACAGTGGAGAAGTATTATGCTTCTGGTATAAAGGCAGCAACCTCTTCTGCAGACAATTATGACTGACCCACAATTGAAACGTTGCGGATGCGTTGACGTAAATTTGACAGAAAACCTATGGGAAAACTGTCAAATCCACGCAAATGCATCCGCAACGTATCAATTGTGGGCCAGCCATTAGGTTGATAGATTTCCGGATTGATTGTTTCGGTAGTGCAAAAAAATGGTAGATTTCATACCGCAGGAACATATTGCATGTCATACCAGCTCTTTTCGACCAAACTTCTACACTTAAATCGACCTGTCTGCATCACTTACACCCTCCTCTACGACGGCAGTGTAATGTTATGGACGGTTTTTGAATCCTCTTTGACATAGGTCTTGTCGTCCATCAAAATACATGCATCCGGTCGCTGCAAAACTCGCGAATACAATTTTCTGGTCCTTGTTGCTGCGCGTTGCTTCTGTTCTGCACTTTGCTTGGTGATTTTCTGCTTCTTGTCTTCAGGTTGTTCCGTTTATTGATACGTTGCATCATTCCGACGCTGGTTCCCGCTGTGTTGGCCAAATCACGTATCGATATTGATTTGTTCTTCCGAATTAGAGCTACCACTTTCTGATCCAATTTAGGATCGGAACATTCGTACTCTTCCTGGCAGTTCATCCAACAGTGTTCGCCAAACTTGGTTATGATGGATTTAACTCTCGCGTGATGAATTCCAAAGCGCTTCGCCAATTGTCGCATAGTTACACCCTTTTCTTGTAGCCATCTTGCCAAAACCTTAATTTTCACGTCTTTTTCAGCGCGCGACATTTTGAAAATGAAGAATTTCAACCATGCAAACAAATAAACGCACGAAAGACGACAGTCAAACGCACAGCATGCTATGATGAACACATTAAAACCATCACAAATACACGCGTACATCGCAAATGTAGATGAATAGCTTATATGAACGATGGGAAGATATTCTGTTCAAAAAGTAGTGTGCTGTTCAAAACAAGACTTCGTGATTGCCAAAAACGGAGTCTTCGTCTGTAGTTGTTATGCACTTTCACGATGGACGATATAGCAGTTCAACCAGATGCTAGACATTCTCTCGAAAGAGAGTGACGGTGATATCAATCCTTGGGAGGTCGAGTGGAGCAGCCGTCTCACCAACCCGAGAGACACAGTCTACTAGAGACCCTAGCAAAGTTGAGAATGTAGATCTTCTCAACGAAGGTACCACCAGTACTTCCCGCAGGAAAGATCGGGAGTCCATTATCGATATGGATATCACTTTCTGCAGCAACTGAAAATGTGCGAGGAGTATGCCCACAACGATCATCAAGCGATCAGGTACGCAATGGGGAACAGGACACCGATTTAATCACGTGGAAGGTAGATAAACGCGTGGAGGTAACAGTGGCGAACTTCAACAAGGACGAGTTCGTAGAAGCGCATTGTTTGTGAGCATCATCCTGAGTGCGGACGAGATGACAGGTTTGCTAAGTACACGAACAGTGAGAATAGCCAGTGGAACATGCAGTTCGGTTTCTGGTGAGGCAGGCTTTTTATGGATGCCATCCGAGCGGTAATGTAAGCTACAAGAACAGCACAGGAAAAACAGAGGAGGGGAAATCTTTATTGCACGGTGGCCAACCACGACGCAGAGAATGCCTTCAACGGCTAGCTGGGAAGCAATCGTCTACCTTTCGCACAGCATGAGACTCCCTTTGTATTTCTGTAGTATATTCAGGAGCTACTTTTAGCACCGAACACTGATCTTCGAAAAAAAAAAACGAGGGAGAGAGAAGAATGACAATCACAGCGGTGGTTCCTCAGGACTCCAACCTTGGCCCGACGCCTTGTAATGCCATGCACGATGGAGTGTTGAAGCTGAGCCTTTCCAGAGGTGTGAAGATTGTCGGTTTTGCAAACGATGTGGTGCTTCTAGTAGTTAGGGAATCGAGAGAAAAGGTGGATGTACTCGCAACAAATGCGATAGACGCTATGGAAGACTCGATGTGGGTGGATAAGCTAGCGATAGCCCATCACATGTTAGAGGTGTTGCCTATTAGCAACTGGAAGGCAGTGCAACAGGCAAAAATCAAATTGCATTATTTCCAAATTACTGTTATCTTTTACCTATTTACCTCTCTCATCGTGCCATCAGCAGGAGGCTGGGAATGGTACAATCTACTGTAACTCGTGTCTTAAAATGGTACAACGAACCTTTGACCATCGATCGGAAGAAAAAGTGTGGATAAATAGAACACCGCATAGCATAAAGGATCACTATCGGGTAGTGAAAGCATTCAAGAGGAATCAGAACAGTTCAGTTCGAGATGTGACGAAAAAACTACATTTAAACAAAACAAGATGCAAGCTGCGGATAAACGTGAAGGACTACTTCCGTAAAAAGTCCAAATGGCAACGAATCGCGATGAACGGCAGAATACGGTGGGAAAATCACGTCCGCGGAAGCTCTACACCCAGCTGCTGACCACACCGTTTTGTCTCGTTATGGATGACGAGACTTATGTAAAAGCAGAATTCCGGCAACTTCCGGGGCCCCTGTTCTGTACTGCTCATCATAAGTTCGATGTTTCTGAGGGCGCTAGGAAGCAGAACATGTCAAAGTTTGCCAAAAAATACACAAACTTAGATTTTTTTTACTGAAATCTGTAAAAGTTTACCAAATTCTCAACAGCTCAACGTTCTGTAATCCGATTTAACGGATTTCGGTGAAATTTTACAGTCTGTAAAAAATTTACCGGATTTCGGTAACATTTTACCGAAATCCGTCAAATTGGATTACCGAATGTTCAGCTGTTGAGAATTCGGTAAAATTTTACAGATTTCGGTAAAAAAAATCTGAGTGTGCATGATTCGTGACAACCGGGACGGTCAAAGGCAGCTATACCTAAAGCAATGCCCTCCAAAAGCGGCTACCAAACGTCAATGGGGCCAAACGTTGTACAAGATCTTATGAGTTATGTTGAAAGGATGGTTCGTGCATTTGGGTATGGTAATGAAATTGAGTAAAGCAAACATGGGGAAAGTTAAATATCTTTTCTTGTGATGCATTTCGATTTCGTGCACCCTTTATGCTTGTCACAAGGCAGCTAGAGCGACCACATCGTTGGCCAGAATCATGCCAAACAATTCGGCGATTAGCAGTGCCTAATGTAGAGACTAGTGTATCCCGCCAGTACACCAGTATGGTAGTTCGACCTGGTTGCTAACAATAAAGACAGAATCAGGTCGTGTTTGAAACAGCTCGTTCTGGTTGTTGAACATGAGGATAGTGAGCGCCTACAGGATAATATCACTTCAAGCGGCCTGCGTTATTGCCAAAAGGCAAAATCAGATTCTTCAAGAAGTAATACCATAAAGTAGTGCCGAGTGAATATGTTGTTGTTGCCCATCAGATTTTTAAGGTTTTAGTGGAATCAGAAGTCTCTACACATTCACACAAAGAACCCGGATTTAGTCAGGATTAGTCAGGAAAAAAACGCATATACACACACATGTGTTTACACTGACATTTTGCGTACTCGTCTAGAGGGTCAAATAATATGTGACACTCGGCCTTGCGGGCCAATGATTTTCAGGCGATTACAATATCCTTTTTTGTAAGAAGGGTAAAGATATGGTTTAATATGGATGGTTCTTATTATCATAGATTCATAAGTAAATAGCTCGATTTGCCTGAAGAGAGTAATTTTGTGAAATATGTACTCAAAAATAAGGACTAATGATAAGTATCTCTTATAAGTTTAAAACTTCATGCACATACTGCCTTTTTCTGTCTTCGTACATTATCAATTATCGCATAATTCTCACGAAAACATCAATCACAACTAACGTAATTACAAGAACAAAATTGACACAAAAATTGTTTTGTACCACTCTAACGAAGACAAAAATCAAACCAACCTAAAAAAAAACCTAAAAAACATCCGCAAAGTGAAACATTATCGGCAGCAATCATCTCAATCGGGTAACTAAATTATGCGATTTGATTTTCCCTCCTATACCGAAATAAAGTACTTGAACCATCGCTTCTCAAAATCTCCCGATCCTCTCAGTCCCAGATGTGAACCATGTTCCAACGCCAGACAGAATGTGATGACAGATTTGCTCACTTGGTGACAAAATGCGACAGGAGGGCCTCAGATATCTACTCGTATAAATTACATCAACAGTCTCAACTCGAGACAACGCACTTGACAGGAGAGGGGGTCGGTAGCAAAAAGAGATGATTTTATCATTAGCATATTTTATACTCGCACACCCGAAAAGTATGCAGAATGATTCACCATAATTGAGGACCTACCACCAAACGACGACGAAGAGATCTCCCCCTTGCAACTCAGTTAGCTGGAGTGACGGGGAAGAAGGGGGGTAACTTTGCTCGGGGGTTTTCAATATCAATTACCTAATTTGCATATTTTAAAATTGAATCAAGCTAGTTAGAGCTGATACAGATCTCGTGCCTACATGTCTTTTTTGAAGTTGAAAATATGATCTGTGACTGGTGAATTTTCTTCTTTCCTTTGAAGAAGGGGTTGTAAATCCGGTGATATTATTAGATCTACATTTATTACAACCAGAGGTGCAAGGAGTGAAGCATAGCTCTAGTGCACTCTTGTCGTTGAGGTTGATTGTTCTTTGAGTTTTTTACTCAAATTCGCGAACGTTGCCCTTTTTTTCATGGCATTTTAAAGCTAATTGTTGAAGGCCTCTTAGAATAGTTTTCTTAATACACTTGTACAGTTATTAATTGATAGGTGTCGATGCCTTAACAGTTTCCATGAGCTTTGATGTGAGAACAATTATATTTTTTGGGAGAAATTACCTATTCGAAAAATGTACAGGTAAGATCGGGAATCGAATTGCAGTATAATCATAAATTGAGCATGAGCATGAGCATGATTGACCGCCCACGGATGCAATTCCGTTATTGCCAGATCAGCTGTGTTTACACAAAGAACCAACAGATGATGTTTATGACTAATAGACATCTTCAATGTGTAAAAACTGGTGACCCATTATAAAGCAATACCGGCGCCGGCCGTGCCCGAATGCTGGTCAAGTAGGGAATGAGAAGGAATGTGTTGACATGATACTCGCTTTGGAGGAAGCCGAGAAATCCTCTGCACTTCCTCGAGAAATCACTGGGATGTTGGATAGTTGGGGAAAGGTTAGCAGCAGGGTTCGTTTTGGTTAACGATACGATACATAGCACTTTCCGCCAAAAACAATGGGCCGCTCCAATGTGACTGAAAAGAGACAAGCATAACGAAAAACAAAACAAAACAAAATAGACAAAATAAAATGAAACAGGATATTAGATATTGTCTTCAAAATTTGGTAGAAACAAGTTATTTGTTGCTTTGCAAACCAGCTCTCCTCAATGTCCTAGATCTCGGCCAAGTCCTGCTGGACCCGCAACTGCTGCATTCGGCACTCGTCCACATCAAGCCGGCCGTCGCCTACGTGTCGGAAACATTCCGGTAGTAACATGATATCTGCGTCTAATACACTCTTCTTGCTCCGATTAATTTACAAACTAAGCCTGCACACCGAACCAAAATTCACTTTGGCACGGTTTTGGTATTTTTCTCTAAAATCTTGTTCTAGATATAGGCACTTTATTTCTGCTCAGATTTTCCGTCGTCAATATTCTTCCTCAAACGTAGCAATCGCCAGCTCAGTTTCGATGCAAGCAGCAGCAGCTATCATGCCGTTCGTTTTGAACGACCAGACAGCAGACCCAAGAATGGACACTTTTTACAATTCACTTTTCCACTGCTATTACGTTGCGACCGGACTGAAAAATATCACCAATCGACTCCGAACGACCGTAACTTTATACTTTCAATCTTTGTAAACAAATTTTTGCCGTTTTTAGCGTAAAAATTGCACTTCATTTCCATTGCTAGTACTGGAAAAATATTGTCGTAAAACAGAACGCTAATTTACTATATTTTCATTTGGCTTATGTCACATTTTATCGCTCCATTTTCACGGACCTATTTTTAAGACAAACTGGCCTATTCGATATTATCTGCAGTATAATCATAAATTGCAGTATAATAATTAAGCTTGTTCTAGAAATCGCTTTAAGATGTGCCATTGGAATGAATGCTGAGTTTTCATCCAGGTTACAAAGGAAGCCGCATATTTCATAAAAGTGGTAGAACTACGTCCTAGAATATAACCCAAGATGGCCATGTAATGCGCAACCATGAGCTTCTGCGAAATTGGGTAATTGGGACTGGACCTAGAAGTTTTTATTTTTGGGATCAGTCAAAAATATTCCAATGTGAGAGTGCAGTAGGCGCTGGCATTGAGTGGACGTATTTATCTTTGCTGACATTTTTGTTCTGTAAATTTCCATAATTTTGTACATATATGTATGTTGTAGTTATTGCAAAAGACTCTTTAATGATGCAAAAAGGAATCAAAGATGACCATGCGCCGGAGAGCAGTACTGATTGAGCTGTGGTTCATTGTGAACGAGTCGCTGTCTTTGTGGTTCTGTTTGATTTTATTTTGAAGCGCTGCTTTCCGGTCGATCATTGATTGTTTTTGGTTGCTATCGCGATGTGGCTTTTATTTAAAATCGAAATGCATTGACCAATGCGGGATAAAAGAGTGAAACTTTCAAAACTCAATGCTTTGTAACAGCAAGAAAGAGAAAAAATGATGAATTTGTCAAACACCTATGAAAGAAAGCTGAAGGATGTGGATTCGCGGCCGATCAGCTGGATCAAGGATCAGATAACTGCATCGAGGAGAGATAATCGCTGGAATTTTGGACAGCCAAGAGAAGCTACGGAAAAACATTGAACATGGAACAAACGGAGCATGATCAGCAAGGAAACATCATACATAAAGGGTGTACGGAATCTAATTGCGACACACACAAATATTAGGCAAAATTCGCACACACAAATGTTAGTAGTGAAAATTCACCTGTTCAACCAATCATCTTCAAACTTTCAGAGAGTAAAATAAAAAATGTTATGAATACTTTGTCATGTTTGTTTTATTCAATTTCAATTCCAAGTCCAAATGCACGAACCTTCTTCTTTACACTACTCATAAGGTCCTATACAACATTTGGACCAACTTTTTTTTGCGTGGCAATCCATTTTTTCTTCATATCTCCGATTACACTATCTTAGGATGCTTCCGAAGTGCCTGCTTCATGATATCCCAGTACTTTTCAATTGGCCGCAGTTCTGGTGCGTTCGGGGAGCTGAGATGCTTCGGCACGAAATTAACCTCCTTTGCCTTGTACCACTCCAAAACCTCTTTCGAGTAATGGCACGAGGCTAAATCCGGCCAGAAAATCGTAGGACCATCGTGTACCTCAGAAGAGGAAGTAGACGCTTTTGAAGGCATTCCTTTGGGTACACCTGCCCATTGACCGTTCCAGTTGTCACGAATGGGGTGCTCCGCTTTCCACACGAGCAAATTTGAACATTGAATTTATGATGAGCAGTGAAAAACTGGAGCCCCGGAAGCTGCCGGAAGTCTGCTTTTACATACGTCTCATCATCCATAACGAGGCAATGTTTTTTCGTCAACATCTGGGTGTAGAGCTTATGCACGTGTTTTACCTACCGTATTCTACCGTTCATCGCGATTAGGCGCCTTTTGGACTCTGTACGTGTGTAGTCCTTCACGTTTTTCGCATCTTGCACGAAAGTTTTGGTTAGATTCAGTTTCTGCACCACATCTCGAACTGAACTGTTTAAAGCCTTTTAAAAATGGTGCAATTTGATTCCATACAACCTTTAATTGGACCGATCTAAACAATTATAAATAAATATTATTAAATTCATTCTACTAAATACGTGCAATTAACAGAACGTGTTGCGATAATGGCAGTGTAAATATAATACAAATATCCAATTAATGTGAGTATTGTGTTAATG
Organism: Aedes koreicus; assembly: GCA_024533555.2. Taxonomy (NCBI): domain Eukaryota; kingdom Metazoa; phylum Arthropoda; class Insecta; order Diptera; family Culicidae; genus Aedes; species Aedes koreicus. Next base: position 84,367 of record JAHHFK020003667.1, read on the forward strand.
CGGAGCTTGTTGCACGTGAAAATGACCTCGGAATGGACGTGAGTGACCAGGCATTCTGCAATGGATCCCAACAGAGCTTTCACCTTGCAACCCCCGGGTTAAACATATTTACCGAATGTGATTAGAATAAGAATTATATTAATGATCCGACAACACTGGACTAACGAGAGCTAACGAGCTCGCCGTTACTGACTGACTGTCAATGTGACGGAAACAGAGTGTAGGTAGCAGAACAATACTTGATAACTGGCTTTTGTATTGTATTCCTACCATAGTGGTGTTTAACTGAAAACTGTAAACCCTTATTAAAACAGTACTCACAAGTCATTTTCAAACAATCTTAAAGAATAGTCTTCTCTTAATGTACAGGCCTACTGTTGAAAACTTTTGAAGAATACCACTTTATACTAATGTCTACAGTTAACTCACGCCATGAATTTACCAGGAAACGTCACAATTGCGGTGTCTGTGATGATCCGAATGACGCCGATTTGCAGATGGTAGAGTGTGAAGCATGTCAGGTTTGGTACCATCTGAAGTGCGCGGAAGAGACTCCACGCGTGGAAAACAGGACGTTCATATGCTGTACATGTGGACCTCCGACCATCGTCAAGAAAGGAAGAAAACCAGGCTACAGAAGAGCGCTGGCGAAAATCGACTGAAAGTTCCTTTGGTAATTACAACTAAAGCGACTTCAAAAAGGAAGTTCCTACATGTCAATCAAGTAAGGCGAATGCCGTTGAATCCGTTTCATCGACATCGCACTGTCGGACTCTTGCCTTACAAAGAAAGTTAGAGGAAATAGCAGAGGAGGAGAACGCCGCCAAAAACATCAAAGGTTTGCGTAAAGCAAGAGATTGGTTAGCTAAACAGCGCGAACAGAATACACCGCTAGATAACATTCCCACTAAATCAAAGAATAGTGAACAGCACTCAGTATCATCGTTCCCTTCCAGAAATTCGGAGCACCACGTTTAGCTATGCCCAACGACCGTTTGTCATATGACGACTGAGAAGACACAATTCCCGGCGAATCCCCGGCGAAGCAGTCTATCGACAGGGCGGGGTTAGCTTCAAATCAAATAGCTAGCTGACAGGTTTGTTTTTCAGCATTATCCGATGACAAGTTGTTTGAAGTACATCAAAAGCATGAAAATATCGTTGCAAGTGCGAAAACTTATTGTGAGAGATTGTGAAAATGGTCTCTCATACAGGAAAATCGCGAAAAAGTTCGGAGTCAGCTTTTCTGCGGTTCATAAGCTTTGGAAAAAATATCAACAGCGGGGAAATGTGAGTGATAAAGGTGGCCGAGGAAGAAATCGTTTGACAACAGTCAGACAAGATGCTCGAATACTACGAGAAGCGAAAAGTAACCCGAAAATAACAAGCCGTGCGATCAGAGAAAGCTTGTCCCTAAATATATCCGCAAGAACTGTTCGACTGCGATTGGAACAAGAAGGGCTTAAGAACAAGTTTGCCGTACGCCGTCCTCACATCAGTAAGCGTAATAGAATCAAACGATTGGAATTTGCGAAAAGTATGCGGATAAGCCCATTTCCTTCTGGAAAATGGTTTTTTGGAAAGACGAATGCAAATTCGAGCTGTTTTGTACCAAACAACTGCCGAGGGTATGGATCAAACCAGGCGAGGAACTTGTGGACAAAAATGTAAGAAAAACAGTAAAGCACGGTGGAGGCAACATTATGGTGTGGGGGTGCTTTGCTTGGTCAGGAGTTGGAGAATTGGTCTGTATTGAAGGAATTATGACGGACGACAAGTATATCGACATCCTCTCCGAAAATCTGGAGGTTTCCTTGCTGAAGGTTGGGCTCGAGCATGACTTCCTCTTTCAACAAGACAACGACCCAAAACATACGGCTCGTAAAGCTCAAACGTTTTTGCGTGGATCACGTATCAAAGTGTTGGAATGGCCGCCCGAGTCACCGGACTTGAATCTGATCGAGAATTGGTGGTCGATATTGGATTCAAAAACGGACAAAACCAATGTTAAACAAAAACCTGCTCTTTGAAGCTCTACAGGAGACCTGGGAGTCAATTGACGAGCGTTATTTGCGAAATCTCATCGAAAGTATGCCACGTCGTCTGGAAGCAGTCATCAGTGCCAAAGGAGGTCATACAAAGTACTGAGTTCGAGTCAGTTTTGATTAAATTTGATTACCTAGTTATACTTCTTCTCTGTGTACTTTTTTCTTGCCAAGCGAAAATAAGATAATAAAAGAATTTCGAAATACTCCGAAACAATAAGTCTTCTAAATTTATTTGATATACGTTTTATTGTTCTTCGCACTAGAAGATCGCAGCAAGCCGTGCTTCGATACTGACGTGTTTTGTTTTTTGCTGCGTTGTTTTCGCGAAAAAAAATCAAACATTAATTCGTAATTTAACTTGAGCTAACAGTGAAATCATAAAATCTCCGCGAAAATTGTGCAAGCCGTAGTGAATATAATCGATTCCCTCTCGAAATGTGTGAGTGTCGGTAGTATTTCCCCGTTTTTTGTTTGTTTTTGTGCTTCGCCCCGCACCCGGAAGAAGAGTTATATCAGCTTAGTTTTGGTTATTAGTGGTAATATTGTGACACTCGGGCATAATTTATTAGTTTAGAAGGTTTTTGCGCTTTGTCGCGAGTGAATCGATGATTATTAGCAGTTTGGAAGCTCGATATAAAGTCGCCACATAACGGGGATTTGCATTATTGGCAGAGTGTGGAGTGAAAAAAAGAAGACTAGTGCAATGTAGAGATCGGCCATTTGCTGGTCAGAAGCAGCAAACGAAAATAACATGGGCGGGTGAAAAGCTTGCACATAATTTTAGGTGCATTCACCACGGGGTGTACAGAGTTTTGTTATGCAGGTTGCATATCTAGCGGGCGGTTTAGTAACGTTAATGCGCATATTTAATCGCGAGTGCATGAAATTAATCACGAATCAACGTCGAAAGGTTTTATTTTTACGAATGAACAAGATAGTGTGATTGAGGAGGCGGACATGGGTGAGATGTATCTACCCAAGTAACCACGAGGCTATAATAGCTTGCATATATAGGGCATATGCATTACGTCTAGTGCATCATTGAAGTCGGATTAAAGCTGAAAAGGGCCCCACTAAGTTCCAACTAATGCTATATCTTTTGTGATGCCATAAGACATTGCTAAAGTAGCATTATTGCATTGGTAATGCATCATTGCATTCTTAAAGCTAATCTAACACTTCATTACTTGACAACTGTTGAATTGATGCGATCCCGCATTAATGATGTTGATTTTGGGTTGTATAAGTGCAATAATATAATGCTTGTGGTTACTTGGGTAACTATCTAACAAAAATCTTATTTTCAAAAAAACTAAATACGTGCCTGGTTTGGAAATTTTAAATTTCCAAATCTGGAAGTGTGTTGCAGTGCCCTTATCCAAAAGATATCGGTAATGTTTACATGCGGGGCTTATTGTATGTAAAAGTAACCTCGGAATGGGCGTGACTCTCCAGATATTCTGAAATGGGTTTCTGGATCTGCAGTAGAGCTATCACTTTCTAGCTACCGGAGTAAAGCTGCTTCCAATGGTCACTTGAATGATTGTTGTAAACAGATTTCTTCCATAATACCATTGCCGGCCGATGGGTGTTAGATTGGACACACACACACACACGTTTTATTGTTCTTCGCACTATTGCCTCCTTTTCGTCCAAAGGAATCATTGTTGTAACTATAAAGACTAAAATATAATCTCTCGAAAAAAAGTAAGAGTGTGTACTTTTTTCTCGCCAGTACTGTATATTACTGTCCCTTTTTTTCTCACGGAAAAATTAACGGAATTTTTGAGTAGATCCACTTTTTACGAAAATTGAGTAACATTTCCGTGTGAGAAAAAGAGAAAGGAATACAATTCTACTCAGCCACTGGCTGAAATGAACCAGGAGTGTGACATTATTCACGAGGCGATCGATGGTGTAGAGTTATAGCCTGTAGGTATAAAGAATAAAAACAAAAGTTGTCTAGCTGGCAGTGTGGTTGTAATAAAGAATCAGTGTTACTACGTCGTTAAAAACTACAAGGTACAGCCCAATGAGGTTGTGCGCAAAGGTGACGTAGGACTAGTTACGCAGCAATGTGCAATCTAGATCGCTTGAACCCTTTTGAACGCTTGAGCGATTCACGCACGTACCTTGCAGCCATATGCTGCGACATTTCACTTAGACTTTCTCAAAATTATTTGATTCCAATCGAATGGTAGGGACTCTATCCAAGGCACTAGAACGTAAGAAAAACTTTCAAGCGCTGATTTGAATTTGAAGAGAACATTGCCAGCATTAAACAACTAGTTATAAGAGAATGATGACTGTGATAGGGAAATCGCCACATGCCAGCAAACAGCGGGCAGCGATTGAAAAAAAAAGCAAACTTCAAACAAGTTATTTAGTTATTGGTTATGTTCCATACTGAATCATTTTATGAAATATTTATTTTAAACCGCCAGCAACTACTTCGCTATGCACAACTAGGAACTACAGCGAACTCAACTTACCCTCTATACTATAGATCTGTACACATGGTCGGTCTGACGTGTTGCAGTTCGGCTCAAATTATCCGTTATAGAATTTCGTTCGTTGATTGTTGGTTGGTTCAAAAATTTTGAAAATGGGTCATGAAATGAATCTGTTATCAACGTTCAAAACCTAAGCATATTTCGTGACGCTCCAAATTTTCGTAATCGCAACGTGTACCCCTGTATTGAATACAAAGACGTAGTCCTACGTCAAAACTGTGACGTCAGACATATAAAGTGACCTCCGAAATATAAACAACGAAATTATTCTATTAAATCAGCTATCACTTGATATTGCTGCTAGTTGCACAATGAACTCAAACTCCGTGTTGAAACTACATATACTTGACGAGCTGAAGTCACTGACAGCAAATACAGCGTCAACACGGAGCACTACTCTATTACCTTCATCATCTTATGCCTGCCCTAGTTTGTAGGTTGAACTGAATTGCAATGATGACTCAGGAAGGCCTCTTGTCACTATGCAAAATCCGTCCTGAAATGGTATAAGGCACAAGAGGACAAATACGTGCCAAAAATAGTCAATCCGCCTAACTGTCCAGAACTTCACTCGATAGAAAAATACTGGGCTCTGGTTAAACGGAAAATCTTTGAAACTAAATGGGATCGACGATTTCAAGAGAAGATGGAAGACCGCCATCGCTAGCGTATCTGAGTATACTTTACGAAATCTGATGGCGGGTGTACCACAGAAATTTAGAGAATTTTAGAGAAAGAAGGATTAACATCTCAATCAACTGTTTTTACTGTATAATTAACTCTATTGTACTGCAATGAACAATCGGTTTTGTTGAAATATGTCTAGATTTTTTTGCCGACATTATCTCAGTGTCCAAAATTTAACGTGGAAAGGCTTTGTACACGGTCTCTGACAACGATTGACAGACTAATCATCCTTCTCCTTCCCCTCCTCAAATACCGTGAGGCCTTGGCCGGCATTGGTACTGAGCTATAAATAGAATGAATTAGCGAACTTGAACATTGAAGGTGGAAACTCTTCCCAAGCTCCATCTAAGTGGTTCTCTGTGCCATCATATGGGCTGATCAGTAACGGAAACGGAGAAAACAGTGCTGCTAAACTAAGTCAACAGTATGTCAAACCGAATGTTGCAAATCCTCAACAAGCATGGGAAGGTGACCGATTATTGACATATCAATGTCAATTACTTACTTGTACTTTGTCAAGACAAAAACAGACTATGATTGTCATAATTATATAGACAACAGAAATCAACAAAAAATCTCTCAAAAGGCAGATTTGTTGGATAGCGCTAAGTTAATTAAAGCAACTTTGAAAATCTGAAAAAATGCTCGAATTCTTCTAAAACATAGGTAGTCTTAAGCTAATCTTTTTTCCTTAAAGTATTCATAATATCAGCGTAATCTATTCAAGTAATGTAATTCCAATGAATGTCGGAATTCAACCCTCCCAGTAATTTATTTAGTTCTGGATGACAAACTGTTCGATAGTTCCTTGTTTCTGCTTTTTACGAACAAGCGAGGTGTGGATGTACTCCAAGCCCTCCGCTCACGAGCTGCTTTATCAAACAATATTAACAACCTCGACAACAGCAGGTACTGTCTCCCTCCATCCGAATGATGTTTGCTGATCATTATTGGCCCGGTGATGCTAACAAATAAAGCCATCAAGGATTCATGATGACAATCAACAACACTGGACTGAAACCGAAAGCCGAGGGGTGTCGAATGAGAATGTGTGTGATTAGCTCTTGATGACATTGTTTTCGTTCTGCTGCATTATTCCTTTGGGGTCGATTAGGCTCAGCATGAGTGCAATGCTTAATGCCGCATACCTACCTACATGTTTGGCATGAACATAAGGAAAAGGTGTTGATTTCGGCGTTAAAGCATAAGAAATTGATTTCGCAGAACTCATTACCGGGTCTTGGCACGGCATTGATTTCATATGTCATCGAGAAATAAGCATTCCATGTGACGAACAACAATTGATTGGTTGGTATCGTATCAGTCAGAATTTGATTCAATCCATGGCCTGTGTCCCGTTCTTATGGACCATAACAGCAATGATCGTGGTGGTGGAAAGTGATGGAAATGTAATTCAATTGTTTTTCGATTGTTTTCGAATCGGCACTTTGTCAGATTTGCACCACCATCGCAGAGTCAGTGGCTCAGCTGAGGAGTGCTGTTTATTTATTCACAGCACGCCGTTGGAAATTATTTGCGGAATGCAATAAAATCAAAGCTCGCCTCCAATCGATGCGATTCGTGCCTGATCTGCTCTATGGAATGACGTTTGGGTAGGAACGCAAAAGAAATTGCTGTGAAATGCAATTATTTCGGTATCGAGCAGTGCTGGGAGTACGAGTGACGCAAAATGTGATGTTATGCTCGGTTTGGAATTAACGATTGTTCGATTCCTGGGAAAACGATTAGCGAGAAAACAACAATCGTTGATAGAGCGATGACAGCTTTTGTATAAATTATGAGAATTATGGTGCATATTGGATGCTGTTAAATTTTCATCTTACGTTTTCCAAGAAGGCATTCCTTGTTGATTGGATAGCTGCATGTTTTTGTGATAATTCCGACTTCAGATGATGAAGAATTTAGGTGGATTTTAACAGTCCATTAATTTCTTTGGTGTCAAACAATACGGATTTTTTTTTTTTGCTAATCGAAAGAATGGAACTAATGATATCATAGAGTGATTTTATAGTAAACTAAGATATTTACAACCCTTCCACGTACACTATCAGGTGCCTCAATTTCTTTTCATCATAACCTTCCTTCCACCTAGACGCGGACATTCATATTTAATCTGTCTCTGCTCCGTCTCAGCGACGAATACTGTCCCAGTTTGCTCCTCATCATCGTAAAAAGCAGTGCTAAGTGGGTGTTTTACGCAAGCATAATTTTCCTGCTTCCAGAATTAGCCGAAAATACAACTGACTGGGGTTGGCTGCTCGCCTGTTTTGCCTTTTAGCGTTATCATCAGACATCAACCGCAGCCAAGTCTTTCCCGCTTACGAGGTTCTTGTGTATTGGCCAGGTGCCAACGATGAAGTTATACCATGGCGCTAATTAATTATTCAGTATACACAATATTGATAATTTAAACAACATCAAATTACACTTTAACAAGATGATTATATGCACGAAATAAGCTGAGAGTTTAAGTCCGCTACAAACACGGCAACGAGAGTGTTCGGAAGCAGTGCTCTATTAGAGATGGGGTCGTTCCAATGATGGTGGTCGCTTCAGTTTCATCACGAAGAAATTCAATAAAGCCGGAGCAGAAGCAGTGAAGTGCACCTGTGCATGAGCAGTTGGTGGTACGAGGATCTCAACTTCTTCCTGGTTCCTGGATGGCACACCGTTCGGAATTTTGAATATACTGCCGGTCTAGTGGAGCAACGATGAATCCAAAGGAACTGACTAGGGTGAAGATTAGTTTAGCTGATTGAAATGCATCGCACCCGCACCATCCAATTCCAGTAGAAGCGCGTTAGTTGGTGGTAAGGAAGATTCCAAAGAACGGAGTGTTTCAATAATTCATAACGCGAAACTTGGTGCTCCCATCGCAGTCAATAACACGCAACACAGAAGAAAGATGCAACCATAGACTAGTTTGGAGCCGCTTGTGCTCTGTTCACGCTGGTGGCATGCTTGATCTTAAGAAACAAGAATTTGTAATGCAAACCACTTCAATTACGAAAACTCTCCGTCTTCCATCGAGTGCGACGCGGAAAAGACGTCCCAAAACTGATTTCCAGTAATCAATCAATCATGCGAAAGGCGAGAGTGATTTTTGTGCACCAGGAGGTAAATTGGAAACCTGCAACATTCTAGGTAAGAAATTGAATAACTAGGTACATTAATAACCAAGAGCTTCAAAAGGGGATTGTGTTTTTTACAGTTTCCGTTCAATTATGTTGATTACAGGGTGAGGAAATATTATCCGTGTTCACTTTTTTTAGTAATAACTTTATTAATCGTATATTGAATAACAATGTATTTATGGAAAATGTCCTACTTTCTCTACTACACACGCCTCCAATCGCTTAGGAAAATCGTCGAACATGTACGTTAGTTCCTTCGTAGATATAGCATTCCACGCTTTGGTTAAACTGGCTTTAAAATGATCCAACGATGTGTGTGGCTTTGTATGAGCTCAAGAATGGACCAGACGGAGTAATCCATCGGATTCAGGTTAGGAGAGTTGGAAGGCCATTATCTTTGTTCAAATATCTCAGGAAAAGCCTGTAACAGAGTTCCAGCGTCCTTTTTGCTCCATGTGATGGTGCCCAATCTTGTTGGAACGTTTATTGTTCTTACCAAAATGTGTACACCGTGTCCAATATATTCTCATACACCTTTTCCTTGCATTGGCGTCGTGCAACTACTCAACATGCTTCACGTATGTGTTGGTGTAGTTTTGCACAATGTTTATACAAACGCTTTTAGGTTATGTCCGATTGTTTTCATTCGGTGTTTATATTTTACCAGCGATGAAGGAGTTTCATGCTGTGGTGATAAAAAAGTTTTTGAAAGGTGAGCGCCCGGGTGCTATTTTCAGAAATTTGAAAAACCTCGGAGTAAAGCGGGATTTTGTGTACCGAACCATCCGAAGGTACCGTGACACCTGCTCGTTGGATGACCGGAAGAGATCCAGTCGCACTCGTTCGGTGCGGACTGCACGAGTTGTTAAAGTGGTTAGGGAACGGATTAGACGAAAATCACAGCGCCCTGTACGTAAAATGGCCGCAGATCTGAATGTTTCGAGATCGTCAATGCACAATATACTGCAAAATGACCTCGGATTCCAAGCTTTCAAGAAACTTAAGGTTCACGGAGTTTCAGAACCTTCCAAGCAGAAACGACTCGAAAGAGCAAGTCTGCTTTTGTCGCGGCACGGTGGGGAAGAATTTATCTTTTCCGATGAAAAGTTATTCGTCTTGCAACAATCCCACAATGTCCAGAACGACAGATTGTGGGCTCTCTCTTCGAGAACTGTTACAGAGAGTGATAGAAATATTCCACGGTTCCAAAGTGCTGCGTCAGTGATGGTTTGGGGAGGAATTTGCAAGCGAGGCAAATTACTACTGGTTTTCATCAAAAAAAGGCGTTAAAGCGAATGCCGTATATTATAAAACGGAAGTTTTGGAGAAAGTTGTCAAGCCATATGTACAAGAGGTGTTTGGATATGATCACTATGTGTTTCAGCAGGGCGGAGCGCCATCGCATCTGCAAATCTCGTTCAGGGCTGGTGCCGAGAAAATTTGACCGACTTTTTGAACAAGAATGGCCTCTCAGTTCACCAGATCTGAATCCCTTGGATTATTTCGTATGGTCATACATGCTGCCGAAGGTAAATGACCACAGGGCGTCTAATATGAACCAATTCAAAACCGTAATCAAACGTAATTTGGGACGAAATGCCGATGGAAGTCGTGCGTGCCGCCTGTAACGGTTTCGAAAAACGTCTGGAGCTGGTCAAGAAGGTTAAAGGCGGTGTTATTCCAAAACATATGCTGTAGTTGATCAGTTTTATGTTGCAATATAATGGGTAAAGTTATCAATAAAATCTGGATTATCGATTTGAAATAAATAGAGGCGTGGTTTATTTTGTATGAGAATATATTGGACACGGTGTATGTGCCCATGGTGCTTCAGTACCCGTTAGCTTCTGGTAGGCTAATTGGTTGATTTTGACGCCTTTCCAATGAATATTAAGGGGGTTCTACCGAAAGCAATAATTCCCGCCCAAACCATCACCGAAGCTAGATGCTGGAATCTGTAATCATACGGTTAGAGGAACCCTTTGGCAAAAGCTGGCGATTGTTTTGGTGGTTGTAGTATTGCTCCACAGGGATTTTTTTTCGGATTGACCGTCTAGAATTTAGATTGACCATTTGACGAAGTATACTTCGGTTCAGAGGGGTCCTCGCAGTTCTTTTTATACCTCTTCCTGAACGATCCTCCAAATTTCCAAGCTCATTGTATCGTTTTATAGCATCTCGAAATGCTTGCATTGGCATTTTCAATGTCCTAGCGATAAACACAGGAGGGTTTCCTTGCTTATACAGCTCAATCACCGCACTTCGTAATGGATTTGGCTTCATTGTGACACTACGCGTGAACGAATTCAAATGAAACTTTGTGCTTTTTTTGTAATAAACCAAGGTGAAATACGCCATAGATGTGCGCATTTCAGCACCTGTCAAATCCGAACTATACACCGAAAAAAAAACGGATGGTATCTCCTCACCCTGTACATATCATGTTTGATTATTGATTTCAGACGAATAGGAAACTGGCTCTCGTTCTAAAAATGATCAAATATTGAAAATCGAAATCAATTATATTATTTTATAGACACAGAACGGCAGCAGAAGTACAGGATGCGTCTGAAAATTTCGAGAACCTGACTAATACTATCCTACCACTCAAGCCGTTCAACCTAGCTTCACAAACTATAGCACCAGGTGTCAGGTTTTGTGTACAAACTGATAAGCGTATTTGAATTTGTTGGAATTTCGGAAGATTTTGTGAAAAATGTTCGACAAGAATGAAATCCTCAGATTACTTTACGCCCAGGTGATAGTTTCAGATATCATGGCTCTTGTAAAATGTTCAAGATGTACTGTATTTCGAATCAAACCACCAATTGGCCTCCCAACAGTACCAAGGAAACCTGGATGTGGTCGGAAGCGATCTGTGAGAACGCCAGCGTTGGTACATTATAATAAGATGAAAGTAACTCGTAGTCCCGTTCGGAGCATGAGAAAAATGGCAAAGCAGGCTAATGTATCAGAAGCGACTATAAGAAGAGTGGTGAAATATGACATAGAAGATTAAATCCAGAGCTCGAGTTATAAGACACCTGATTATTGACAGAATTAAGGCAGCTAAGGTGGAGCGAAGCAAGAAACTGCCTAGTGAACTGAAGAAGAGGTCCATCGTCATTCTGTTCACGGACACGAAGCTGTTTAATGTCTACAACAACGTGTCCAACAGGCGCACCAACCGGTACATAAGTTCAAAGAAAGCATCTGATGTTAATGTTGATGAAAGCGAAAACAGATGCGTAGCTAGGGATCCTTAAGGATCATGTTTTGCCTCGAATTACATCTACCTTCGGCATGGATGTGAATATTGTATTTGTATTTAAGATAATTCATCTGACAAAAGGTAGTCTTAATGAATAAAAATAAACGAATTTAACACGTATCTATTAAAACTAGTCGGTTATTATCCGATTCGCGAAACGTCCAGATGGTTCATTAAACTCAAATAGCTCTTCGACTGCAGTAAACGTACGAAAACATGCTGACATCGGTTCGTTGTAACCAAACACAGTTCGTTGAAAACTTTGTTGCAGCAATGTAGACTACCGTAAGACTCTGTTCGGTACACAAAAGTTCAATATAGAAAGTAGTTCGGGGGCATCAGCTTCACCATTCCAATAGTTTAGCAATAAACAACGACTTCTATATTTTTCTACGTCGTTCCAACGTGTCCAAACCTTGTAGTCGGCATCTATCAGGATACGGTGGCAAGTTGTCAGCATCTGGCCTCGGCTAGTTTTTCAGAGCCAAACGAATAAACCGCTTTTGAACTTCTTCGATTTTCCAGCGGCAATATTCCAGTGTCAATTATATCGAACGCTGCCTTCAGGTCAGTGTAAACTACATCAACTTGCGCCTTATCCTCCATACTCGTAAAACTAGTAAAACTCTTTAAGTTGGTGGTAACTGATCGTCGAAGCATAAATCCTTGTTGATCGATAGATATGTAGCTTTTTATGGCATCAAGAACAATTCCACAAACTATTATTTCAAACAACTTCGAGACGGCTGACAAACTCGTTATACCTGGATAGATAATAACACTGTGGCGATCCCCTCGTTTAAAAACAGGCATCATAAGCGATTGCTACCAGATGCGAGGAAACTTTGCTTGCAGGAGTAAACGTTTGAAAATATCTGGGCCTGAAACAAACGAACAGTTCAGCCTTTTTGCAGCCATTTCTGGTTTTACATCAAAAACTCCAAGCTCAACAAAATCAACGGGAACATCACGTGTGGCTTCTTCGAATCCCAATATTGAAGCGAAGTTTGTTGCAAATACGGAACTCTCAGCAAACAACTGACTGGATAAACGCTGCAGTCGTGACGTTCAAACAAACGTTCGTTGGAATTGTTGCACTTTTTCGTTTGGAATTAATTAAGTTCCAAAAACTGCGAGGGTTTATTCTCAGACTCATTTGCAAAAACGTAAGATTTATATAATGCGGCATTCAAAAACTATTTTTGTTGTTGCTAGGCGTTCGATGACGTCAAAATTTCCGTTGACAACTGTTACGCGAACGTTTTAATATTGTGTTCCAGCAAGACGGAGCCGTTGCCTACACGTTAAAGAAAACACAAATGTGGTTCAAGACCAACATGCTCCAATTCTGGTCCAAAGAGATGTGGGCACCTAGCTTGCTTGACTTAAATCGTCTGGATTTCAGTGTATAGGCGAACATTGAAGCAAGTGTGTGTGAACTTCCTCACTCGAACTTGAACTCTCTACGGACCTCCATAACAAAGCATCAAAGAGAAATTTCATCTGACTATATTGTCAACGTCTGCAAAAGCTTCCGCCGACGACAAGGGGTCACTCGACCACCATGTGGTAACACCTTCAAAAACACAATCCGCCATAACATGAAAGATAAATTCATTTCTGGCACCACTTACACGGATCGATTGTTTGTTTTCTCACTGTTCCATCTCGCTTGCACTGATGCGATTTAGATGATGCTTAATGTGCGTGTATTAAACGTCAAAAAGGTCCATGGTTGCCAATAAGCATACAATTTCGATTGTGGTATTGACTTTGAAACACAGAAAACCTTCCGACACCTTAAAACACCTTCTGACACACTGAAACACAAACACAATGTGAGTGACTTACCCCCGGGGCGACGGTCGTCTGGAAGCGGTCAAAAATGAAAATGGCAGACTTTTTACTTGGAAAACTAGGAAAATTAATATCCACACTTCACTTGTTCACTTAAAAAAAAAACTGAAACATTTGTTTAAAATATCACTAGTAAACACGAACAAATTCCGTTCAACTCGACTACAGCTTACTTTTTCTGTACTGGAATTTAACGGAATTTGCTTGCGTTTACTAGTGATAGTTAAAAAAGTGTTTTCATTTATTTATTTTTTTAAAAGTGATCAAATGAAGTGTTGATTTCATAGTTTTCCTACAATCGTTCTACTAATATGCTCGGAAAAGTGTTTTTTAAGTTTTTTTTTTTTAAATGAAGACATTTTAAGTGAGAATGAAGCGAAATCTTCAATGGTCGTTTGAGTTAATACAGGTTTTGTTTAAAGTTCATAGAAAAGATACTAAGTTGGAATGAATATAAAAATGTTTGAGCCTCATTACTTTCTGACGCATACTGTATTTAGTTATTTCTACCTTAACATATATTTTCTACGTATTTTTACCCATGTCTTGACTACTTAAATTAAATTATGTGGTTTATCGAAATATCTTGAAACTAATGTTTCACCCGACAACAACTCAGCAGCACGAGACTCTTGGAACTGGGTCACAGGGTCGGCACACTACTGGGCAAACTGGAGGGGCTTCGCGGTCTAAAGGGCACTCAAGCTTTCAAATAAATAAACTACACAGAACGGATAAACTCATACACTGTCTTCTATCTATTGTTTTTCGTTTGGTTGGATATAGGACGTACCTTCAAAACTACGAAGACGACGGCGACTACGATGAATACAGACTCGCGAGCGCTCGCGATGAGGTGCCAGAAAGATTCCGGCGATGACGGACGAACAAATGCCAACCTTCGGCAAGATGGTGGTGGAACTACCGGCTGGTGTACCGTTGGCTACAGCGCGATGGCGACTGGCGCATCTACCGTTCGTAGGCTGTAGTGCGATGGCGGTTCGTTCGCTCTTCGACCGAGATGGTGATTTGGTGACGGGCTGGGATAGCGGTTGCGGAGCCGGTTCCGATGCACAGGCGCTTCCTCCTGACGTAGCCGGTCGACGACGGCAAGGCCGCCCTTTCCTCTCCTTGATAATTAGGGCCTTTGCCCGAGATGGATATCCTCTTTTACACTTATGGCCCGAAGCCAAAGGAATGTGGGTCCTTTGCGATTAGGTGTTGGTGACTAAAAAGCCTCCTCCACCGTAGCGTGCACTGGCGGTCTTTGACTCGCCAACCAAAAAGAGTTTCCAATAAACGGACAGAAAAGGTCCAAAATGGGCGTAGCTTCAAACGTATAATTCCGTAAAACTGAACACTTCTGGTCTACACGCTCGCTTGTAACTAAGTGCACGATCCCTGTTCACCGAGCACCCAAGAACCCTTCAGCTCATCACCCGTGACTTTGTGTCACCATTTTCCATGGCTTTGCGCGCTTTTTACAACCCTCGACCGTTAAGCCCAGTGAGTTTTACCGCTACTGTTTGGTATGTTTACTTGAATGCTCGATCACATGGTGCACATTTAAAAAAACATCGCATTTAGTTTATTGTAACAGAACGGTTACAATCTTGAAAGAAATCAAACCTCTACACGGTCCGTCAATCTCCCACTGACTAACAGTGCTGCAATGATTTTATGGAGGAGATTTATCTACATTTCTTCGATGATTTATATGTTATCACTATATGCAAACATTTGTCAGACCTGGAGATTGAAGGTGACAGCTCGATTGAAAATGTAGGACAACGTACTGATCCTAAGAAAAGCTGGCCATCACCCAGTGAAGCACTTGGTCCTTCAAAATATCGATGTACACTTCGGTTTTGATTTTAACACCAGCATTAATAAAAACAGGCGACATTTTCAAACTGTAGGACGACACCAAGCCAAACATCATGAAACCAGCCGGATGCTTGCACTGAAAATTAATTTTAGTTTATACTACTAAATCGAAGGTAGAACTAACGAATCTATTCGTTGTTTTCTGCAACGAAACTGATTTGTTGTTTTTATGAAGATACTTTCGTAATTAATGATACACGCGCAACTGTCAAAAGCACAAAGCATTTGTTCACACAGGAAGAACATTCGTTCATTGTACGAAAACAGTTCAAAGAGCTACGAACAAAAATTAAAAAGAAACATCTCCCTAGTGGTTGCATACATGATTGACAGATCTACTTTATCGATTCAAAATGAGATTGAAAAAAAAAGTAATCACGTGGACTTGCACACGTTGACATGGGATTCGATCCTGTATTTTTGGGATGAGCTGTTACTCAAATAGTGATTGCCCAGACAACCAGAAGTCGTATAAGTCGGAATTCCTTCGTCCTTTCTCAAACTACACCTGGATAGTTTGTAGCCCCCGCTGCTTCACGTTTTTCGACTATCTGTGGCTGTCGGTATTTTTCCTTGCTGTAGGAAATTTGCGCACATGTTTCCAGTACACAAAAAGGGTAGCAAACGGGACGCTGGCAATTATCGTGGCATAACTTCGCTTGGCGCTGTTGCTAAACTGTTTGAGCTTGTAATTATGGAACCGATGCACGCTCGCTGCAAACCGTATATTAGTGCCGACCAGCACGGATTCATGGTTGGTCGCTCCACTGCCACTAACCTGCTGTGCCTTACTTCCTACATTACTGACAGTATGGCGAAACGCGCCCAAACGGATGTCATTTACACCGATTTGTCTGCAGCCTTCGATAAATTGAACCACCGCATAGCTATTGCCAAACTAGAAAGGCTTGGGATCAACAGATGCCTGCTGCAATGGTTTCAATCGTACCTCACTGACCGGCATCTGGCTGTAGTCATAGGAGATTGTCAGTCTCACATGTTCAAAGCCCTGTCTGGTATACCGCAGGGTAGTCACTTGGAACCGTTGATTTTTTTGATCTACTTCAACAACGTAAATTTGGCTTTCGAAGGACCACGACTATCATACGCAGATGACCTGAAACTCTATCTTCGAGTGCACTCACTCGATGACTGTCGCTTTCTCCAACGTCAGCTGAATGCTTTTGCCGGCTGATGCAATTTGAATCGCATGGATGTCAACCCGGCCAAATGCACGGTTACCGCGTTTTCACAAAAGAAACAGACTATTTTATTCAAGTATGACTTGTTGGGCACCGAAATTGAGCGCGTCAGTCAAGTCAAGGACCTAGGAGTAATTCTGGACACTCAACTCACCTTTAAGCAGCATAACTCGTACGCTGTCGGCAAAGCCTCCAGCGTTCTGGGATTCATCTTCCGGATTGCTAAAGACTTCACGGACATCTACTGCCTCAAATCTTTGTACTGCTCCTTGTGTCGTTCTATATTAAAGTATTGCTCGGTTAGAGTAGAGGCTGTTCAACGAGGTTTTGGTTGTAAAGGGTTAGTTTGTTTGGTTAGGATTATGGATATTTGTTTGTTTGTTGCATTTGTGTTTTTTTTTTTTTTTTGTTTGTTTGTTTGTTTTTTTTTTTTTTTTTGTATGTTATTGTAGAAAAATAAATAAGATATGTATGTGTTTAATTGGATTTGTTTAGTAATTATTTTAATGAAATTTATTGTTTTTGTTAGTATAGTCACGAGTTCGAATCTCACCCCCGGACAACTTACGAAAATGCCCAAAAGCGCTGTTTGAGTGACTACGACTGGAGATGAACCAGCCCGAGGCTGAAAATCTCGATAATCAAGAAACAAAAAAAAAACTTTCAATATACGTACAATTTGGTTGTCTACAAAAAGTTGTAATGATAGCATTTCACCAGATAAAAAGCAATATGAATGTTTCATACAATATACGAGACATTTGTTCTATGTACAAAATCCATGTTTACGAAACTAGTGAAAAAAAAATAACGAAAATAAATGTTCAGTGTGGTTTGGAACTTGAACTTCACATTCTCCGGAACATTCTCAAGTTTCTTCGGGGAAATCAACCGATTTGTGCGGCTGTAGGACACAGCATCGATGCTGAACAGCTTTTCGTCGGAGAACAAGATTATCATATCTACGAGTCACTCGTAGTTCTCTGTTTATCCGCTCTGTTATCAAGTGGCGTTTCACTCAAGCTCTGGAAGATGCGTGCAAGTCTGTTTTGATGATTCTTCGCATGGAATTTTCAGAAATGTTGCTTTCCTTGGCATGTTTCCTGATGGAACGTACCGGGGTGCGAACAATCTTTGCACGGACCGATTGACGTTCGAGCAAACCACGGACCTCTAGAGACTTTTTGATGCGAAAAACTGTGGTCAAATGACAACCTTTCGCCTTTGCAATCTCCTTCGGCATTTTCTGGGCGAGCAGCAAGCTCGTAATCACTTCTTTGGCGTACACTTTCACTCATTTGCAATATAAACATTCCGATGTTCTGATGCAGCACTTGAAAGTAAACATAAACAAAAATAATATTAAAGTTTAAAAATTTACGCATTTTTTTCTGCCGCACTCTTCAATATGCTGACAAAATGTCAAACGTAAACAAACATGTCCATGCTTAAAAACAGTTAACACATATATGACCAATGGGCATTTTTTTTAAATAAGTGAATCTAGCTTTGAATTGCATCAAATTTACACCTAACTGGGTTAACTAAAAAATGAGAATGATTTTAACTCTCTCATACCAATCTACAAACGTGCACAGAGAAAAGAGAGATTATGTGAATCAATGCTCTCTGTCTCCCCAGCATAATCACATGTTTTGTTTTGTTTCAACTTGTTCAGTTGTGTTCAAAATGCCGTCGAAGTAAGAAGCATTCCGCGGTTTGTACAGTTCTATCAAATGAACATAAATCACAGGAAAAAGTTCAATGTGAACCATTTTAAAACCGAGAATGTTCCAGTTTCAACCATCCATCGTATCCATCGATCGATATTATTCTGATAACATTTCTACTGCATCTCCAAACGTGAAATATAAGTTTAAGCATAAGTTTGAGCAGAAGGTGATGCTTTATATTGCCATATCTGAGAGACGAATTTCCAAACCATGGTTCAAGCCAAGTGGTCAAGCATATCATGTAGATGGAAATAACGTGTTTTGGCCGGATAAAGCGTCATCGCAGTTTGCGAAAAAAAAACACAAGCCTTCTTGGAAAGCCAAAACATCCCGTATGAACAAAAAAACGACATTCCAACAAATTTGCCCCAGTGTCGCCCGATTGAAGATTTCTTTGGATATTTGAGTTCGCTGGTGTACAAAAACAACTGGAGAGCCAAAGACTGTAAACAACTGATTAATCGAATCAAAAGATGCATTCCCCAAATCGATAAAGATGCTGTACAACGCTCCTGTTCAAACATCAGGACAATGCTTCGCCGAACATCTGATGACGGACCGTATTCAAATGTTCATTAAATTTGTAAGTAAATAGACGTGCCTTCAAAATAAATCAATCAGTTTTCCTTTCTATAAACAAGTCTTTTTGTAATGGCCCTTAAAGAAAATTCTCATTTTTTAGTTACCCTGTTATCTGGCTAAACTTGTCTCACATCTCACATGTATAAATCTACTGCATGACACGAGGAAAATATTACATTTATATTTAAGTTTTCACTTGACCTAACAACAGTTTTTTTAAGAACCCTAATTGATAACATTGTAATATAACGAGTTCAACACATTACGAGGCGCTTCTTAGTTCACGAACGATACTCATCGAAATTTGTTAAAACGATATCACCTGAGCCACTGGATTGAGAAGATCTGCAGCTCGTTTAGGTAAAAGCAACATAAGTGATAAAGAAGGTAAATGAATTCTAAGAGTTTATTAGAAATAAATACAAAACCCACTAACGATATGGGCGTTACAAAGTGGGACGAATGGTCGGAATTACGAATTGACACTACCCATAAATCCACTACTCCGAACGCTATTATCCGGAACGCTAGCATCCCGAATGGGACACTAATTCGAAAGCCATCATCCTAAGTGTGCACTACCAAGAAAAAGCTATTACACCGAAAACATGAAAATTCATTTAAGTTTAGTGGTTTAAAAATGATAACATTATTGATGCTATAACGTTTCCTGGCCTGGGATTTCAAAAAATACAAATTCTAAAAGTAAAGTTCTGTCAAATATTTTCCGTAACAATCCATTTCTCGAACAATACGTAATATGTAGATGCCAAAAGGAGAAGATAAACTCCAGTAATTTATTTAAAAAATATAGCTATAGAAAACCTTATTTTAAACAGCTGGAGACTTTCTAACGCAAGCAATTCTAGAATGTTCTTCTACATGCGTGAGCAGAAACTAAAGGTATTCAATTAGGTATATGCATAATGTGGAACGCTGAGGCAGGTCTCAATGTTTCACAAAGCCAGTAACATGTAAGTATGTTTGGGAAGGTGTTCAATCACTTAAAGTCCTATCTTGTTGTCAGAAAGTCAATTCATACTCAGCTCCAGGCTATTGTGAAATTGCCGGAAACAAATCCGTGGTCGAGTGAGCTCAAAATAGGATCAATAAGATGAGGTGGTACATCAGATGGTGTAGGCTGGTGGTGTGTATCATAGTTAGTTAAGTAATTAATACACAATCTACAATTGAGAGACTCTCTCTTGCCTCGTTCTCTTTCATTAATTACAGCGCCATTATAAAACTATAGATTGATTCTTTAACACAGATCGCAGGATAAGAGTGCTGGCTAGCATATTGGGCAAACAACCAAACGAAAAGTGTGAAAATGATTTAGCTATTGGGGAAAGAGAAGGTAAACAGAGAGAGTCTCTCAATTGTAGATTCGCCCTAATGAAAAAAAAAATCCTAGAAGTGCTTCACCCTATTTCTAGTGTGCGTTTCTTGTTTTAGACGCACAAAACGAACAGGCGAGAGATTTCGTAGCAGCACGAGAGACAGAAAGCCTCACATGCACTTCTCTTTCAGAGATAAAGAGTAATTCACCGTGCTTTGGCTCGTGCTTTGGATAATGGTATCAAATTGAAAAAAAAAAGATTTTTGTTACAAAAAGGCATTTTAAGGGTTCATGGAGGGAAATTTTTTATTAAAATCTTAATTCACAAAAAAAATACGTAATACTTTTTAGCACTTCAAAAGGTTTTTGTACATTACTCATGGATGATCATTTTCATTGTTAATCATGGATGGTACATGAAATTATCAGTTTGTCAATTGTGTTTGTACAGAGACGACAAGGGAAAGTGCAATAGGTAATGCCAAAAGAGACGAGAGCAAATTCGAAATGAGATGTGTGGCTTTGAGCGCACGGCAAAACAAGGGAGTACACGGAGAAAAAAATTAAGTCATATCAATAATATTCCGGTCCCGATCAAGCATATTTGTGCATTGACTTTTAGATAATAATTTTTTGAGATTGTTTCACGCATAATACAATAGATCAAAGAATAATGGAAGCTTCAATTAAACAGAATTGATGATCTAATTAGAGCATGAAATAGGGTTGAATCAACCATATTATGCTAACATCAACAATACTCATTGTTGATGATTTGACAGCTCTCTGATTCTCATGATAAATTCAATAATGTTTATGTTTAATTTGACCTTATTTTGAGGGTTGAACTAATGGTATCGGATGGTTGGTTTAAGCATACACAGAGATTCGTTCAAATGATGTTATGGTTGGTTCCAAAAATCAAAAAAATCGTTAAATTTACGATAAAAGTTCCTATAATGGTGGTATTTTAGTGCAATATGTTCTAATTGGAACATTTTGTACTGAAATACCACCATTATAGGAACGTTTACTCAATTAGTACATATTCTTTGGATATTACGAAATTAAACAACACATAGCAATGTTTGAAAATTGGAAATATCATTCTTATCAACATGCGGCCCTAGGAGTGGACAGCAAATTGCTGTCCACTCCGAGGGTCGCATGTTGATAAGAATGATATTTCCAATTTTCAAACATTTTAATTAATTACGTGCTTCGTGCAATACAATCAAACATGATTACTTTAAATGTATTTGAACATATAACAAGTTTATTGACTATTTGTACGTTTATATCGCTCCTATGATAACACCGTTTAGTTCTACAAAATTGCACATTCTGTACCTGTTCATTACCAATCCTCGAATGCACTTGGTTCGGTCTGCTAGTCGCGGTGGAGGAAGAAGCGCTTCGACTTCTTCACGCTCGATTAATTGTAGCGCATCAATACCCGTACCCGTTAGCTGAAATCAAAATTCATTACAACTACTTTAAAGAATAGTTACAATTTGCTTACATACCTACAAACTCTTCGATGCCCGCCGCGGAAACGATTTCAATAATTCTACCACTTCTTCGTCAACATAAAACTCTTCAACCAGGTCGTCGTCCAAGTCAACCGAGTGATCTGCCGCCGCCATATTTTTTTTCCTTCGCTTTGTCGTTGAGTGCGGATGGCAGCCACGAGGCTCAGTAGAGCTGCTATATGCCCTATTTAACCTTCCAGTATGAGTGATTCAACGATAAACACGGATTCAAATAATGACATGTATGCTTGATTTAAGCATTTGATGGTTGATGTTCAATAACGTTGATTCAAATGAAATATATGCTTGATGTAAACATCAAATCATTTTCAAACAACCATTTAAATTAACTATGTCAAGAATATCTTCGAAGCTTGGGATAACTATGGCAAAAGTTATATCAATCATGCATCATTTCTGTCCGTGTACAGACTGAACTTTCACGTCTCTTTGAAATTTAATGTGCTGTCTCGTAGCAGCGCGGGCTGCACTCAAAGAGATTTGAGTCGCACCGTATCCCTGCTCTTAACAGACATCTCGATCAAATTTACATGAAATATCGCGATAATTTATAGCAAATCCAGTGTTTCAAACATGTGCAGAATGAAGGCAGAAAATTACAGTTTTTTTTACACTGTGTTGGTTCACCATACTCGCCAAACACCAGCGTATCGTTAACAAAAATGAACCCTGCTGCTAATCCAATTCCTTTATCCAACATCCCAGTGATTTCTCGTGGAAATTCACATAACTTTTCCTAATTTGTAGTGCATTCGAACAGGGTCAGTATCGGTATTGCATCAGCTCAAAATTACTCAATAACTACATTAAAAACTCGAAAAACAGCTCATGTTCTATAGAAGCGAAACTTCTATTAAAAATTTTAGTTTCCTTAGTGCCAAGCGTCTTACTTACCTTGTCAATTAGACCAAATCCGGGGTGGCCTCTGCTGTATCTGTCTCAAAGTTGCGTGCTACGCTATTAACTTCGTCTGTGAAGCTAAAAGTTGAAATGATTCCCTAAAGATCATACCACTCGTGTCTAAGGCCTGTACTCGAAAAAAAATGCACCAGTTTTATCCGTGTGAAACTTTTTTGTCCGTGGGTAAAAATTGATGAAAATCTGGGTATAACTAGTTAATTGTTTACATGTGCAAAATTTCATAACAATCGGTTCAGTGGTTATTGAGATGTCATCGAAACAAGCAGAAAATCGCCAGAGAATTTTGCACGCCGTCATGGAAAATCCGACTGCGACCATGAGATGGATCGGAAGACAACTGGGAATCACCCATACAACTGTGTCTCGGGTGGTAAAATCGTTTAAGGAGTCCCAGACGACCGAGCGGCGGGCTGGAAGTGGAAAAAAATCGAAGACAGCTGACCCTGTGAAGGCCCGGAAGGTGTTGGATTATTTTGAGTATAATCCGAACCTTTCGATTCGCGACGCGGCTCTGAAGGCTAAGTGTTCGCACTGGTTCGTTCAGTAAACCATGAAACGAGCTGGGCTTCGTGTATTCAAGGTCTGCAAGGCACCGAACCGGTGTGATTAACAAAATACGGCGTCCAAATCCCGCGCAAGGAAGCTGTATTGAGAGTGGTTAACGAAACCGATGTGTGTGGTTATGGATGACGAAACCTACATCAAGGCAGACGTAAAGCACCCAACAAACATCGGTGTTGAATTAGAGCTTGTTCAAGCAAATTTGGAGAAGCTATTCAGCTGTTTCTTCTAGAATAGCTGAATAGCTTCTCCAAATTTGTTTGAACAAGCTCTAATTCAACACCGATGTTTGTTGGCAGATACCGGGGCTGGAGTTCTACGTTGCCAAATCACGGTTTGATGTTCCGGAAGACATAAAGAAGAAGAAAGTGGACAAATTCGCCAAAAAATACTTGCTCTGGCAGGCCATATGCCAATGCTGTAAACTGAGTAAACCGTACATCACAACGGGTACCATCAACAGCGAAATTTACCGCACCGAGTGCCTCCAGAAGCATCTGTTGCCCTTCTTGCGGTCCCACGGAGGCAGAACTTTTTTGGCCGGACCTGGCATCATGCCATTCCGCGCGATCAACGTTGGATTTGTACAGAGACAATAACGTTGTTTTTGAACCAAAAACCGCCAACCCCCCAAACTCACCAGACATTCGTCCGACGGAAAGATTTTGGACCTTAATGAAGGCCAAAGTTTGAAAATCGTCCAAGGTGTTTAAGAACGAGCTGGAGTTGAAGAAAGAATGGATGAAAGTGACCAAAAAGGTCGGCTCCACCATTGCACAAAATATAATGAGGGGTGTTAAGGGAAAGGTGCGGGCTTTCAGCGATGGAAAGGAAATTGAATTAAGTACCCAGACAACCAAAATGCACGTATATTGATAGTTGTTTTAATGATATACAAACATATATGTAAGTAGTCAAATCGTATAGAATGCAAAAATAGGGCTTATACGTGCAAAAGTGGAGGCCATATACGTGCAAATTCCATTGTTTTCTTAAACGAGTTGATTTGATATCGTATGCGATTAACTTTGTAATAACAAATTCGATTTAAAAAGTTTAGCGATATATATCCGATTTAGTTTTTGACGCAGTACGATGAATAAATGGCACATCGTATATACGTCGAAACTTTGCACTCTTTACGATTTAACTTAAACATAATACGATAAAGGCTACAATTAATTGCGATTTTGACTTAAAGTATAGGAATATACTATTTGAACACTGTTATGCGACTTGTGGTTGTCTGGGTAATTATGTCGAAACATAATCCATATGTATTAGTTCATTCCATGAAAGTTTCAAGAAAATCCAACTTAAAATAAATTTTTGGCGAACACTTTTGTCTGGTGCATTTTTTTTTCGAGTACAGGCCTTATCCCCAGTCTTCGAATCACACCATCCAATGCAATGTTAATTAGCGAACACGATAATCCATCACCTTGCCGTAACCCTCTCCGAGATTCAAAGGGACTCGAGGATGTCCCTGAGACTCGGACGTCACACATCACTCGATCCATCGTTGTTTTGACCAACCGTGTCAGTTTTGCTGGATCTCGTTCATGATCTGCCATAGCTGGTCTCGATCGATTGTGTTGTTAGCTGATATAAAGATGATGTTTGGGCACGTTATATGCGCGACACTTGCTGAATCGCGAAAATCAGGTCCGTAGTAGCGTGGACATCCATGAATCTCGCTAGGTACTGCCCCACGAACTCTATTGAAATTGGTGACAGGCAAGGGCATAGAATTTGGGATAGCAAGTTGTTGGTGGCGCTCGATAGCATGGTTGTACAATAAATGATGCAGCAATCCAGTTGGTCACCCTTTTTTATAGATGGAACACACGATACCATTCATTCAATCCTCCAGAAAATGCTCTTCTTCCCAAATCTTAGTATTTACCCAGTGCATACTGAGAAACTTTGCCAAAAACGGTAACTCTCTAGAGCTTCATTTGGCAAAGATAGACTGCAGTGCCATCTCTGCTGCAATATCTGGAACTAATATAGTAATGGCAAAAGACGATAAATGACAAACTGAAAAGCTTTGCCGAATACGGCAATTCTCTAGAGCTTCATTTGGCAAAGATAGACTGCAGTGTCATCTCTGCAGCAGGATTTAGAACTAATATGATAATATCGACGATTCGTTACGCACTGTGGAACTTTGCTGAAGAAGTCAATGCTCTACAATGAGTCTGGAATATTTTATAAGCATTGCTGTTAACACAGCCAAATTAAAACTTTCTTCCCTTTGTAGCAGATTCCCGGAGGACAATGTTTTTTTTTTCAATGCTTTTTTGAGACCAGAACCTTTCAAATAGTGCACACACATTGACTCAATGTTAAGATTCCGAAATTCTACGAAAGGTTGAAATCCGGGTCAATATTAGCCCTAATGTCTTATGTGTCACTTTTTTTTGTACAATCACCTTAACTGATTTAAAAAAAAAAAAAAAACATGTTTATGCAAAAGTGAAAAATTCTGTAAAATATTAAAAGTCAGAAAATTTCATCCAGATTGGTTTAAAAATAAAACAGGTAGCGTACATTTAAGTTGCGCCATGGGGCAAAATTGACTCCAATATCTTAGGAAAGTTAAGGCTCCATCAATCGGTGCATAGCTGTGGTTCTGAAATAAGTGATACAAAAGATTGCATATTTTGAGGAACAGTGTACTACGGGGCCTAGGATTGTCGTATGGATACCGGAAATTCGAGGTCTCATTTTTTTCAAGTGACTGCTTTCCCTTTTTTGTATTTTAATAGCCCAAATCGATTATCAGCCACACTAAAAATTATGTAGGTACATTCTGCAAACCATAAATAATTTTCCCCATTCAAAAGCCATAAATTTGATTTCAGCTAAGGGTTAATCATCCCGGTTCACCACTGGAATTGTTATGTGAGTGGTGTTATAACGCACATGTGCTTCTTTTTTTTCACCCCGGGGTTGAATTTTCGTCAACCAGCAACTGTGAAGTTGGAAAAATACAAACACTGAACAAAGGCGACGGTGAAAAGGGTGACGGCCGAAGCTGATGGTATGAAACGGAGGGCTGAGCTGTGTTTGCACTTCTCTATTACCAGCACACTTGTTCGGCTATTTGTCAAAGATCATCTCTGATGGAAGTGGATTGGACTACTGTAAGGGAACCAGTTAGCGAAGATTTGCAGAGGGGCATTGTTTTGTGGTTTTAGGCTAAAATATGCTTCGAAAAATGTAACAGAGCAGGTTTAGCCCTAGGGGGAGTGAAAATGAGGCTTTGTGGTGCTTTTGTTGCCAATATAAAAAAAGGGGGTTGGTAAAAAGATGTAGACACTATCACATGTTATAGAAGAGAAATTACATGGATCAAATGATTATCATACTTGAGAGCTCGTTAGCGAATTGTCAGTGTGATTGAATTAGATGCTATTTATTATCATTTTCAAAGGTTATTAGAAAAAAATCTTTGAGGGAAAGAATCTTATTGATATAAATTGCCTTTATCCAAATATAGCGGACGACGTCATTTCACACATTTGGTATTCAGTTCCACAAATTTAATTTGCATCAAGTTGCTAATTATTTCAAGATTAATTATAATCCACTCATTAATTTCATCAAGCCGCATCAGATTGAGCAGAATTTTACTCAAGCTCATTTAATCTCAGACCAGAACTCAATAAAATTTCGGAAATCAAAATATCATGCGAAAATAATCCACAGATTTCCCTTCGATTTTTTATTTTGCGTTCGGGTCAGTCAGTGGAAAAGTCATCATAAGGATAATAATTTTCCACCCAGCTTCTCACTCTCTTTTCAGTAATTTGATATTAATTTTTCATCGTGCCGTTATTAAAATCGCGAGTATGAAAAACAATGTGCTGATGGCGTTCGAGATGAAAAAAGCCTCTCTAAAAAAAATCAGTCCAACCCACCAGTTTTAACCGTGATGATATTGGTCCACCCAGTCGACATGCACGTGGAACCGAATTTTCAGCAGAGAAAAAAAATCACGTACGTAATGAAAATATAAAAAAAAATCTGAAAAATTAATTTCCTATTTAGCTGCATTATTAATGAAATTAATTATAATTCATATAACTTGTTTTACGGTGGTTTTTCGTGGGATTGAATAAATAAATAACGCCTATTCTATCGCGGGAAGAGGAATATGACTGCGGGGTACATTTTTCCGCAGTCGGAAATCACCTGGAAAGGACGCGGCGGAAGAATTGCGGTAGATTGATGGAAATGAAAAATGGTAATTGATTTGAGCTTTTTTCTCAGTTGATGTGCAATTATTTTTTTCCCCGGAACTGATTTATTGTGACATCAGACCAGTTGTTTGCATTGTAGCATAATAAACTAGCGGGTTGAAAAAAATTGAAATAGAAAAACTGTAACTGGAAATATGCGAATGCATTAAAAATTTGTGACCAATTTGCAGATCAATTACGGATGGATATCAGTTCGCTAAATGAACAGCCAATTAAAAGGCCAATTGAGCAGAATATGTAAACGAACACATGAATATTTCTGATTTATTTCTAAAATAATGGTCGAAAAATACTTGTCAACATTGAAAGTACCAGTAAAAGTCAGAAAAAAACGCCGATGTTGAACGGCAAAGTGATAGAATGATAGAGCGACTTAGTAAAGATGTCAACCATTTGTGGCCCTCGTCGCCAGTCTACTTATAACAATATAATATACATTGTCAGACAGATAGAAAGAAACATTGAATTTTCTGCGTTATCTAATGTATGTATGATATGTACTACCACCCATTGTAGCACGGAAGCTAAGTCCGACAGCAATGGGCTCTCCTCTCTGTTAGACTTGATCAAGCTTTAATAACCACTGATAATCCTAATCATGCCGTTGTATGAAGGGCCAAAAAGGGGTTGGGTGGATCGATATGCAACATCACTTATACGTATCCACAGGGATATAAAGAATATCCTTCCAACAACAAGACTGAACAATTGGTCAAAAGAGCAAGCTATCTAACATGAGGATGCCCCAATGGGCGGGGAGAAGAGCCCACCCTCTATTCACAAACTGTTAGCAATGGGGAGTTGGCATTCTCACTCTCCCCATCCAGAGTGCTTTAATCGGGTGCCCTGATGGTCCCTCCCATTCCCGTGAAATATTTATATAATGGTGTATATATCGCTCTATATATCTAGAGTCGCCCAAACACCCATAGTTGTCCTTGACGATAGTAGTATATCGGCTGATGAGGTGATAGCTTCCATCAAGGGAACCAAAAACATGGAAACGGCTGGTGTCGACGGATTCATCAACCTGGAGTTGAAAAAGTTTTGATTTCTTCCGACATCTTGCAGCTGCTTTTAATAAATGTTGGGAGCTTGGCTATTTTCCATCTGGCTGGAAAATAGGCAAAGTAATCCCTATTCACAAGCGCTTAAAGCTATCGCCTCATCAGTCTTTTGTACTCCATCTCTTAGTTGTTCGTTAAGTTGATCCTCAGCCGTTTACTGAAGTTCGCAAATCAGAATAACATCTTTCTTCAGGAACAATTTGGGTTCAGGAAAAGGCACTCTACCATCCACCAACTAACTAACCAACTAACATCCTCAAACAGGTTCATTGGAAAGACAGCTCCCATGGCATTTTTGGACGTCGAAAAGGCGTCTGGTGCTTAAGCGGCATCGATACAACTTCCCGATTCCAAGTCATCCTGAACAATTCCCATTCTGATACGTTTAACGTTGATGCTGGTGTTCCCCAGGGTAGCCTCTTAGGCCCTATCCTGTTCAACATCTTCACGTTTGATGTTCCTGCCGGGTGGTGGCATTTTGTCGATGTTTGCGGACGACAATTCCATCATCTACAAGGATCGAGTTATTCGTGCTCTGACTGGAAAACTTCAGGAGGGCCTCAATATTTCAATAGCTGGAAGATTTGTCTCAATGCAGCTAAAACCCAGGCGATTCTGTTTCCGCACTCCAAGTAACCTCGATTCATTCCGCCAGTAGATGTCAAAGTTCACCTTTGTAACACACCGATCGATTGGTCCGAGGAAGTAATCTAAATTGGTCTCACGCTAGATAGGGAGTTGTTGTTCCGTTCACAAAACTTCAACTATATGAAGTACTTTGCTAAGATCTCTGTTCTTGTTGATCAACAGAAAGTCCACTCTATCGACCAAGAATTTTAATTTTATTCATAAGCAAATTATTCTTCCCGTGGTCGTGTATGGATTGCCAATCTGGGAGAGTTCCGTCAATTGCCACCGTCGGAAACTTCAGGTAGTTCAGAACAAGATCCTTTGGGTGATTCTGAACAGCCCTCCAGGAACTAGAAATTCCGAGACCCATTTCTTGGTTGGTCTTCAGACCCACGGCGAGAGAAAACTCATAATCCAGGAAAGGTTCAGTTCTAGTTTACTTGAGGTCGCTCTATCCGATTATCAGACAACTTGTAAAAATTGTACCTGGAAAAATTCAACACTTTCTTCTGTGTATAACTTTTTATTGCAAGGGTAAAAATTGATGAAATTGTGGGTAAAGGGTGTACGGAATCAAATTGCGACACACACAAATATTCGGCAAAATTCGCCCGTTCAACCAATCATCCACTGAAAATAAATCAATAATTTTTATTATTAAAATTGGCACTTAAATCGGTCAATTTTTGCTTCGAATTGAAATCATGTGATTGGCCAGTATGATTTTCATTTGCCGCAGATAATTTTTAACACCCGTCACTTAATACACAGGTTCGTTTCCAATGAGACTAATATGGTCCGCACATAATTTTCAATGGAGCGAGAAATGTCATTCAAGTGTGTTTTCACTTTGTCCTATTCTATCCATCTTCGCTCTTAAAACGAAATAAAAAACCGTGCGCGAAAAACAATCAGCTGCTTTATCGTACTAGAAGAAAAAAAAACTGCAAAATGGAGAAGCAAAGTGAAGTTTACCGTGTGGTGGTTTAGGTACTTGGTTTGCCAGCGGAAGTCACTGAATTTTTTGAAGGTAATAAATTACTATAGATGTCCTTTTTTGCCATGTTAACGGTGTTTACTGTGAATATTTCAGATCTGCCGAGCATTTTTGCCATTCCCGCAGAAGAGCTGCTGAACGCGATAGCTTCATAAAGTGATGAAGTTTTTAAGATGGTTCAAATAAAACCTCTTTTATACACACATTTCGTTTTATTACATGAAAAGTACAAAAAATCCAATACTAAACTTTTTATGAAAAAATAAAATCCATGAACCTTTTCACATAAAACGTATTAAAAAACTCATTTGATTTTTGCTAGGACAA
Source organism: Aedes koreicus (assembly GCA_024533555.2). Taxonomy (NCBI): domain Eukaryota; kingdom Metazoa; phylum Arthropoda; class Insecta; order Diptera; family Culicidae; genus Aedes; species Aedes koreicus. The sequence goes on from JAHHFK020003667.1 coordinate 114,965, forward strand.
GTTAATGCAATCCATGTACACTATAATTAATATCTATTCAGCTCTTGCACTTAAAGACTATATATTTATTGCACATATGGTTAATTGACCACATTTAATAAAAAAATAAGTGCCGCACCAATACAGAGCAATAACTTTCTACTTTGCCCAAATCTATAGGTAATTGCACTTAAATATAAGGTGCATTGTTTTTTGAGAGTCTTCAAACTTTCAGGGAGTAAAATAAAACATATTATGAATATTTTCTTATGTTTGTTTTATTCAATTTCAATTCCATATCCAAATGCACGAACCTTCTTCTTTAAACTACTCATAAGGTCCTGCACAACATTTGGACCAACTTTTTTTTGCGTGGCAATCTATTTTTTCTTCATATCTTCCTCCGATTTCACTTCCTTAGGATACTTCCGAAGTGCCTGCTTCATGATGGCCCAGTACTTTTCAATTGGCCAAAGTTTCGTTGCGTTCCCCCCGTTGAGATGCTTCGGCACGAAATTGACCTCCTTAGCCTTATACCACTCCAAAACCGCTTTCGAGTAATGGCACGAGGCTAAATCCGGCCAGAAAATCGTAAGACCAGCGTTTGACCTCAGAAGAGGAAGTAGACGCTTTTGGAGGCATTCCTTTAGGTACATCTGCCCATTGACCGTTCCAGTTGTCTCGAATGGGGCTCCGCTTTCCACACGAGCATATTGCTTACCAAATCATATATTTTTTGGAAAACTTTGACATCTTCTGCTTTCTAACGTCCTCAGGGACATCGAATTTATGATGAGCAGTGAACAACTGGAGCCCCGGAAGTCTGCTTTTCCGTACGTCTCATCATTCATAACGAGGCAATGTGGTTTCGTCAACACATGGGTGTAGAGCTTCCTTGCACGTGTTTTACCTACCGTATTCTGCCGTTCATCGCGATTAGGCGCCTTTTGGACTTTGTACGTGTATAGTCCTTCATGTTTTTTCGCATCTTGCATGAAAGTTTTGGTGAGATTCAGTTTCTTCGCCACATCTCGAACTGAACTTTAGGGATTCCTCTTGAAAGCTTGAACTACCCGCTTGTGATCCTTAACACTATAACACGATGGTCAAACGTTCGTGGTACCGATTTAACACACGAGACACCGTAGAATGTACCATTCTCAGCTTCCTTCTGATGGCACGATGAGAAAGATCCAGATATTCGAGGTACGTGCGCAAAATTTCTTTGCGCCGCTGCTGTTCTTCCGACTCCATCTTCGCAACGATTGCACATCTGTTAGTGAAACTTACACAGCGTAAACAAATACACATTGAACAAATTCCACCCAAAATTTCAATAGAAAATACCCAACGGGTAAAAAGTTACAGCCATTTAAAAGTGGTGAAATTTATTCCGTACAACCTTTAAAACTAGTTTCGAGCGTAATTTTTTTTTTTTTTTTTTTTTAAAAAAAGACCGTGCAAATTTGTAGTTGCTACTCCCTTACTGACAGAACTAGTGGAATTGCACAGAGAACCACATAGATGGAGCTTGGGAGTAAGCTTTACATCTTCAATGTACAAGTTCACTAATTCTATTTATAGATCAGTACCGGCGCCGGCCACGTCCTCACGGTCTTTTGGGGAAGGGGGAAGGATGATTTAGTTTGACAATCGTTGTTATTAGAGACCGTGAACACCACTGCATCTCTACAATTGCCAAGGGAAGGATAGTTGTGTTAGTGAGGCAGGTTATTTTTAGATAATGGATGCACTGTGGTAAGTGATGCGATCAATGAAAGAAAGCGCAGTAGACTGCTTTTTATTTTAAATCTAGTGGTGATAGAAAGAGGCAAGTGAAAAATGGCAAGGAAGGGGACGGGCCTGGGATTGAACTCCCGACAATCTGCTCAGTAAGCAGAACGGGTAACCACTGAGCTACCCAGCCGCGTCCTAAAAAAAACTAGTTTCGAGCGTAATGTGCAAAATCTGTTATGTGGTTATCGAGCAAACTGTTATGTGGTTATCGAGATGGCTTTTAAGCGAGAAGTGCTTCGACAAAAAAAATATGGGCACGGTCGTGGAAATTCCAGGCCAGCCCCACAGGTGGATCGCGAAACAGTTGAGAATCGGCAATTCGACCGTGTCCCGTGTGGTAAAATCCTTCAAGGAGACCCAGCGGCGACCTGGCAGCAGAAGAAAAGCGAAGACGACCGACCCTGTGAACGCAAGGAAGGTGAGGGATTACTTCAAGAGCAATCGGAACCATTCAATTCGGGACGTGGCCAAGAAGATCAATTCTTCCGTCTGGTTCGTCCAGCAGACAATAAAGCGGGCCGGACTTCACGTTTACATGGTACGGAATGCGCCTAGTTGAACCGATAAACAGAATACGGTGGTCAAATCCCACGCCAGGATGCTGTACCGCGTGTGGTTGATGCAACCGACATGCATCGTAATAGACGACGTGTCGTACATTAAAGCGGACGCCAAGCAGATCCTCGGCCTGGAGTTTTTCGTCGGCAAGTCCCGCCTGGATGTTCCGGAAGAAGATAAATTTGCCGATAAGTACTTGGTATGGCAAGCAATCTGTGGGTACGACAAAATCAGCAAGCCGTACATAACGACCGGTACCATCAACGGCCAAATATATAAAGAAGAATGCCTCCAGAAGCGCTTACTGCCCGTCCACCGGTCCCACGAAGGTGACACTCTGTTTTGGCCGGATCATGCCATTACGCGCAACCAACGAAGCCAACGTTTTTTTTTTTTTTGGACCGAAGGAAGCAAATCCGCCAAAGTCACCAGAACTTCCCCATATAGAAAAATTCTGCGCGATTATGAAGGGCAAGCTCCGGAAAACAAGGAAGGTCTTCAAAAACGACAAGGATTTGACAAAAGAGTGGATGAAAGTTTGTAAGAAAGATGGCGCAAGTGTTGCACAGGATTTGGTGGGTAGTGTTAAGTCCAAGGTGCGGGAATCTAGCCTAGGAGAAGAGGTTGAATTAACCAAGTTTGCAAAAACATAGCTAATATGTGTTTATTTAGTCCCTGAGAGTTTCAAAAATATCGAACCTAAAGTGAATTTTTGGTGTAAACTTTTTGTCTGTTGCTTTTTTCTCGAGTACAATATTTAATCTAAGCTTAAGTTAAGGCTTATCACTTAGTTATTGTATTTAGTTAGGTAGGTTATCAAATTTTTTAAATTCAATACATTCTCAAGAGGGAAAACCATACTGCATGTGAAGAACAACACCACTCAATTAAAACTAAAACATAATTCTTTAAGATGTAGAGTCCCTCTGGTTTATTACTTAAAATGTCAAAACAAAATGTAAATTAAAACAAATTGATTGCAATCATCTGCTAATAACTTGATTATGTGACGCTTGTATTGCTGGCGAATGCATTGTCCTACAATATAAGTAAAGATGTGGATGGGAAATACGACAATTCCAAAGATGACCGGTCAAACATGAACCATTGAAAATTCGTCCATTTAAGGACGGCCAGTTCAATTTTTCTAGCTGAAGAGTTTGTTTTATTTGACAAACCGTTCCAAATTCTTGTCAATTGGCAGCCAGCGGTGGCTAAAAAAGTTCCAGCTTTCCCTTCGTCGCATAGCATAAATCTTGTGTACGATTCCAAACACGACTCGGGAATTTAAACGGTAACTATCACACTTCTTTCAGTGCCTTCAAATAAATGTACAACGACGTGGCAATTTAAAGAAAGCAGAGCCCTTTCACCTACAAGGTGACAACCATGATCTTTGAGAGGGAGCTTACGGCAAGAGTAGCATGTCAAATAGAAATTTTAGAAATGGAGAATATCACGAAGTATTGAAACAAAGGAAACGCTAATAACTCATTTAATCCTCGATAGATAATGCCCGGTAGTCAGCGGATGTGCTCTTACGTTGAATAGATCATAGGGAGACACGTTCCCGCAAATCGTCTACCACTACGATAAAGGACAGGAGCAGCAGTGTGTTTTGACCGTGCTTTTTAACATAACAGTGTTCTCAGAATATCTGCTGTACTCCAAACTATTCTTAGGTTCAGATGTTGATGTTTTGCATGATCCACAAGGCGATTTACGAGTTCTCCATCGTACTTTTGAGTTGGCAAAGGTCCATGGGACATCATTGCACAATTATAGTCATATTACAATATTCTCAGAATATCTACGATACTCCAAACTATCGTTGAGTTCAGATTTTGATGATGATCACCAAGGCGCCTAACGAGGTCTTCATGTTAGTTATAAGTTGCAAAAGCACCATGTCCCATGGTGTTTGCTATTTGCTAATCGAATATATGTTACTGTATTTGTCCATGTGACATTTTTCAACAGCTTTGGACATTCAAACTTTATTCATATGGTCATGACTCATATAAAAAAATAACTCAGGCAGATGATTTCTATATTTAATTCAAAATTATCATTTGCGTTGTCGGTAGCTTATTTACATTATTCCAAGTTTATGTGATAAGAAAAAAAAAAGTTTTTACATAAATGTTTATCGCAAGTACTACAACCGTTGTTATACAGCTAACGCATCGCCTTATTAACCCTTAAATGCGCACGAAACTAAAGGATTATCATAAAAAATAAATTTCTTTTTAAACACGTTCACTGCTGTTAAACTAAAAAAAAAAATGCTCCGATACAGTACTCCCAGTTCACAGGACTGCTTCATCGAAGTCTATAAAACAATTTCACTGGATTATTTCCCCAAAAGGAATAGAATTAATTTATTTTTAACCGTTTTCCGGTAATTGCATTTAAGGGTTAAATATGCAACTACAATCAAATGATCCTTACCTATTGACTTTCTCTTTATTGGTTTTCCACGCTGTCTTTCGACCCCCTTAGTGCCACGAGCAACTAGTTGTTCTGCTATGGGGACGAGGAAATGAACGAAAGCTTATGATTTCCTTTTAGTTCCTTGAAGCCTTCGAATGAGTTGAAAACCGCAACCAAATAAAACTTGAAAAAAAAAACGCGACGCCACCAATTATTGGTTTTCCTGAAAAAATCATACAGCGTAGTCAAGTCCTTTTATGTACCTGTTATAGAAGGCTATTGCTTCATGCCAGCTGACTTCATTTCTTTTTCCGTTTGTCGAGGTGCGCTGTACTGTAGCTACGTTGTTTGAGTGGCAATTACTGACAACAAACACCTCCTTCGTGACATCGTAAATATCTGTGAAAATATTGTAAAATATTATGATATGAACTCAAGAATAGTTGGAAGTACCGTAGATAGTTTTAGAATACTGTCATATGTGTGTCATATACCAAAAGGTGTAATGATATCTCATGAATCTTTTTTCACCCATACTGTTACATTAGCTTTTAGTCGGGTACTCATTTGCCTCACCCCTACACACCTTCCTTTAACTATCTTGATTCCCGCTCTAATTTTCAGTTGAATAAAGATCTTTGTTACGAACAGACGCATCGAGCTTTTCATTCTGAACTGTATCCGTAACATGGTGTCAGAAGTTCTCGCGGTATTCAGTTCAAAAAACGTTTGAAATCGTCGGGCATCTTACAACCCGAGATCGCGTTAAAATTTGTTAAAGGAAAGCGACGTAAACTTTCTTCGCGTAGTGAAAATGGAAGAGCTATCCAAATTGTTGGAACAGCAAAACAAAATCTTCGAGCAGCTGCTCCGTCAGCAACGTGAGCCCCAAGCGGTAGCACTAGCACCTCAAAATGTTCCGCTTCCTCCGCCATTGTCTCTCGAAGGAGATATGGATGAGAACTTCTCATTTTTCGAAGACAACTGGAAGAATTATACCACTGCGGTTGGCATGAATGACTGGCCTGATGCGGAAAATGCAAAAAAAGTTAGCTTCCTGCTATCCGTTGTGGGCACGGACGCACTAAAAAAGTTCTGCAACTTCGACCTAACAGCAGCAGACAGAATATCGCCGGATACTGTGTTGGCAGCAATAAAGCTCAAAGTAACACGCACAAGAAATATCATTGTGGATCGGTTGGACTTCTTTACAGCTAGCCAGACTGTGTTGGAGAGTATCGATGACTACATGGCTCGCCTGAAGACTATGGCAAAGTCAGGTAGGTTTGGAGCTCTAGAAGCGGAAATGATCACCTACAAACTAGCCACCTCCAACAAGTGGCCACATCTCAGATCAAAAATGCTCACGATGGCGGACCTTTCCGCTGCAAAAGCGATAGATCTATGTCGCGTCGAAGAGATTACTGCGAAGCACGTCCAAGCACTTTCATCAGACAGGATTTCGGAAGTAAACAAGGTCAAAGCATCATCATCTAAAGCTCGTTTGTGCAAGTTCTGTGGAGACTGGCATGCATTCATCAAAGGCTCATGTCCAGCCTACGGAAAAAAATGTAAGCTGTGTTCCGGAAAAAACCACTTCGAGAAAGTTTGCCGAAAAAACCCATCGAGTTCGTCGAAACGCAATCGTGTACGCAGAGTGAAGAAGATAAACGAAGACTCCTCGGACGACAACGAATATAGTGAGCAGTCAGAAGAATCCGAAATTGAAGGTGAAATTGGCAAGATATACGATAATTCGAAGAAAGGAGGAAACGTTCTGGCAGAGGTATACCTGAAAGTAAAAAATAATTGGAAAAGCGTAAAATGCGAGCTGGATACAGGTGCCAATACAAGCTTGATCGGGTACGATTGGTTATGCAAGCTGACCGGAGAATCAAATCCGGAATTACTACCGTCACCGTACAAGCTTCAAGCTTTTGGTGGTGGTAGTATCAACGTTCTAGGTCAAGTTAAAATTCCGTGCAAGTGCCAAAGGAAGAAGTATTTGCTCGTACTGCAAGTCGTTGACGTCAACCATAGGCCGCTATTGTCCTTGAAAGCGTGCACAACATTTGGTCTGATAAAGTTTTGTAAGTCCGTTCAAATGGTACCTGCTCAACCAAAATCGAGAGAAAATGATCCGGATCTGCTGAAGGTATATCGTATAGAAGCCGAGAAGATAATCGAAAAGTTCAGCGATGTTTTTCATGGATATGGCAAAATGGACAGAAAAGTTACCCTGGAAATTGACAGTAGTGTTACACCCGTAATCCAGCAGCCCCACCGGGTTCCAATCTCTCTACGGCCGAAGCTGAAAGCAGAACTGGATCAACTTCAGAAAGACGGAATTATTACCAGGGAGTACCACCACACAGAATGGGTGAGTAATATTCTTGTTGTCAAGCGTGATGCTGCGGAATCAGAGTCCATTCGCATTTGTTTGGACCCTATTCCATTAAACAAAGCGTTAAAAAGACCTAACCTCCAGTTCGTTACCTTGGATGAGATTCTACCAGAGCTGGGTCAAGCTAAGGTATTTTCGATGGTGGATGCACGTAAGGGTTTCTGGCATGTGGTGTTGGATGAGTCAAGTAGCAAGCTCACCTCATTTTGGATCCCATTTGGACGCTACCGTTGGCTCAGGCTTCCTTTCGGTATTTCGTCTGCTCCCGAAATATTCCAATCGAAACTGCAAGAAGTAATTCAGGGCTTGAAGGGCGTAGAGTGTCTGGCAGACGATCTCCTTATATATGGTCGAGGCCCAACAGTTGAAGCCGCATTTCGCGACCATAATGCTAATCTGGAGATGCTACTCACACGTCTAGAGCTAAGCCACATAAAACTGAACAAGTCGAAACTGAAACTCTGTGAAACTTCTGTGAAGTTTTACGGACCTGTTCTGTCGACCGAAGGCTTGCAGCCGGATTATACTAAAATTTCGTCCATCAAGCATTACCCAGTTCCATCAAACAGAGCGGAATTACATCGATTCATTGGGATGGTAACGTACCTCAGCCGATTCGTTCCTAATTTGAGCGCCACTTTTTCAAACCTACGACGATTGATTTCGGAAAAAGATCCGTGGCGTTGGACTCAGGTAGAAGACGAGGAATTTTCCAAGGTGAAGTCTGTCGTGGCCGATATTGCAACTCTTCGATATTACAACGTACGCGAACCGCTAACAATTGAATGTGACGCAAGCTGCTTTGGGCTCGGAGTGGCAATATTCCAGAAGGACGGAGTAGTAGGTTACGCTTCCAGAACGTTGACGAACACAGAAAAAAACTACGCTCAAATCGAAAAGGAATTGCTTGCCATCTTATTTGCATGCATTCGTTTCGACCAGTTGATCGTTGGGAACCCCTGTGTAACCGTAAAGACTGATCACAAGCCGCTGATCAACATATTCCAAAAACCACTGCTAACAGCTCCGAAAAGGTTTCAGCATATGCTTTTAAATCTACAATGCTACCAACTGAATCTGGAATTTGTTACCGGAAAGGAGAACGTCGTAGCGGATGCGATCTCTCGTTCTCCTCATGATGATTCCACCGAAAATAACAAATTTCGAAAACTAAACATTTATAAGATCTTTCAGCAGCTCGAGGACTGCAACATGAGCAATTACTTGAGTATATCCGACAACTGTTTGGATTCCATTATGAAAGCCACTGAGCAGGATGCAGCCTTACAGTAATAGATTACATCCGTAACGGCTGGCCAAATAAAATCGTCCGAGTTTCTGCAGCCGCCAAAATTTACTTCAAATATCGAAGCGAACTGTCTACCCAAGACGTTGTATTTAGGAACGATAGGATTTTAATTCCGAGTGCACTGCAGCGGTCCATGATCAACAAAGTGCATGTGAGTCACAACGGCATCGAGTCGACGTTGAAGCTCGCAAGGGAAAACATCTTCTGGCCAGGTATGAGCGCGCAAATTACGGATATGGTGAAGGAATGTACGGTATGCGCCAAGTTTGCTTCATGTCAGCAGAAACCTCCAATGCAGAGCCACGCTATCCCTGTGTATCCGTGGCAGATTGTGTCGATGGATGTATTTTTTACTTCCTACCGAGGCAAGAAACAACAGTTCCTTGTAACAGTAGATCATACTCGGACTACATTGAGCTGGATATTCTCAAAGACATGTCTGCCAAGGTGCTAACTAAAACCTGCAAAAGAAACTTCTCTCGCCATGGAATTCCACAGCTCGTCATCACCGACAACGGTACCAATTTCGTGAACGAAGGGATGCGGGATATGGCGATCAAGTGGAACTTTAAGCATTCGACTTCATCTCCTCATCATCAGCAAGGCAACGGCAAGGCGGAAGCAGCTGTGAAGGTTGCAATACGATTGCTTCAGAAGGCAGATGAAACCGGTCAGGACATTTGGTATGTCTTGCTACATTGGAGAAATATCCCGAATAAGATCGGAAGCAGCCCGGTAAGCAGAATATTCTCGCGCAGCACTAGATGTGGAGTGCCGGCTTCCATTAAAAAATACTCTCCTCGGATCGTTCACAACGTTCCTGAATCGATACTAGAAAATAAACAAAAGGTGAAATATTACTATGATCGCAAATCTCGCAACTTACCTGCACTGCAAACAGGTTCACCGGTTTACGTCCAAACTCACCCGGAAAGCAACAAATCATGGACGCCAGCAATCGTGCACGAGAAGCTGAATGATCGATCGTATTTGGTGGATGTAAATGGTTCCTGCTACCGTAGAGATTTAGTCAACATTAAGCCGCGTAAAGAACCACCAACAAGCCCTTTTGTTCCTGTTTCTGGATGTTCACAATCTAACAGTAATACACCCACACCGACACCACCATCACCTACTGCGATTGATATGAACGAAGAAGTCTCCCAAGTGACAACTCCCGCTGTATTGCAATCAGCTGATGGCCCGATGCGTGGAAATGACAGTCGGACTTGCAGTCAGAATAGCACCCCCATCACGAAGACCACAGATACGACAAACAGACCTAAACGTGAGAGAAAATTACCAAGCAAATATGATGACTATGTAATGTAAGGTTTATTTTTATTTTTATTTTAATGAAGGGAGGGTGTTACATTAGCTTTTAGTCGGGTACTCATTTGCCTCACCCCTACACACCTTCCTTTAACTATCTTGATTCCCGCTCTAATTTTCAGTTGAATAAAGATCTTTGTTACGAACAGACGCATCGAGCTTTTCATTCTGAACTGTATCCGTAACACATACGTTCAGTGGAGACATCGTGAACTGCATTGTAAATCATGTGAAACATCAAGATTTCAACTCAAGGATAGTTTAGAGTACCGTAGGTATTCTAGAAATACTTTTTTTTGTTTTCCTTGATTATCGAGATTTTCAGCCCTGGGCTGGTTCATCTCCCGTCTTAGTAACTCAAAGATACGAACTGAGATACGGAGTTAGGGTTGAGATTCAAACTCCTGACTTTGGCGTGAGAGGTAATGCTGTTAACTATTACAATGTTATGATGTCCCGTGGAGCTATTTCAACTCATAAGTACGATGGCGACATCGTAAACTGCCTTGTTGATCATGTGGAACATCAATATTTGAACTCAAGGATAGTTTGGAGTACCTTAGATATTATTGAAATACAATAACATGTTCATTACAGTGTTATGATGTTCCATGGGGCTATTTTAACTTATTAGTACGGTGGAGCCATCGTAAATCTCCTTATTGGTAATGTTGAACATCAAGATCTGAACTCAAGGATTGTTTGGAAGGTCTAGAACAACTTAGGAAAAACATTTGACGCAAATTTTATCTTTTTCATGGTTTTTATCACTTGTTCAAGCATGTCGACTATAACTAATGTTGAAATACAGTGTAGAAAAGTCCGTAGTAAATCGGTTAAAGCCAGCAAAACCATCGGCCCTTTTCAGGGACACCACAATTTCAAGAAAAGAGTCAATTTTCCATCACAATATAATATGAGAGCCTGTATTAGGAAAGGGTATCATCCATTTGACAGGTCTTCTGCTCGATTGGAATGGCTTTTTGCAAGGCTTTGACAGAAAATCGCTTGTTCCAATCGATTAAAGTCGCCTATTTTGTAATACAGGCTGTTTAAAAATGATAACATTCATTACACATTGCTACGTACTCCTACGTCACCTTTGCGTACAACCCATTGGGCATTTTCTTGTGGTTTTTTGTTATATTCTAATTCTCTGGACAAGCCTAAATATTTTGAATGAAAATTAATTTCTTTTTTATTTCATTGTTCTACGAATAAAACTTATTAAAAAAAAAACATAATAACTAAGACTTCAAACCTTCTTATAATAAATTTATTTACTAAAGGACCAAATTTTTGAACAAATTTGAAGCGGGCCCTTTTTTTGCTGATGACTGTATGCCTACTCTAAACTGATTGCACTGTCTAAGGAACATATAAGCGAAAGCTGAGTAAATTTCCTAATAAAAAAAACATTCACAACTGGGTTTGTGAATAGAATAATTCTATAAAAATAGAATTTTATAAGCAACTAAGTGGGAAGTTGTGTTTTTTTTTCAATTCCATTTTTGTCAATTCCCTCAAAGAAAAGCACAATAAACCTAACCATTTTTCTGCACCAAATTACCAAATTACTTTTCTACAAGCTCTCCGACTACTTCTTTGATTCTTTGTAAACAGCTGTCCTATTAGTTTTCCTGCTATTTCATTTTATGCCCATCATCCCAGGTTATCATCAACCATGAATTGAGATTCCCACACACTTGATCAACGCGAGCAACTACCACGAACAACGCTACTGACGGTTCATGAAACAGAACACTGCTGAAACTGCGTGCCCAACTTTTTCGATACATTAAAAACCTTCAGACACGACTTATACCCAATTTGTCATTAATCTAATACTCCCCCACGTCATCAAGTCTAACCAAGTTCAACTTCTAACCTTCAACGAATACCGAACAGGCATTGCTACTACGCAAAACTTCCGAGAAAATTGCCATCTTGGCGGCACAATTTGCACGTCTTCAAAGTAAACTAACTTTGCTCCGTAAGCCAGTCGTTTTACAGCCACTTTACGTCCCATCAGCACCAGCAAGAAGAAAAACACATTTTTCTGAATACCTGCTGGGCTCACTGCCACCCTGGCTTGCGCCATTTAATCCGCTTAATTTTATTTAACCCAATTTATTTAGGCAATTACCCAAACTTTTGCTCATCTTATTAAAATTTAATCGAATGTGATCAACGGAAACAACAAAGGATAAAATAGACGATCCAGACAACGTTGAGGAGTGGTGAACATTCCGACGCAGCCCGCCAACCCAACCTCAGACCAAAGAGCCGCACGTTCGGATAGATGAAAAAACGGTCCATTTCATAAACTTTGAAAACGGAAACCAGAAGCACCCGTGTGTAGGAGGAAAAAGTCGTTACAAGATTGTCGGAAGTGCTGTTGTGTGGTGTCGGTCGTGTGCTAAGGGTGAAAATTGAGTAAAAATTAAAACAAATTTCCCGACGAAATGGTATTTGCGCGAGGAGTATGACCAGGAAACCAAGCCGCACGATGACGGTGGGATACAGGTGTCAGCATCGAAAAAAAAGTCACCGTTGTAAAGTTATTTTACGAGAGTTTTTCTCCGTTGCGACGATATATAGGACTACAGGCGTACTTACGTGTCTGGCTTTGATGTAATGGCGGGTTTAGAGGGTTGTTTAATGTACCGAAATTGACGTTTTACGAGATGAGCTTTGGTGGTTTGCTGCTGGAAAGTTCGGTAATTCAATTTTGTGCTGGTATCGTTTAACTGTATGGGTGCGTAGTAGGAGAAGGATTTCTTTTCTGTTCCAGCATGAGAATGGGAAACATGGGATATGGGGATTTACAGCGTGTGTTTTTTCTTTTGCATTTTTACAAGTGCTTAATTTTTAACTTATATCAAGTCGTGTAGTGTAACATCTTTACGAACAGCATTGTTGAAACCTTCCTTGTAACGATACCAGATCGGACTTTTGACGATTGTATCTGTTCCACCTGTGTGATAAATGAGAAAAATCGATACAAATGTCAAAATTTAAAATAAAAACTACAAAAAATACCTTCTTGGACAGACAGCATTGCCTCCTTCGTTGTTATTCGACCGAAAAAATCTTTCGATATCTGCAAATAATTAAACAATAATATATAATTTTACAAAAATAGGTACATTGTTATCAAAACCGATAACCCGAACTGTTTCGATTTCCTAAGTAATCCACTGGAAGGAGGTAAAAGTACACCCCTAATCTCAAATATCAATTTTACTCATGAAACCAATCCTATCAAACCAATCAAAAGTAAGATTGGATCTTTCTTTTCCATTCTGGAAAATGGCTGGCTACGTACAGGAAGCAGTCACTACCCGAATGAAGAAAATCCATAAGAACGTGGAAGGACAAAGAGGGCGCTAGAGCAGCAATCTATCAGCCGCTCAATCAAACTTTTCTCCTACAGCATCATTTCGGTGGCTTTGCTCTGGCGCACACAACTTCGCTTGTTCCTGGAAAGCACACGGCGAGCGATGCAATCAATCTGAATAATAAAAATATTTCCTAAATTGATCCTTGATGGTGTATAACTCTGTAGCGTGCGGCAATGGTGATTACCTTTTTCGATTTCTGCTGGAAGCAGATACCTGAACAGAAACTTGATAAAGTTTGTTCTGTTCCAGAGTGGAGTTTGTTCGTTTGCTCCGGTTGTATTCTATTAAAATTCGTAAGCAGCGTGATATTGGAATATGGTCGATTTTGGTTATGGAGGGATTTTTCTTCAATAAGTAAGCCAATATTGAAAAACATGATTGATTGTTCATGAATTGATGAGCAGTTCCTATGCATAAAGTACAAATTCACCTGAATATTAACGGAAGGGATGATTTGAGCTTTTTCTTTTCCAAAGATTGATGTTTGTCGGAAAATTGTCTTTCTGGAACTTTTCTGGATGAAGTCAATGAGGTTTAACTATAAACTGGTTGAAAAGTCTTCATGTCATCCAACTTATTGACACTACTCAGTGAACTATTTATGAATCTATTACATTTTGTGTTGATTGAAAAAGACATACTTGCAATAGTAACACAAGAGATCAAAAACTTTATTACACGTTCAAAGCTCTCGAACATGAAACATAATATAGTTTGGAATTAATTCACCAAATGGTGCTTGCGTGTCACAATAGGCCGGCTCTATATAAAGTTGTGGTCTAGCAAAATAATTTTCGATATATTTACAGAAAATGAGATGAATACACAGTTCATGACCTGTATTTAGATAATGGAGACAATTTCGATTTTTAAAACTTTTGGGGAGTATCTGAGCAAGATAGACATTGTTATGCCGGCGATACCGGCCGTGTCTGAGCATCTGAACAACATTGTCAAAGAAAGAAACATTCACGTAAAGAAAGACCCAAAACCTTCGAAGACGCTGAGCTGGAGACATTGCTCGATGAGGATTCGTGCCAAACGCAAGAAGAGCTTGTTTCAGCATAAGGAGTTACCCGTCAAGCCATTCTCAAGCGTTTGCATGCGTTAGGAATGATTCAGAAGCATGGAACTTGGGTTCCTTATGAATTGAACCCAAGAAACATTGAGCTTCGTTTTTCGCCTGTGAACAACTGCTCCGGTGGCCAAAAGGAAAGGTTTTTTTCATTGCATCGTGACGGGTGATCAAAAATAGACACATTACAGCAACCTAAATAGGAAAAAAAATGGGGACTACCCCATTCAACGTCGTCGGCTCGGTCGAATATTCACGATGCGAAGATTATGCTATGTATATGGTGGGATCAGGTCAGTGTTATTTATTATGAGCTGTTGCAACCGAGCGAAACCATCACTGGGGAACGGATTGAGCCGAGCACTGCTCGAAAAACGGCCACAATACGATCAGAGGCACGAAAAAGTGATTTTACTGCATGACAACGTTCGGCCTCACGTTGGCAAGCCTGTTAAAACTTACTTGGGAACGCTCAAATGGGAGGTCGTACCCCACCTGCCATATTTCCCAGATATTGCGCCGTTCGATTATTACTTGTTCCGTTCGATGACACATGGCCTGGCTGATCAGCAGTACCACTCATATGAAGACATCAGATCATGGCTTGGTTCGTGGATAGCCTCAAAAGACGAACACTTCTACCATCAAGGTACTCGAGCTCTGCCAGAAAGATGGGAAAAATTGTGTCTAGCGATGAGCAATAGGTTGTGTCTAGCGATGAGCAATACAATAAAATTTTATAATAGAACTTAATTTCACACTTAATACATACATGGCTACACGGGTATCAAGAACCATATTTGCCATACAACACTACATACATTGATCACAGCAGAAACCTTTTTCTGTTTTGTAAAATCGCACTCGCGAAAGCCTACTACATCCATCAGAAAATGTCTTATCCTCCCAAAATAATCGATAAGTTCTTATCGTAATGGGTGTACGCTCAATTTAGAGCCTGACTGAAACTCAATAGGTGTCTTAATCACACACACAAACACATGTACACACCCGAATACACATTATACACACATATACAACCACCCAAACACACATACACGACCAGAGACTAGTTTAGGTTACAAAATCTCAACCATTGTAACTGGACACCCTTTTGTCCTTGGCTTTCTGAACGAAAGACTTGGACAGATTCAACTTTTTGGCCACATCCCTATTCCGCTTAAACGCTTTCACGACACGCTTGTGATCCTGATCACTAAAAGAACATCTATTCTGACCGCATTTCTTCCTCCGTTCGAAGCTCAGAGTTTCATAGTAACGTTTAATCACACGACTGACCGTTGACTGCACAATTCCGAGTTATTTTCCGATGTCCCGATGAGAGAGTTGAGCATTTTCCAGGTGCTTGCGCAAAATCAATTCGCGACGTTGCTTTTCGGGTGACGCAATTTTTTCCAATTTTCGAAAAACTGACAGCGATAAAAATACAGCAAAAACAAACACTAAACTACTTCTACCAAAATTTTCATGATTAAATACCCAATGGGTAATTTTCTACAGCGCCAATTCATGTCGAATGTACTTAAACAGCAACTTAATGACATTTTTATAATAAGATAAGATAAGATAAGATTATGGCATGCTCCTTTTGTCCTTATTCAAGCATCATAGTTAAAACGACTTTTATTGCAGATATTTTTTGACGTAGGACTTACGTCTCTCTTTTCTATTCCTGTATAGGGGCGCCGTTCTAAAATTTCTGAAATCGCAAGCGTTACGCGGGTTCGGAGACTTTGAACGATAATATCTCCTCTCTGGCCCACAGAAATTTTACGATAAGTATTTCATTCGCAAGGAAGAACATCAATGCTGAATCCCTGTTGCAAACTTAATTCATAACGTTTGTTTAAACTTATTAAAATGTACTTAAAAGAAAAACGTCTAAACGCACAATGCTATTGGTCGAAAATGACATCATGTTTGCGCCTCGCTCTGATTGGTTCATACTCCCACAGTTACCGTACCAGCGATTATCAAACATGTGGGGACGACCGACCAATCATCCGTTGGACATTCAATAAACGAAATATTAACATTAAATTCGAGCTGAACTGCAACACAGCAGACCGATTATGAGTAAACATATTCAGTGTACGGAGTAGGTTAGTTTTGTTGTAGTTCCTAGTTGTACATAGGTACATAATGGATTAGTTGCAGATAATAGATTAGGTTAGTTGCTGGTAGTTATCAAATGTGCGCTCTAACTTTTCTGGCCAATATTCACTAACTCTAATTATTTTGCAGTTTAAGGAGCAAGTGTGTTCATATCTCAGGGGGTTTTAGGCCGTTTTTTCTGTTGCCTGAGTTGAGAAGATGCGAATTTAACCACCGAAAACCCTGTCGCGCTAATGGAAACTAATGATTTCATTTCCACGATGGTGTCTGGCGTAACAACTGAGGCCCGTCCTCTTTTGTATAGTTTGATTCGCATTTCCTTCGTTAATACCCCCTTCCTGTCATGTTATGGTACCCGATGCCTTTATATAAAACTGACCCTACATGGCGAGCAGCTATCATTGATACATATCAACTCTAAGCAGCAGCGTACTCTACTACCTAGCAGCAGGAGTGTGACATTAAGAGGAGCAGAATTATTCACGCCACCTGCTGCTGGCCATCCGCAACGGCGAGGAGCTGAATAAACTTTCCTCCGGTTTGACCATTTTACAGGGTGGTGTCCTGCCAAACGTCCTGCAGCTCAAGAAGACTGAGAAGAAAATTTCAATCGCGAACCATGTTTCCTCCGTAAACAACTAAAATCCGTCCTTTTCAGGACGATCAAATCAAGTTGCCAACTAAAGAGTTGTTTGATTGAAATTTCTTTTGAGCTCATCGAAATTTTCATTACCACGCACCGGCTCAACATGGCGTTGCTTAAAAATGGCCAAATCAATCGCCCACATCATCTTCGTGGCCAAGTGGTTAGCGGCGTCGCCAGTCGTTCAAGCGGTTGCCATGAAGTTGAGGTTTGGATTCCCGCTCCAGCCTGTGGAACTTATTGCAAGACGAAAATGTCCAAACTGGTCCACTGGGTGTTAGGTTAAGTTGTTCGTAATTCGCTCTACACCCAACATAGAAAGTAAGATTGTAATACAATTTCGCATTTGTTCTATTTCGTGCTGTGGATGGTAAGTTGGAGGAAAAATCCAACATTGGTTGTGGGCAAAAAAGCAACAAAGCAATTCGCTTTGAAAAATTAAATATGTGCGTGAGGTTGTGAGCAGTGGTTGAGTAAGAGATGGGAGCCCGAAAGTCAGATGACTAACAAAAATAAAATGTGGTGGCCCTTGATGGCAACCATTCAGCCACTTTGACAAACTAAAAGCATTGTAATAAAAACCTTACATGTGGTTCGCTTGGCGAGGAAATCCGGGTACAGCATTGAAGCAAATGGATATATTTTACACCAAGCTGTGTGCAACCTGTCGCTATCACATACTTGCATGGCATTGTTTATTTCATAAAACGCTTTGTCGATGATCAGTGAGAACAAAAATAGAACACTTGACGGCGGCATTACAACAGTGGCCAACAGCGTTGCACCATTTTGTGCTATCGACTCATCCATATTGTATGATATGTTGATGATGATTGAATAAGGACACTACAACGATAAATTTTGGTTTCGAGCTATTTGTGCCTGTGAGTCGCTTGCACACACGTGCATAGCTTCATTTGTACCATAAAACGCTTTGTGGATCAAAATGGGCAAAATTGCCTTTTCTGAATCATGCGGATTTCTCAAGATATGATAGCAAAAACTGCAATTATATTTTTTTGCCAGCTTCTCAACTTTTGAGTTTATGTTCATTGTTCATTCTGTACACAGTCTTTCTACAGTTGAAGATGGTGTAAATGCCTATCGTAATATTACGTGCTGCCAAACACTCAGGCCGTCCTGCAGCTCAAGAAGACTGATAAGAACATTTTAATCGCGAACCATGTTCCCTCCGTAAACACAGGACCCATTTAACACTAGCAAGCACTTTGGACACTGCAGTTTCTATAAATTTTCGTGGAGAACCAATAGCGGAAGAAGAACCGGAGCCTCACATACCAATAGCATTGGGTTTCATGGTTCTTTAGACTGAATAAAATATAGTAGAATAGAAATTTTTCAATTCAATGACATCAATTTCTTCACATCAACAAGCAGTCCTACGTCAATTTTGCACTTATGTCACTGACATAACTCACCCTTTCGTTTTTGCAAAACAAATAAAGTTATAAACTTTATAACAAATTTCGTAAAACCTTGTTTAGTATTCCGGAATGTTAGAACCATTTCATTCGCAGACGAACGAGATTTGTTTTCCAATATATTTCGATTAATTAACACTAACTGCAGCTAAGGTGTCGAATAAAACAAGCAAATCGTCACATCGTCTTTCAAAAAAAGGATTGTAACAGCCGCAGCATCCAACACTGTTTGGAACCAATAGGTCATCTTCTAACAATCGGGAGAAAAGGATCGGAATAGAAGCTTTTTGCCGCTGAAAGCGGGAAATAGATGATCTATTTTTGGTGGTCTATATGTGGAGCTGTTATAAAAATAGACCAAAATAATTGGCTGAAAACGGCCTAAGGTGTAGAAAAATAGTATGTTTGGTGAATTCTTTAATAATTGAAATCTGAAAGTTCATAAAAAACTGCATGGTTTTAGATAAATTGATGGTTCTCATTTTGGAATTTGGCCTAGTGGCCAAGTCCCTAACATATCGAAGTACAAGATCAACAATTCGTTACCCTGCATGGACATTTGAATATAAAAATACCAACTGATTTCTCATTATAACAAGCAATTTAATGTATAGATTAGTACTCACCACTTGTTTCACCTTCTCGGTGATTTGTTTCGGTTTCAGCGTTTGCAGATGATTCGGTAGTTGAGGCATCGGTTTCTCGTTGCGAGCCTCATCCTTCTTCCTAGATCCGCTGGACCTCTCCTTAATCTCGGTTATTCTAGCAGTTGGTCCCTTAGCAGACGCTTTTGGTTGAGCTCGCCGCATCTGTTCTAGCTCGACTTCTCTTGCTACGAGTTGCTTTCCGAAGTAGCTCAAATTTTGAACTGTTACGCCCGGAAAATTGCCCAACTGTTCAATATCCGGATCCAACTGATACTGATATGTGCCTTCGGTAGATTTCAGCTGAATATAATTCAAACCAAAGTCGGCCATCACTTCAACCGTATGTGTTAGGTCGGATTTTTCCCTGTTAGAAAATAATTGCAAACATACTCAAACAAATCCTAAATTTATGTTATGGAACTCACTTGGGCGTCAGTAGTTGCAACGACACTGAACGCATTGACGGGCTAATCACACGCTTCAGTAGTGGTATGGTATCCAGGAGCACCGTTGGTCCATCTCCAATCCCCTTCAGATGCGCGGAAAGTCCCTTCCGTAGACCGGTGAGTATCAGCTTGCATGTTGCCAGCTTTTGAGAATTCTATTACCGCGTGGGAGAAGAGGTAAAACACAAAAAGGGTCTTCAGTAAAATGAGATCAAAAGAAATGAACTGCATAGCAAACGCGGGACAACGAAAAAAGAAATTGAATCGCTCTCGCGGATGAATAAAAAAAAAAAGGGTGGTAAAGCCGACTCGTAGCGCCCGTATAGCAAGCGAAGGCTAAAAAAGAAGGTAAATGAATATTGAATAATTAATAGAATCATTTCATGAATCGCTCTCGCCGGGTGGGTTATCTTAATAATCATCAGATTTATTTTCCACATTTTCGAAAAGATTGCCTTGGGTGGAACGGAAAAAGGTTTCAATTTCAGGACTCAAATAAATCGACAAACACCTAGGTTAAATCTTTTCGAAACATTTCTGTGCACCATCGAGAGTCAAGAAACGCACAATTGCTGTTGATATAGATATTTTAATAAAAATAATGCTAGGATTAATCTTGCTTCAATTATAGTCCAATAATTTCATGTTGAAGTAGGCATGAAACGTTGCTTTTAACAACAATCTTATCATCTCACTTCGTTCAGCGAAAGAAGAAAGTCCGTTCGATCCAGCGCTCCGTTATTTTGGAAGATTTTTCGAGTGCGATCCTTGGAAATAATTAGTTTTTTTCTCAAAATCTATTCACTTCAGTGAAAGGAGTGAAAGTGAGTTTTTTTTCTAAGAAGGCAGTGTGGTTTTACAGTGAACAACAATCTTATCGGTTCTTTGTATGTACTTAATACTTTACTCTGTTTGAAAAGGATTTCCAGGGTTTCCAAGCATATTATTTAATATTACTATAGTAGTGTTAAATTGTTCAATTAATACTTCCAAAAATAAAATTCAACAGAAAGTAACAAATTTCGTATTTTCAAAGCAAAAACTAATCCCATGCCGCCACATTGTCTCCAACCTTCACAACCATAACTTCCGTCAGCGGTACAAAAAGAATTATTTAAAATGGTGTAAATTATGTTTAAACTGTGTGCATTCCATTAACAACATCATCATCATCATCATCATCATCCTACAGCCCTTCAGTGGCAGCCCTCTCATGTCACGAGCAAAGAGACTCTTTTTACTAGGCATTCTAGGCACCCGAAGGCAAAGACGGAAAAGTGTGGTTTAGTAGCAACTGCTGTACGTGACGATGATACGTCCTCATCAGCAGTAAACGAGTTCTTCTACCCCCACTCGCACAAACACGCAAGCAAACATGTTCCACCTTCTAGATGTTGCCATTTTTCCTCAGCATTGCGGGTGCAAAATAGAATACTAAATTAGAGAGGAATCCACAGATTGAATGATGAAAGGAGAAAATAATTAGAAGCGACACAAGAAGCAAAGCACTTTTAAGCGCACGGAGGGCCATTCAAAGATAATAACCACCAACAAAACTCTTCACCCATTCACCGAAGAAAATAATTACATCCTTTCAGCGAAATATGCTTTCATTATTATAAAACCACATAATAAGTTTTAATAGCCTCAGTAATTGATTTCATTCAACACCTCCTTGTGTCCCGCTAGAACTTCGGAAATCTGAAAGCTATGCAAAGACGTAAACACTCACCTCATATCCCTTGCTGGGGAAATTGATTTTCGGCCAGGCCAGACTGGCGAAGAGATAATGCCATACGACGAACCCGTACGACAGGTATGGATAGATGGAATAGTTTTGCTGATGATTGATCACCTGTTGGACACGATCGTTGAAGCAGAACCAATCGCCTGCTTCGGCCACGCCAGCCATGTTTGGATCAGGCATTTTCTGGTGCAAATAGTTTTCGAACACTCCTTGCATCAGTCGATCGTGATCGCCGGCCATGTGTATAACATCCAAAATGTTAACCATTCTAGTGGCTGGAGACATGTCTGTAAGAGTTACGATGGCGTCGTTACCGGGGTTCTCATCCTGCACCAAGGTTTTCCTGGGTCGTTGAATCTGCAATAAGAGGCATAGAATAAATGCTGGTGGTTTTTAGTAAATTATGAAACAATTGTGAAAAAAGTATACTCATGACTGTTTGATATTTTTAACGGTGGACTAGCTACGTTTTTTTACCTTAGAGGCTATTCATAAACCACGTAGACTTTTCCGAGGAGAGAGGAAGGGTCTACGATCCATACAAAATTTCAAAAATCAAAGGGGGTTTGAGATTTCCAAAAATTAATTTATGTGGTCTATGTGAACAGGCCCTTACTGGGGGCACTTGAAAATTTCGAAGATGAGGTTTTTAACGATAATTTGAGCAGATTTCAAACACTTTATTCTTATAAGCACAATAGAAAATATGCCCTGCCTTATACTATTAGACAGATAACTTTTTTGCATTTTTTTGATCCACTCAACAAAAATTGCAAATAATCAAACAAACGAGAGATTTAACTAACAAAATAGAACTGTTTCCCGATCCAATCAGAGCAGTATGTCGCAGGCTGTTTCAGGGTCTCACTTCAGTTCATGGGTAAACCAAAATTACAGTTCGCAGGTCAAATCGATCGTTTAGAACAACAATCCAGTAATGCCCCGATACCCAGGGGAAGCAGTCAGTTTTGAACAAGGGCCAAAAGCTATGGCACCATATGGCACCTTAAATCAAATGAGGAGCGAGATCACTGGTGGTCATACCATGTAATTTTTGTTTTTTAGTTCCTTGATTATCGAGATTTTCAGCCCTGGGCTGGTTCATCTCCCGTCGTAGTCACTCAAATACACTGATAGGCAAAATAAAGTGCCCATCTCTTCGTTTTTTCAATTTCTCTCATTTACTTGGTTCAAATTAAAGTAAACACACTGTATTTTTTTTATTATCTTATTTTTTATATTCTTTTTAAGTTTCACTTATGGAATACTGAAAAAAAGGAGTTTTACTTAAAGAAAAAAAAATCAATTTGTGTTGAAAAAAAAACAGTGAAAAAATAAAGTGCCCACTTCAAAAATCGATATGTTTTCGATAAGTTCCCATTGGAAGACCCCTCGATTGTTTATGTTTTGATATTTTGACATGTTTTGAAGCAAACGGCTCAACCTGGTGCATTTGTATACGTGATCGCATTTGATTCAATTGAAAAAAATGGAGAACGCAGTGCTTTCGAAAGCAATTCCCTTGTGTATCCGAAAATTGGTCGTTCGTGATGTGCAAAACGGTGAATCGCACCGGGCTGTCGCTAAGAAGTACAGTATCAGTAAGGCAGCGGTTGGCAAAATTCTTCTGAAGCTTAAAACGTTTGGATCAGTGGTGGATCGCCCTGGCAGAGGCAGGAAGCGGAAAACGGATGCGAGAACGGACACCAAGATCATGCGCGAAGTCAAGAAGAACCCGAAGGTAACTGTCCGCGAGATCCAGGAAACCCTTCAGTTATCAGTTTCCGGTCGAACTGTTCGTCGCCGTCTCGTAGCACAGGGGTTGAATAGCAAACTTGCCCGGAAGCGCCCATTTATCAGCAAGGCAAACAAAGCCAAACGGCTTAAGTTGGCTAAGGAGCATGCTGATAAGCCCCTAGAGTTCTGGAAAACGGTTCTCTGGACGGACGAATCAAAATTCGAGCTGTTTAACCGAAAGCGGCGGGTTCGTGTTTGGTGCAGATCGGGAGAGGAGCTTCAGGAGCGCCACATCCTAGGCACGATGAAGCATGGAGGAGGAAATGTGATGGTCTGGGGGTGTTTTTCGTGGGGTGGAGTGGGAAGCATTGTGAAAATCGACGGGATAATGACGGCAGATTCTTACATCAACATCCTGCGAGAAAATCTGGAGGTTTCGCTGATCCAGACGGGCCTTGAAGAGAAGTTCGTATTCCAGCAGGACAACGACCCGAAGCATACTGCCAAGAAGACCAAGTCTTTCTTCCGGTCTTGTCGGATCAAACCGCTGGAATGGCCTCCACAAAGCCCGGACCTCAATCCCATCGAGAATTTGTGGGCGATTCTCGATGCCAGGGTTGACAAAACTGGTGTTACCAATAAAAATAACTATTTTGAAGCCCTGGAGCGCGCCTGGGAAGAGCTAGATCCACTGCACCTAAAGAACCTGGTCGAGAGCATGTCGAAGCGCCTGCAGGAGGCCCTGAAGGCCAAAGGAGGACACATCAATTATTGAAATACTTTTATTTTACTTTAATTTATGTTTTCTGTAGCCTAAATGAAGTGGGCATTTTATTTTGTCACTGTTTTTTTTTTTCAACACAAATTGATTTTTTTTTTCTTTAAGTAAAACTCCTTTTTTTCAGTATTCCATAAGTGAAACTTAAAAAGAATATAAAAAATAAGATAATAAAAAAAATACAGTGTGTTTACTTTAATTTGAACCAAGTAAATGAGAGAAATTGAAAAAAACGATGAGGTGGGCACTTTATTTTGCCTATCAGTGTACTTATTGGGTATTTTCGTAACTTTGCCGGGGATGAGATTCGAACTCGTGACTTTGGCGTAAGAGGTATGGATGTTAACCTATACGCCGGGGTCGCATACTTAAAAGAAATAATTGTTTGAACAGATCATGCATACTGTCAAACGTAGTAAATAGAATAGGGTGATATATGTGTGGGATAGTGGTGTGGAGGGTTTTTTTAAGGTTTAGTCGAATTCTCGAAAATTAATTTTCGGTTCGCGGCTACCATCATGTATAACTTCTTTGAAGAGGAAACATTTCAAAACAAACCTCTGTCAAAATATTCCATATCGGACCACTAGGAGCGTAAAAGCAGTGTGTCTAGATATTAAATGACTCTAGCTTTAAATTGCTAACTTGTTTAATGACCTATGTTTTTCACCTGGATGGTTACCGCATGCGTGGTAATGTTTGCATCATCGTACAAATAAGGTTCTTATTTCACCTGTGCATACAATGCCGTGGTTTTCTTTACATGCACGTAAGCTATAATTCATATCATAGTAGGCTGCAAGTAAACAATGCCGTTTTCCTTAGTTTGACAGTTGCACCATGATAAAGTGGCAGCGTATTCGTGATTTGTCCCACGCGCAAATTTCGCAAAAAATCATTTCAATTGCCGTGGGAGTGTCCCGGTGGACCGCGAAAAAGGTCTTGGATCGAGAAAAGAAAGGACAACTACCCGCGAAGCTGACCACAGGTCGTCCGAGGTTAGCTCGGATTGCGAGGGTTATTGATGCCATTAAGAGGAAGATTCAGGCGAATCCTATGCGTTCAATGGAAAAATGGCGAAGAAACACGGGATAAGCTGCTCTACGGAACGGACGATCCTATAAGAAGATTGCGAGGCAAAATCGAGGGTACGGAAAAAAATCTCACATGATTACTAACCACATCCGGGAGCTACGAGTCCGGCGATGTAAGAAAATCTTGAACTTCCTCAAGCGAAAAAATCCGGTAATCCTGTTCACCGACGAGAGCATGTTTACCGTCGATCCCGTATCAAATTCCAGAACCGATCGCTATATCAGTTCTCTTCTGATAAAAGATGTGGCCGACGAACATAAAAACGTGTATCTGACCATCCTGTTAGCGTTATGGAGT
This sequence comes from Aedes koreicus, assembly GCA_024533555.2. NCBI lineage: Eukaryota > Metazoa > Arthropoda > Insecta > Diptera > Culicidae > Aedes > Aedes koreicus. Next base: position 140,224 of record JAHHFK020003667.1, read on the forward strand.
TTGGATTGGTGGCTTCCGATGGCAAACCGATGATAAACCCTGAGCTCATTCCAGAAGGCGACAAAGGATACATGGAGATCTACATCGGAATTTTAAGTCAGTATGTTCTTCTGTGGAAGAAAAGAGCCGTACGGCCCGAAGCCAAATGTTATATTTCAACAAGATGGGAACCGCCTCGAACCGCACTCAGAAGTGATTGCAGGAACATATGCCGTTCTGGGCGAAGGATATTTGGCCACCATCCAGCCCCGATCTTAATCCGCTGGATTACTCAGTATGGGTGCGTCATGAAGGCCAAGGCCTGTTCTAAACGGCACCCGAGTTCAGTGATGTCCATATCCTCAGTGTGGTAAGGAAAGATTTAAATTTTTCCACACACTCTTCCTACCTCAACGAGAGCTCTTCTCTCTTGTGTATATTCACCCCCGTGTTTGCTTCCGAGTAGCGCATGTGAGTGTAAAAAAATGGTTTTTATTCACACAGCACTCGATCGCTCTAGAGTGAGAAGCTCTCAAATTCACAGAAGTGAATGCAGATAAATTCCCTGACGCGTGCGCCCCAGTGAGCTCACTGGCGTGGGCTCTTCTGCTAATATACATCAGTGTTTGCAAATTCGCTTTGGCGCTACATAACAAAGGAAGAAAGAAGAATGTTTCTTCCCGCTTCCTTTTTTCGGATATTTTTTACAAATCCGACGAAGTTTTCACTATCCACCCCACCAGCGACTCACAGAGAGAGCACTGGCGCGTCCTTGTCCAAGTGTACGCGGCAGCGATCGCAGGCGAGAGCACGTGGGTGAAGACAGATAAGAGCACGTGAGAGCGGTCGTTTTAAAGAGAGAGTGATTCACTCACTCCAAGCCATCCCCTCACTGGCGCACACTTTCACTCTGTCTATTTACCACCGAATAAAAGAGCACTTTGCATTATCTGCGGTGAGTTAAGCTTGTATTACACTGTTTGTCCAATAGCCAAATATTTGGCATAGGCAGCTAGACAGCTGACAGATATCATAGATGTTTGTCAGATGCCTATCTGCCTATGACAAATATTTGGCTATTGGACAAACAGTGTAATACAAGCTTTATGGTTGTATCCTCTGTGAAGGTACAAATCTCACGCGCCGACGTAACATTAGTGCGAAATGCCATCTCTGCCCGAGTACAACATGCCTCAGACAAACATTCACCCGTACCTGGAGAGAAATGGATCCAGGCTACATTATAAGGACCTGCCGTACGTTCCGGAAGCGTATGTTGGCCGTTATTGCAGCACGTGCAAACTCGATCGATGATTAAGATACATAGTTTAAGACTCTTAGAAACATCAAAAACATCCCTCTTTTGAATAAATAAATAAAAATCGAAACCGAAAGTTGTGATTTTTTTTTTAAATTTTGACATTGCTCAATGGTGCAAACATTATCAAGTATACGGTACAGTTAGTCATAGTTTCAATAAAATAAATAAGGTTTTTGCTATTTTTTAACGTAGGACTACGTTTCTCTTTTCTATACCGGGTGTCATTTCAAAATTTTGAAAAATGAGAGCGTTACGCTAAAGTGAAAGGTTTTTGAACGCTAATAACTCTCGTTCAACTGAACACAACGACTTCATTCATACACCATTTGATAAGAAAAAGTTACAAAACTTTTGCATTGAAATTACAATTAGGTGCTATTAGTATAAGTAGTTCAATTTTTTACTTAAAAATTACCTACTTTTGCTCCCATACAAATCTCCGTATGAACAGATTGAAAATATGTTTTTCCCTATCCAGGTCCTCAAAAACGGGTAATAAATGGTTCAAATTGTCTTCTTCTTCTTATTTCATTTAGTTTCATTCCATGTTGAATACAGAAAAAGCAATACCCCTCAGCTGCAAAATTATTTTGCTTTGTTGCCGGTGTCTGATTTGTAACTGAGGCTGTCCCCTTTCTAGAATTTTGCTCGTACTGTATTTTCGTGCCCCTCATCATTCAGGGCTATGCTATCAACGCTAGTATATAGCTCGCAAGATGAACCGAAATGATTTTAGTTTTCGACACGAGCTCTCAGCTCACCCGCCACAGTCGGCCCGGTTGTGAGATGGGAGACAGAGTCTTGCAAAACCGGCTAATCGGACAGTTACCGCTTTCCATGTCTACCCTATGCCATGGTAAAATTTCGGGCCATTGATAACTGGCCATTCGTCCCTTATGAAATCATTTCGGTTCGTCTCGCGTGCTATTTAGTAGCGTTGAATAGCACGGTTGGATCACGGAAGTGCAGTATGGAGCAAAATTCATAAGATGGGACGGTTCCAAGGCAAAATTATAGAACTATTTTTTTAACATTTTAACCAATTATATGTGTAATGATACGTATCAATTAGATTCCATTATATCTATAAACCAACGCGGTCCTACGTGAACCTTGCGGTTATATCTCTGATATAACTCAACACTAATTTTTTATTTTAATTATTATAAAAAAAATGGTTCTGTTCAATTCCTCTGAAACGGAAACGAAGCAATTTTTTTAAACGATTGCTACCAATCTTAGCCTCATAAATAATTGATGCTCATCTTATCGCATTCGGTATAAGAATTGTGTATCTTTTTAAAACAATTTACTAAAAGCAAACGAGGAAGAAGCACCTTCGCACAACATTAACCCAGGGTCAAATTTAAAATAAGAATAGTTAAAACCTATTTTTCAACATCGAAATATCCACTTTTTTTACAAATTTTGTTAACAGTAACATGAAATTGGCAGAGTGTTAACCACTTTGTATTTCCTGGAAAGAGATTCTCATATTTTACCAAGGGGAAAGACAGCTCCTTATTGCGAGCAATTTCAGACTTGCTTTTGAGGTACATCGAGTAACTCACGTTGCTCAGCAAGCGAGCACTGTCTTTTGTTTTCTCTCTGTTTTTGAACAGCAGCTCTCTGTCAAACAAATGACCCGTTAGTATATGAGCTATAGTCTGTGCACAATAGGATACCAGCAATTTTCAATGTTTTAAATTTTCTTCATTTATCTCTGATTTTGAAAATAACCTTTCTCTCAAACTACATATCTGTATATGTAATTTGATATAATATATGCTACTACAAGTGTTCGCCTTTGCCTTTTTCGAGAAAAAGTTAATTTCATGTCTCCAATTAAGGTAAACTGTAATAAATCCACCAGTTTTGGATTGACCTTTCTTTAGCATTTCAAGCTTATTGCTCACAATTAGCTTATTGCTTGCTCTCAACTCAGTGTTCTAAATGCACTTCCACAGTTATTAATTGAAAGCTTTCGATGCCAAGTGCCATTTTTGCATTAGTATGATTGTGTGGCAAGTACAATCATACGCTATGCCCAGGGAGTCGAGAAAATTTCCTTTACGAAAAATTCCTAGACCAGACCAGGAATCGAACCCAGCCACCTACAGCATGGTGTTGCTTTGTAGCTGTGCCTTTATTGACTGAGCTAAGGGAGGACCTTTAGCTTTTTTTCGGATTGACCTGCTATTTGTTATTGTATCATAATTCCGCCAGACAGTCAGACTATGAACTGGTGCTGTGGAACAACGGCAGGAGGAGAGACAAACGAACTCAGCCGTTGCACTCTGACCCAAGTTTCAAGCTTCTTAGAATCGATGTTTAGCCAATTACCAATCTATACATACTGTTATCAAACCTGAACGGTGGACTTCAGCTAAGCCATCCGTATCACGTATCACATATTAAATATTCCAAGAACTCTCATATTCGTGGAATAGGGCTCGCCGTTGTTCCATCTTCCATTGCCATTAGCGGTATATTCACTATTTTTTCAAACAAATTAGAAGACTTTTTGAAACCCTGGCAAGCGATAAGAACCGATGATAAAGCAAACATCCATCAAACGCTGCTTTTAATTCGCGAGAGTGTTTTGGGATTCGAGTAAATCAAGATTTAAAGTCAATGTTACCATTGGCTTTTAGGTCGTAATCATGAATTACTCGTGAATTAAATCCCAAGAATTATGAGATAGACAACATGCTTGTCTTGCCCCACGTGACTATCGTACCCAAGATCTTACGCCCTCTTTCCCAGATACCGTATCTATCATATTTATTTAATTACCTAGTTTGAACCTAGGACGTATGAACTACATTTAACAATGACAAACAAAGAGCAGTAGGCGCAACTAGTTGGTGATTCTGACCCACTCTAATAAATATTATCTTGCACCTACCGGAAGGACAAGAAGTACAAAATGCAATGCGAAAAAGCTCCATAGCAACCGCAATAACAAGTAGCGTTCGCTTTCTGTAGGAGCTGGACTCAAACGAACAACCTCTACTACATGTCAAAAGCCTCAGTCTGGAGCTATACGTCTGTTTGAAAAGATCCTAAAAACTGCAAAAGATTCGTCCAAAATGATAACATCTAATCACCTGAGAACGTATCTTCTAGAGTCCAACGCAAACCTCCGACCTTTGTTCTATGAAATCATTAACCAATGCGAACGAAAGAATATTCGATACGATAAACACCTGGTGACCTTTATCATGAATCTGATTAGTTTGGATCCGAAATTTGAAATCTATATGGAAACATTGAGTGCAGACCGGAAAAATCATGATGATTTTGTAGAAGAATGTGTTCGCCGATTATCAGGTAACGCAATAAATTTAATAAGTATATTCAAATGTTTCATTAATTTGTTGATAACAGAGGATCGATCGCCGGGTTTAATAGCACTCAAAATGCAGTTGTATTTCCTTCAAAATTTCTTCAACCGGGATGAAGTTGTCGAGAAGCATACCAGGAATTTACAAAACAAAACGGCGCATTTGCTCAAGGAAATAACTGAAAACGACGTTATCACCAAGGACGAGCAGGAGGAAATTTTCAACAAAATTATCATCGACATTGTGCTGCACATGGGCCTGGGTAGCCCGGACAACAAGGACGTTATTAACGAAACAATGAAGGCATTGAACTCTGTGATGTCGCGAAGCGATAAAGCCAAGTTCGTTACCCTGGACAGGAAAGACCGACTGTTGGCATTGAAGGATATACGGGAAATTGTTTGCGGAATACGCATTTTCAACAAACATGCTGGCAATTCCACCAATGGCATGTCGGATCGTAAGTCTTTTAATGTTGATATTGGATAACAAAACATTGAAAAAAATCATGTTCTTTTTTGTTTAGTCCCAAGGGTACTGGATCAATCGCACGAATCCACTAAATCCATTCTGCAGATTACGCTGTGCGAAATTATGGATAAGGTCAACCTTCTTACTAGTGCATTGAATTCTTCCATCGCATACGACTTGAGAAACCGTACTATAGTGACGCTCCTACCGGAAAACATTTCAGCAGACGACTTGGACAACCTCAAGGATCTCCTGGTGATGTATCGACAGCACGAAGTCTACACACGGAAGCTGATTGATGAGCTAGCTCTGATTAGGTTTAATATTGACACCTGCAACCAGGAATACAACACAAAGCTAGTTAAGATACACGAGTCCGTACAATACCGTACTGCCATCCCGACAGATCGAGTGTTTGTATGTCTATAAGAACTAACCGTAACATATACTATTTAAAGTGACCTGTTAATTTCAGCCAAAATTCTCCGAACTCACGCGAATATGGCTGCAGTTCCAAAACTATATATATTTACTATCTGAAATCAACCAGATTAGCAACACATTGACCAATCTCACGGAACGATGTATCAGTTTTGACGATTTAGCGTATCGATTACTGGGTGAGTGTCAGATTCACACCGATGTCGACAGGCTGAACAAAACGAACGGAAAGCGGCTTCTGTTGAGTGCGGAAAATGCATGTGAAATCGTGCCTTATTCGTCGACAATGAAAGTAGGTTTCAGGATCAGCACATTATTTGTTTGTTTTGTTACCAAGCGGATTGAAATATTGCAGGTCGAATTTTTAAAGTTTTGCATATGGCATCTGGCGGAGGCTAATGGAGTACTGATGCCTGGCAACACCGAAATGGGAGTATGCCAATATCAGAAGGATTTATATGCATTCAATATCCCCGAGGCAGCAATTTTCTTCGACGAAAATCCCGATAAGTAAGTTAATGATTTAGTTACAGTATTCCCATTGTTCAAGACTTTGTTTATATTTAAAAGGAACCACAAAGTAAAAGTTAATTACGGTCAGAAAAAAACCAGGGAATATTAGTAAATTTTCTGAACAATCTAAGAAAAAAATATCAGTTTCTGATTGCATATTCCAAAGCTTATATCAATTAATTGAAACTTTGAACTGTCACACTAAAGTCGTTCTCTAGAAAACATGTAGGGTAAGTGTACCTGTATTGGAGATAGTTTTCTATTTTGACCACCCCTCGGAAAAACCTATGATTGAAGAGAAAAAGGGAACAATATAATATTTGCCAATGGTAAATCTCACAGCCATCATGTGACGATGAAAAAAACACCTTCACGAGAAAAAATGAACTATCATAAGTTGCATGAGAAAAAATCGATGAGATTTAGAAGAAATCTTCGTCACTTTTCTCGCCCAATGAGATTTTCAGACGTAATTCGGTAAAAATCGTTGGTCATTTATCATTGAAAATGACATTTGCCAGCCCTGTCTCCAACCATAAGAAATATGAAATAACGACAAAACATGGCCGAAATAAATGCATGGCCAATAACGGTGCGCTTCCCCTAACACCCTTTTCTGATCTTATGTTTAACTTTGACATTTAACAAAAGTTTAATTTTGAGGTTTGTTGGCGTTGTCTAGTTTGTGACGAATAAAAGATAGTGAAAATGCAAGGAATAATCTGGAAGGAAAAATTTTAAATGATTTTCATTACTCTTGAAAATCAAATTTTATAAAAATACTTTCCGATAATGTGAGAAATCTACAAATAATGAAAGAATGAAAAGGATGAAAAATTTTGTTTTTAAAAAAGAGGTTTTGGAGGGAAGGGGAAAAAAAAGGAAGTTTCTTATTTTTAAATTTTTTTTAAGGTAGTTTATTTTTTTTTTTTATTTTTTTGTTGGTGGGTGTTGGCCAAATTTGGATTTTTCAGATATAATCCTAAATAGGCTATAGAGTATGTTGCATACATCTAGTAACCTAACGTCCGTGCTCCATCACAATATTTTCTATTGTGATGTGTCCAACTCAATGGGTAAATTGAACTGAAGGTGAGTTTGAAAGAAGGGGAACTTGGAGTAGAGCACACGTACCCACCGGTTGACACTAAATATTGGCCAACGTGCTTTTGTACATTTGTTTGAGAATTTGTTAAGCGACACAAATTTCCAAATCCTAAGTTTTTGCAAAGTCCTAGCATGCAGTTATGTGCTTCTAAATTTATCATAATAGCATATTAGCGTTAAACCTGAGAGGGTTGATTCATCGATTTCTGTTACAATTCCAAGTTGTAACATTCTGCCCATTTGCATGTTAGGCGGCGGGAATTTCTCTCGTGCTTTGGAATCGGTGGATTGTGAGTTAGGTTGTTACAGGAAGCGGAGGGACTGATTAGGGAAGTATACATTGAGAGTAGCCGAGTGGAAGAGATAAATAGAAATGAGCCTTCAGATGATTTGTTTATAGATCAAACCAATAATTAATCTTCAAACATTATATGTACTCACTAACAATAAAGGGTGACAGTAACAGTATAGACCAGTAACATTACAAGATTAAGGGGCTATTTAGTAGAACAGCCGACTGAGGTCATCAGATATAGCTTTTCATTAAAAAGGTTTGGGTTTGGATGGTTAAGGGGAGTGCTTGAAGGAGAATTTATTGTTGGCCAATGCGGGGCGCCTTCTACGTTTTTGTTTGGTTGTTGGAATAAATGTTTAGTAATATGGGTTTATGGAATGCTACTAAATGTTACCGTTTTACACACGGGTTTCCTCAGATTTTTTAAGTAATAATAATTCAGTTAGGCATAAAAATTACTATCATAGAGCAATAAATACTTAACTTGTAGGTCAAAAGGTCAATAAAACTCATAACGTTACTATTTTTGACTCTGAGAACAATTTAGCTAAATCAGAGTATTTGGAATACAACTTAATAGGATCACAGAGGTCGATAATATTCACACATCTCAACACATTAATATAAGCATGAAATGCCTTTTTATCACAAAGGGTCTGTTTAATTATATTTAGATATATCAGCTATTAATGATATAACGGGCCACCAATCCGAGGAGTAGTCCGGTTTGTTTAGTCTCTATATGCAGGATCTCCACTTGTAAAGGAGCTCAGGAAAATATTCACTGGAAAAAATATCAGCTGTCCAGCCGAGGGAACCAGGAAGGGAATCGCCAGCCAACGAGACATGAAAGCATCCGATACCGACCTTTTGAAAGCATTTGGATGTGATGAAGTGTTGGGTTTGGATGTATAAGGGAAGGGTTGTACAAAGAATTTGTTGGCCAATACAGGGCACCTTCCACGCTGCCATCTGGTAGTTGAGAGAGACATTTAATGAGAAAGCTTCATGTAATGTTACTAATAATCCAAAATCTAAAAGGACATTAGTCCCACTCTCAAAAGTTTGAAAAAATTTCAAGAGGTCGGAATAAAATCTTAATGGCCAATTGAGCGCAATACCAATTACTACTAGTTAGTTGTTTTCACACAGGTTTTCTTATAACTTTTTAAGCATTAGTACTTCATTCAGGCATAAAAAATAGATAATTAATGTACCAGAAACTGGACGGACACTTGTGCCTACCCAGTGGAGGACCCGGATACGACCACCCATGTGAGTCTAGAGTATCGCACGAGCTGACGAGTGCAACGGGAAGGACTATAGGTGTATAGACCTGGGGGTGAGTCCCCGGATACGCAATCTTAGCAGGAGAGCACGGACTATACACTGAACAATTACAATTACAATTACAATGCAAGACGGCGTCCTCTAATGAGAAAAGTCAACAAAGTCAAACGATTAGAATTTGCTGAAAAGTATGCTGAACAACCCGTTGAATTTTGGAAACGAGTGGTGTGGTCTGATGAGAGTAAAATCAAATTGTTTGGCAAGAAACAACGCCCTCGTGTTTGGATGAAGTCGGGAGAAGGCTTGTTGGAGCAGAACGTACAGAAAACTGTGAAACATGGTGGAGGAAGTATTATGGTGGGGGGGGGGGGGGGTGCTTCGCGTGGTCCGGCGAAAGAAATTTCTTGCAAATCGAAGGCATTCTGACTGCTGATCGTTACATTGATATAATCAATGAAAATTTTGAGGAATTGCTGCTTGAAATGGAGCTTGAGGAAAACTCCATTTTCCAGCAGGACAATGACCCAATGACACAGCTCGGAAATCAACTGCGTACTTCCAATTAAATCGCATTAAACTGTTGGAATGTCCACCACAATCACCAGACCTGAACCCTATCGAAAATTTGTGGACGATTTTGGATAGACAGGTTGATAATGGTGGAGTGACGAACAAAACCCAACTGTTCAGAGCTTTGAATGAAGCCTGGAAGAACATCGATGAAGCATACTTCCACAACCTCGTCGAAAGCATGCCAAGACGTCTACAAGCAGTGATTCAGGCGAAAATTTGGCATACTAAATACTGAAATCTTATTTTACTATGTTTTCATTACAATTCCTCTTGTAAGTACTTTATTTTTTCCAATCAATACCAGAAGAAGTTCAATAAAAGTAAACATATATTTATTTTAAGTTGTAGAATTGTATTCATTTCATGCATGAATAGATACAGGGGATAGACAAAATGATCGGGACAGGCAGATTTTTGATCAACTTTGTAGTGCTCTAACTTCATGAAATATAATCCGATTTGATTTCACTAAGAAGCAATCGACTGGGAAATTAATGTAGGTTTATATCTCGGTAACATAATTGGCCATGGCCTCCGGACACCGGAGTTGTTTCGGGTTTCCAGAGAGGCTATCTCACATGTTGAATTTGTGGTGAAATTTTGTACAAGATGCCGTTGTCAAAATTTTTTTTTTAGAAAACACAAGTAAAGACAAAATATTTTCCAAGCAAATAAAATTTCGATTACAGGAATCGGCCTTAAATTGACCGAGATATGGCCACTTCCGTGGAACAGGTTCTGATAAAAGGTCCTGAATGCGGTTAACTCTTTATTTTACTTAAAACATGCCATGTGACACCTCTTTCTTCGTTTTTCCTCACAAACCTTATTATAAACTTAAAGTGGATCCTTGACCATATTGGCCACTCCCGGAACCACCGGAACGTCCCCGGGGGAACCTGTAGTAGGGACCAGTTAGGCATTTATTCCAAAACATGCCGAGCGGCAGCTTTATCTTCATGATTTGTCATAAATATGATACTGATAAACTTCAGAAGGTCATTGGATACATTGACCACTCTCGGAACCACCGGAACGTCCCTGGGGGAACCTGTAGTAGAGGCCATTTACGATTTTACCTCAAAACATGCCGTGCGGCAGCTCTATCTCCATGATTTTTCAGAATTATGATTTCGATAGACTTTGGCTACATTGGCCACTCCCGGAACATTTTTGGGGGAACCTGTAGTAAGGATCAGTTTCACTGGCTAGCCTGATCCTGCTTCCTGGTACCTCTGAGGATCATTTTATTTAGCTTTGGTTCGGATAAGCAAGCAATAATTCGATTGAGTATAGTGAAGAGTAGGTTTTATTACTAGCAAGTTGGTCCTCCATCCGCTTCCAGGACGGTTTCAATCCGCCTGGGGATGAAGCTGTAGAGGGTTTGAATGACGTCCAGTGGTATTTTATACCATTCGTAGATCCAAGTTTTCTCCCATTCCTTCAAGGACGAAGGGGGTGGGAAAACATTCCGAACCCTTGCTTCTAATGTTGAACACAATGGTTAAATGATGTTAATGTCCGGTGACTGAGCAGGCCACTCAAGGTGATCGAAATCACTTGCGTGGTCCTCATACCACTTTTTAATGGATTTCGCTGTATGGGTTGGAGCGTTGTCATCCTGGAAGACGCCGTTTCTCTCTAGGAATGTGGATCGTATCACGGGAAGCACCTAGTTGTAATTTACAAATCATAATTCTTTGTAGTGTACGAAACGCGATGCGAGACAAGACACAACACTTATGGTTCTTACAATTAATAACATTTACCTTTTGGTCGACCGGTTTCGGGCGCGATGCTACCCATCTACGGGACTATGTCCGATGAATTTTGTCGAATGTAAAGGGTTGCACTCTTTAAGCTTATTCGTTTTGGCGAGCACTTTAATGGTTACAGTATTGTACACATTATAATTGAAATGGTTAAGCGAGAAACCGTGAGACAATTGAGCAGGTTTTTGGTATTTTTTTTTCAAAGTCATCAAAGTGGACGGCATTCTTTTCATTTTGAAGACTATTTTGGAATTATGCCCTTCACTGTTTTGGCGTAAAATATGGAAAGGGGGATGTACATACGGAAGTGGCATAGCCCGGAGGGGGACGGCGCAACCGGATGCAAAACTAATTTTTAGTGGAGGGAGGTAGGGGTGGGTTTTTTCCCGCGGTGGGTTGTTAGTTTCAACAGCTGAACGTCGGTAATCCGATTTACGGATTTCACTAAATTTTAGATGAAAAATTGATGGTGAAGTTCGGTAAAATACCCAGTGGAAATTTCGTTTGGGTTAAGAGTTTATGTTAAAGTAGAAACTGATTAAAAAGGGTGTTGGTGTGTTGTGTAGGCATAAAGGGGAGGTTGTTTGTTTTGAAGCTATTTTGGATTATGCCTATGCGGGTGAAAAAGATGGAAGAGAGGGAAATGAAAGTTCATTTTCATTTTGCAGCATTTGGTGGGGCAATAAGAGCGCAAGTCAGTCCAAAGCCGATGATGAAGGAGGGGTAATGGCGAACTAGTCTATTCAGACCACATGAACTCCATGGGAAGGAGCAAGGATAGGTTTGGGTAGGTGCTTAAGGTAGGGCGTTTTGGACCGGTTAAAAATACTGCAAAAAGAAGATCATAAAATCGTTAATTTACAATTCCTCATTACAATGATACACGGCAAATCCCGAAAAGATTCCCTACAGTTCGATAGTTCGTATCAATGTGACCAGGCTATTTGAGATGCCACTGTAAATTTCATGATGGTTTTTACGCTACTAGTTGCTATATCAAAGTAATATCTCTCTATGATTTGCTATAATTTGAAAGACGGCTGTCGTATATTTAAATTATAATTTATATTAGAATTAGAATTGCAATTAAGGTATGTTTGGTGTTTAGTTAATGACAATCAATGAAAGAATTGCCACGCCAATGAAATATGCACCTCCCGTCGTGTCCCTTAACTACTTGATGTCAGGCGTCCACAAACTGTTTCTAGCCTCTTCTATTGCGTCAAAGCCCGCCGGTAGCACACCTCTTTCATTCTGAACAAACCCACCCATGACAAACCCCAGTGATACGATACTCTGAGTTCCTAATCGGGCCTTCCGCATCCCACAGAACCACAATACTTTTGGCCACGGTCTAGAAGTCCACTGCATAGGAAATTCTAGGACACAGTTCCAACTCCCACCCCAAATTGAATATTAAACGTTTTCAAAATTGAATAAATCTATCTATGATTAAATTTTTAGTGATTTGCGGCCCAACCCGCCAATATCACACTCAACTTTAGTGCCTGTATACATGCGTGCTACGACGCGGCTATTAAATAGAAAGAGGAGCGAGTGTGATATTATCACTACTATGTGTGGCTGAACCTTTGGCTCTCCCATGAATGGTTCATTAGAGTAGAAGGTCATACAATGACATGACCTAGCGACATCTATCATAAATCAGCTATATCCAATGCATCAATAACATGAGATTAGGCCCTCCCACCAGCGTCCAGGTGCAAAATCCAGCCATGGAGAGGGAGTAGAACGATTGTGACGAAATACTGTACAGAAACTGGTTTATCGGTGGGGAAATTGGGGAAGGGGGGGGGGGTGTGCGTGCGTGGGGTTAAAAAAACGGGGAAAAGAGGGGGAGGTGGGGGGATCTACCGGGGGGTGGTGGTAAACCCACCTAAATCCACCTAAACGATATGGGGAAAAAAAGATTGGTAAGAAGTTTGAAAGAAAAAAGGAATTGTCGATTAGAGATTGTGCAAAAAAAATGTGGAACACCGATCGGAATGGTTCAGGCCGCTAAGGCACGTAGTTCTCCCAAGACCTACAAGAAGCAAAAATGTCCGAAACGTAGCAAATTACAAGCAATTTCCGTGAAAACTCGAGATCGCAAGTTGTACGATGAGGTTTTGAGCAAAAAGGAAACGTGCATTATTATGGATGATGAATCGTATGTTAAGCTGGGCTACAAATCGCTTCCAGGGGCACAATTTTACACTGTGAAACAAGGTACCGATGTGCCAAACTCAGAAAAGTCATTTTTTTGTGAAAAATTTGGAAAACAATGTTCTGGTTTAGCAAGTTTTCCAATTTAGTATGAAATCTGCACCTTTTTTCACACTTGCCAACATGAATGCCGAAATTTAAGGGAAGGAATGTCTTCAAAAACGTATGCTAGCTCTCATCCGAAAGCACAAAGGTTTTGGCCTGATTTGGGGTCATGCCATTATGCGTGTTCCATAATGGACTGGTATCACGAAAACGGAGTCGAGTTTGTCGAGTAGGCGACGAATTCTCCAAATTGTCCGCAAATAAGGCCCATTGAAAAGTGTTGGGATTTGATGAAAGCAAAACATCGGAATAAAGGTTCAGTAGCCGCTAATATCGACAAATTCAAAAGGAAGGTAAATGTGAGCAGAAGCATCGAGGGAACAGTTGTCCAAAACCTAATGAGGAACATTAAGAAGAAAATGCGTGACCTGGCGAAGTCAATGAATAACTAAATAAATATTATTGTTATTTGATTATTTTATAAATCAGAAACATTATTTTTGTAATTTAAATTCCGAAAAAGAAAAACAAGCTGAAAAAAAAAGTTTTTCTCTGTACCCATAATTAACGATACAGTCCTTATGTATGCGATAAAAAAAAAGGAGTTGCCGAAGAATACGTACAAATCTGGAAGCAGCCCTACCAACGGAAGAGCAGCTTGGCGAAGCTACTCTTGAAGATGGCTATAGAGGTATTCGAACCGCCATTGGTAGCACTGGAAGAATGCAGCAGGGGCGAGAAATGCAACACCGTACGAGAGCGAATGTGGAACGGTACCAACAGGTACGGAACAGACAAAATTCTATTCTTCGAAGAAAAAAGCGCCTAATGGACGAACGAGACCGCGAAGCAATGGAGGCAGTGTACCATGCTAAAAACACACAAACTCTACGGGAAGTTGATAAGCTCGCGCAAAGGCTACGTTCTGCTAGCCGATATGTGCAGAGACATCGAAGCTGGCCTTCTCACAAATGGGTGTGAGGTAATCGAATGGTTGAAGCAGTACTTTGACGAGCACCCTGAACGGCAATGTTACAGCCAACGAAGGTAATAAATCAAGAAACACGCGGAAAAGATGACAGGATTCCGACCTCAACACCCCAGACAGCTGCTGGTGTAGACCTACTCCCAAACGAGCTATTAATAAATTGCCACAACTGCCATCAGTGCCTAGCTACGGTTGCTCAGGTGGCAAACAGTAATCGCAACAAACGCTTATCAAATACAGCGATTAGGAAGTTAGTGATCAAGTAATCGACAAATAAAACAGAAGTAAATCTAAATCTGCTTCGCTTCTTTATTTAGGACATCACAGTTTAGCGAAGAGAGCAAAAACAAACCCAGAAGATTCCGCCATTAATGTGAAGCCACCGGAGTTTAATGTTGGAGATTCCTGGCCACTTTACCAGGAACGACTAGAAAGGTTTTTCGTAGGATGATAGGAGAGCTGCATTTCTGCTTACGTCCGTGTCCATAGAAGTGTACCAGATTATCAAAAACCAGTGTTTTCCGGACAAACCAGAGAAGAAGAATTTTGCCCAGCTCTGCAAATTGTTGCGCCAGCGGTTTACCCCAACGGTGGTGGTTTTTCGAGAACGTTCCAGATTTTTCGAAGCACGTCAAGGCGACAGTGAGACGGTAATTGAGTGGTCCACCCGACTTAAAAAGTTAGCAACAGACTGCGAGTTTGGTGCTAATTTTAACGATTCCTTCAGGAATATGTTCGTCGTTGGATTACGTCGAGGTTCCATTTTTGAACGAGTTTGTGAAGAAGAAACTACGACAACTTACGGTGATGTAGAAAAAAAGGGGAAAAAAAAAAAATAGACACGTGAAAAAGGGGGGGGGGGGGGGGGGGGGGGGGAAAAATTTTTTTTATATAAAAAAATAACAAATTTTTTTATGAGGTGCGGGGAAAAATATAGGGGAGAAGAAAAGATGAGGAATATTTTTTTTTATTTTTCATGTTTTTGTTGTGGGGGGGGGAGGGGGTGTTGTTGTGAGCACCCGTACCGGTGCGCGACTAAACTATATTTGATCGCCCTCACCATCACTTCAAACCGTATCGGGCGCAACTAAAAGCGCTAGCAAAATTGTGGCGCGACTATCGGAAAGCATCAGGCGCTCAAATTTAGCAACGCGATAGTGGCGCGAGAGAGGGTTGCTATTCGACTGCCAATTGTCAAAAATCTCCGATTGGTTTGTTGTTTATTTTTGTTTACGCAATCAGGATTAGGGGCAAATTTTGAATTTGATTTAAAGAAAATTATTGCTTTATCAACTTTAAGTCAATTTGGTTTAATAATAAGAATTTTATCAATAGGGTCGTGCGATGGCTTTTTCATGATTTCTCCTGGATAGATTTTTGGTTGGCATGAAAGAGAACCATTAGCCACAATGGCCGCTCTGGCAACCTCTGGGGTGTCCCGGGGGAACCTGTAGGAGATGTTTTGCGCCAAACCACGTGGTGCGACGGTTTTTTCTTCATGTTTTTTTTTCTTCATGAGACTTTCGGTAGGCCTGAAAAGAACCATTAGCCACATTGGCCTCTCTCGGAACCTCTGAGGTGCCCCGGGGGAACCTGTAGGAGGGGACATTTGTGTTTTTGCACCAAACCACGTCGTGCGACAGCTCTTTCTTTTTGATTTCACCTGGAGAGTCCTTCGGTAGGCATGAAAAGAATAATTTACCACAATGGCCCATCCGGAAACCTCTGGGGTGATTTGGCGAAACTTATAGGAAAGGACATTTATATTTTTGTACCAAACCCCAGTGGTTCCCAGAGAGACCACTGTAACCAATGGTTCTTTTCATGCCAACCGAACGTCTCTCCAAGAGAAATCACGAAGAAAGAGCCATCGCAATTGACTATGTTTATGACGATCACCGAATCTGTCAAACTGATGATGGAGCACTAGTTTAGCAGCGACCGATACAGAACACGGTAACAAAATATAGTAGCGACCGGTGTGAGATTGAGTGACTAAACTAAAATGACAGCTCGATGCGCTAGTATTTTAGTCGCCCAGATAGTTGCGCCCGATACGGATGCTCTAGAGTCAGTTCCTTTGTGGAAATATCACATCAAGTAGTTTTTCCACCTGCTACAGAGGATCGTGTGCCTAGAGGTCGCATTGAGGATTTTACTATTCACATTAGGTTCGTAGTTGCAGCGCGCTTTGGGATCACCCTTGCCTTAGATCCATCCTAATAACATGGAAGGACATTACGGGAAGAAGTGGCAAAATACATTATTAGTATTATAGTATTGCATATAAATTGGTTTCAGGTTATCGAAATTTGGGATGTACTTTCTTTTGCAAGATGTATTTCAGGTCTTCCAGGTCATCAGGTAAAAAAATTTAAAATTTAAAATTCATTTTTTTTCTCATGGCTGTCATACATTATCTACATTTTCTGGTTCATAATGTATGCGCAAGTTTGTCTATAATTGCAGTCGACATGTAATTTTCAGTTCATATTATTCATATTCAGTTCATATTATAATATATTATAATCCCTTCATTATATATATTATCCTATATGTCCTTGTTTATTCATTACCATTACCATTCATCTTTATCATCATTATGACTTATAACATTACTTGTGTTTTCGTGATTTATGTATTAACATAAAAATAATTTTATAATTTTTACCCAATAGGTTATATATAATTTCAATTATTATGTCTTATACGTCCAATTATCATTTTGATCCTTTCTTCTCCTCTTATGATTTAGAAGTATCTAGTTCCTTGAATACAAGAAGCTGCAAGGACTCTGTGGTAGGATTTTGCACTTATTACTAAATGTATTTTTCATTTCCGGTTTGCAAATGAACATTTTACTAAAACTGAGCTGATCTGATTCATGCAGCGCTGTGTGTCATTTGGCTAGTGTCTGATTTTCAAGTTCAATCTTTGTTATTACGTTTCATAACTTAATTATTTTTGATAATATTGTTTTGTTGATTTTACTTCATAGATGATTTAAACATTAATAATTGTTTTTTTTTTTATGTTGCGAATAGCTGTTATAAGACCAGCATCAAGCAGCAAATAGTGATCATGGCAACAATAAATTAAAATGTATAAATGTTAGTTTTGTAAAATTTCAAAATATTTAACAAACTTTTTCAGGATACCTCAAATCAAGATTTTGGTGAATTGCTGCTATCGTTGAAAACGAACAAAAACGTGCTTAAGCGCGGATCCACATAATTCTACACTTTAACACTTTACAATATTTCTTGCATTTCAGGATCAACCGAATGAAGATCATATATAATAGATACGAATGCTTTAAGTATTGTTCATTTACATAAATATATACACTATTATATAAATATTTCATGGGAATGGGAGGGACCATCCGGGCACCCGATTGAAGCACTCTGGATGAGGAGAGTGGGAATACCAACTCCCCATTTCTAACAGTTTGTGAATAGAGGGGGGCTCTTCTCCCCGCCCATTGGGTCATCGTTAGATATCAATGTTGTTGTTGGAAGGAGATTCTTTATATCCCTGTGGAAACTTATAAGTGATGTTGCCTATCGATCCACCCAACCCGTTTTTGGCCCTTCATACAATGACATGATTAGAATAATCAGTGGTTATTAAAGCTTGATCAAGTCTAACAGAGAGGAGAGCCCATTGCTATCGGACGTAGTTTCCGTGATTCAATGGGTGGTAGTACATATCATACATCATCATACATCGCAAATTTTCTTTCCTTTTTTCCGTCAGCAGAAATCAAAGATGAAGATGGAAACGATAGCGATTTTGTTGAAGACGATCCGGCATGTTTTTCGAATTTCTTGGAGTTGGAGTCTCGTTCGTTGGTAGAGCAGAAACAGCTAATTGTTTACAGCCGACGCGACGTGATAAGATTATATGCCGCGTTGTGGAATTCTTAAAATCTGGCTGGTCATCAAACATCCTGGATGAAGAAATTAAGAAGTATAACTGTATACGAGACGAAATCAGCGTTGAAGAAGGGGTCCTGTTTTGGGGATACCGCATCGTTGTTCCTGTAAAATTACGAAAGATCATCCTGATAGAACTGACATTCGGTTCATATGGGGATCGTCAAGATGAAGAGCCTAGCTCGTTCATATTTTTGGTGGCCGTCTATGGGCATTTGTATCCAGTTAAGACCACAGAGAACCGATCCAATATCGCCGTGGAGGCTTACAAATTCGTCTGGTGATCGTGTTCACATCGACCATTTTATGTTTAGAGGTGCCGATTTTCTTTTAATGGTGGACAGTTTTAGTAAATGGGTAGAAGTATTTCAGTACGCACTTTGACATCAAAGGAAACGATTCAAAAGTTGTGTGAGTACGTTTGGTTTTGGTTTCACGGCGTTTTCTTCGGACGAGTTCAAGCAGTTTTGAAAGATCCTTATGACGATTTTGACGCGGTTCATACTCGTACAAGTGCTGCTGGAAGGAAAAAGGAGAATGCAGTCGAAAATGCAGATGACTCGGGCGACGACTCGATTTACAGTGATGATTTTGCTGAAGAAGTCGAAGAAATCCCCCGAGTTGGTCATCGACAGGCGGACGGAACGTACGTGTCCAGGTCAAATCGAGTAGTACGTCTGCCACGCTACTTTGAGGGGGATTAGTTGTGGTGTATCAACACCACTGCCATCACTAAATCTAACTCTGCTTCGCTTCTTTGTTAAGGACATCACAACTGGCAAGTGCGCTGCCAGTTGTGATGTCCTCATACGCAAGATTTGAGAGGTATCAAATCTTGAGGCTGGTTTTGCGGTCAAATTTGCATTTAGTACATTTTAGTACTCTACCCGAAACTCGCTCCAGATGCAATATGTGTTATCCCACATGTTTAAAATAGCTGGGATAAATAATGGGAAAAACATATCGGGATTGCCACCCGGATCAATTGTGGGCCATCCTTTAAGAATGATCGTTGGAACTTGGTAGATAATGATATGGGCTCTTCTTCTTGTTCTTACTGTTAATGTTGCTCAGATTTTAAAAACAATTTCCTCAGACTTTCCAATGAATCTGCCTCAAATTGCCATATTTTTCAGCTAAGTTTTTGAACAAGATCTCCTTTAGTGCATTTAAAACTAACTGTAAACTTACTCCATCTTATTACCGAATTCTGAAAAATCTACTGATATTTACAAATATTGCTGTGAATTTCCTTTTAATCTTTTCAGGAATTCTTCAGGAGATCCTTCAAAAATCTTTTTATTGTTTAACTAATAGCAGGATGTACACTTACCATTCCACAGGTACATATTCAAAGTCGTAACCATAGCACGGAAGAAGATCCAGCTAATCGCCTTTCTGGACATCTTCTACAAGGTTCAAACAGCATACAATTCTCATAGCCGCGATGCATTTCGCATGAAAGCTTCGGTTACATGCGAACAGGAAGTCCAAACCGAACTACACCCGGTACCGTCCAACATCGATCACCAGTACCGTTGGAACATTTGGGATCTTCGCCGGGAAGCAATTGAATTGACTAATTTACGCATGAAGCGAACCAGTTCCTGCCAAACGACAAAAACCAAACAAACGCAAGTTTTCATGCCTAAAAACCAAGGAACTCAAACTAAAGTCAACCGTGCGACCGAGACGGACGAAAAACGAGCACGAATCAAGAAGGTTGAAACGACACCCTCTCCGTTACAGGTTTACAGCATGACCGTTGAGGATTTCAGTTCGGCAATGTTTAACCGCATCAAGAGTTCTGACTAAATGTGTTCAATAATGACTAGACTTGTAGATCGATACTGGATTTTAATAAAGCATCAGGCCAAAATATATGTACATACCTGAAATATAGCCGACCATATACCGAAGAGACCCTTGTGCCGATCTTTTTGACCAACGTTGCACTTCAAGACATCGGTCAACCGAATTGGTTTCTTCAAGGAGCTGTAGAACTGTAACATAGACAAACAGGAGCGAACATCGTTGCCAGATTTATCAGCCAATGCCATCATCGACGTCAAATCTGTTGAAATTTTCTCCTGCTTAGCAATCAACAGAAGTCTGCAAAGTTACACAAAATTCTTAAAGAATGTTCGCATTGCAAATACGACTAACGGTGCCTACCTTTCAGCCAACCGAGCTACTTCAGTAGGGGGGAAGTTTACCACAAATGCAATCTGCCTCAGTTGTCGCAAGGCAGGGACATACATATCATTACAGATACAAATGATTGGTCGCTTCAGCACGAACTTGTCAGGTTTATCACTTTTACCCTTCTTGCCTGCTTTCGCATTGACCACTCCGGATATAAACTTCAATAAGAAATCAATAGTTGGGACCGGTGCTCCATCAATTTCATCCAGGACAATACAGTTTGGTCTATTCTCCTTATCCAGCACAGACTTCATCTGCGTTCCACTTTCCAAGGCAACTCGAAATGCTTCCGGACTTCGATCGTCGGAAGCATTGACCTCTCGCACCACATAGCCAGCATGCCGTGCAATTGTGTGTGCTAACGTTGTCTTGCCCAAACCTGGAGGCCCACACAACAGAGCTACCTTCTGCATTGGTCGGCCATGTTCATCAAGTTCGGTATTCAAAGCGGAGCGGTTTTTTCGCTTCCATCCTCCATTAATTTCAAAGCGACCTGTTTTCTTATTGAAACTGTTCAACTGTTTGGGTTCTGCCTTTTGTTTCGGTTCACGACCGAAGACGACCTTATCCCAAAGCTTGAGCCACTGCAACAGACTGCGGTTCGTCGTTTCATCGGAGAGTAAATCAACGTAACGTTTAGGTCGGTACTTTTCCACCCACAGTGTGGTTCCTTTATCTGGAACGACCATGACGTCCGGATTCGATTCAATGGCACGGGCAGGTGCTTCCAAGCGTTTAGCGATCTTTAAAAAGAATACATTCCGTGAAATTGCTCATGAATGACCTATTTAAAAAAAAAACTCACGATGTCGTTAGCTTCATTCCAAACTCTCTCCTTAGCATCACCCAGCAACCCTTTGTAGCCGCCTTTGAAGCAATTGATTTCGTTTATTTCATTAGTTTCAAACTCTTCTGAATGAAACCGGACATACACCCTTTCCTTATCACTCCTCACGACAGTGGCAAATGGCCACCTGGAAAAACAAAAGAATGGTTTTGAAAAGTGTACACTAAGGCAAAGAAAATACATACTTTGGTAAAGAATAGGACAAATTTTGCATCTTGAACCGATGTAGAGCTTCGGCGCGAGCCAACCCACTCGATTTGGTTGGATTGATCACCGCTTGGAAATGTTTCCTAGCCTCCAGAATCCTTTCAATGAGTTCCATATCGACTTCCTCTTCGGTTTTTGTCTTTTTAGTTGTACCCTGTTGACAAAAGTTGAACTCACTGCCATCGTCATCGATGTCCTGGATATCCCCGAACAATGCATCTAAACGTCTCTTGCGAGGATTCAGACCAATGTTTTGAATCTCGGTCAACGGATCAGTTTCCGTCGGCTGCGATGTACCTGGAAAGGGAGTCGAAGCTGTCCTCCCATAGTTTCCATTTCCATTAAACAACCGTTTATTGACCGTGGTAGAGTTTTTGGAGATGACCGATAATGCTGGACTTCGTAAGGGACTGTCTTCGTTGATTTGCGACAAACTAGGACTGTCCAGCGGAGGGCGACTGTAGTGAGAGTGCGATGTCGAAGCTCGTGGGGGCTCTGATAACTTTTCAACTTTCCTTGATGGTCCTGGCGTGGCAGGGGACACTACAAAAGAGATAATTTTCGTTTAAGAGATGCTAATTAGAATTCATTAGACTTAGATATTCACTCTCCATGTCCATGTCGTCCATGGCCTCAAGTTCATCGCCGTACATCAACTCGTATTCTTCTTCCTCCGTAGGAAATTGATCCATGTTTGCAGGTTATTGGATGGCCAATGTTAAATGAACTTTGCTGATATTCAAAAACGAACTAAATATCCACAATTCAAATTAAAACAGAAACTTGATTCAAAAAAACAAACGAATAACGAAAACACCGTGAAAATACTGCGTAGAGATGTAAACATCGGTCTGTCATCACTGTTTCGCGCTCTTAATTCAAGAATACTGCTGTTCATTGTGCAATGCACTGATACACTAGCGACATCTGTTTGATTTGACAAGAGCTTATAATGATTCATACACGCTAAAAACTTTCATTTGTTTTACTACCCAAATTTTTCTTAATTAATTAATTTTTATTAATTCTATATAATGTGATTTAATTTATATCATGTTATTAATTTTCCGTAAGAAGTTAAACAATCAAACTTTTTATGAAAATTGATAAACATTTCCGTGTGAGAGAAAGAGATGGTAATATAATTTAACTCAGTCTCTGAGAAAAGTGAAGCGAGGATGTATTACTGCGGCCCTTTATTACTATCAGTGGGCAGGTTAAACTGGGCCACGGATATATGAAAAAACAAATTTCCGTTCCTTTTTGATTTTCAGGTGCTTTTTGAGTCCTATAATAACTGTGTAAAATTTCAGCTCGATCGTCTCGACTATATTTCAGCACCCACGATTTTAATTTTCGATAGAATTTTTCATGGGAAAACTTACTGACATTCCGAGAGTTCCGAGACTGACATTTGATCTGCCCATAAGAGTCATGTCACTGCAGGTGACTTTTCTCACTTCCCAAATGACAAAAGTCACTTCGACTCTAAAAATAATCCTCACTTTTACAAAAAAAAAATCCGGCAAGGTGACACGTTGTCCTCTAATCAAATGAATCCAATCACTCCCTGATCTGACGCTTGTTGAAAAAAACAAAATAAATTGCTATCCAAGCTTTCTAAAGCACCAGTTCTTCCATGCTGAGTCAACACCTCACACAACGTGGTTGCTTCGCGCAGACAGTAGCCCAAAAGGCTTCCGAAAATCATACTGAAACTGAAAAACTCGAGACGACCGCGTGCATAAGCATGGTATCAAATCGAGACGACCGCGCGGAAAAGTTTTGATTGTATCAGTAAGGTAATCAGCAATTAGCAAGTAATTTTTTTTTTTTTTTTTGAATAAATCAAGGCATTTTCATACAACAGTGCACGGAGAAAATAATAAAGAATGATTTTTGTTGTAAAACACGGTCGATTTACACTTTTTAGTACAGTATATATCAGTATTCGATGCATATACAGTGGTAACCTTAAACTGAAGATGGACTTATATTGTTTCAACAATTTTCTTACCGATTTTGAAGTCCTTGAACATTCGATTAGTATCTGGCCAAAATGTCCGGAAGAAAGTATATGCGTGCCCCTGGCTTCCAAAGCGATCCCGAAGAGTTAGATGATCAGCTTGACGTCGTGCTGACTGGTGACTCGGATAACGGAGGACAGGATGAAAGACAACACGATTACAATGGATGTGATAGCGACGACAGTTCCGCCCTCGGTGGAGAATCCGTCCCAGATGGAGAATCAGACGGTGAGAAATGAACCGCCGAGGTTGTCGACGACGAAAAACAAGATGCACCCAGCGTCGACGTCAATAAGGGCTACTATCAGCAGATGAAGCAAATGCAGGATTCGTTGAACCATCTTATGAAAGCTAAGGGTTCCTATCAACCAATCGGTGCAACTACCTCGGTATCACCCCAGCTAGCATCTGATCGGAAAACATTCAACCGTTTCCAGATGACGTTCCGGCCAACAGGATGTGGGAGCAGTGGAGCCGGTTCATCGACAGGTTCGAGATCGCTGTTTCCCTCGCCAACATCAACAATCCAGTTAAACGAGCTCAAATTCTGTATTTGTCAATGGGAGGAAAGGGAGGAGGGTTGCCCCAGCAGATAGACTACGGCCGAGCCTTCAGGAAATTCAAGTGTTACGACATGTTCGTGGAAAATATTGAGAGTTATCTGCATTCCATGGTCGATGTGACAGCCGAACAAGAGGCGTTCATCAGCTTTAAGCAGGAGCCGAATGAATCGACGATCACATTCCATGCTCGGCTCATGGAAAAAGTCCGCCTGTGCGGTTATAGCAGCGTCGATCAGGACCGGTTTGTACGAGCGCAGCTGCTGAAAGGAATGCGGAACAACGAAACAATGGATTTGGTGAAAGCTGCGTGGACATTCAGCTATGCTCCCGGCGTAGTGGTTAACATCCATACCTCTCAGGCCAAAGTCACGAGTTCGAATCTCACCCCCGGAAAAGTTACGAAAATGTCCAAAAGCGGCGTTTGAGTCACTACAACGGGAGATGAACCAGCCCGAGGCTGAAAATCTCGATAATCAAGAAACAAAAACAAACAAAAACATTCAGCTACGAGACTTTTTTTATTGTGCAATCTGCTACCCGAGAGGAAGCGTACACCGCTAAAACGGCTCAACCAAAACCCACTCAGGCATTCGCGGTAACTCAGCATCATCAACGATCTTCGGGACAACCACAGCAATGGAAGCGAAAGACCGAAGCAACGACCGACAAGTGAACGGACTCAAAAAGACGTGCGGCGGATGAAAGTATGAACTGAGGAATGGGACGCTGATCACGTTGCCCCAAGTGTAACCGTACCTTCCATAAATTTGGATCGTGCCCAGCAATAAATGTCAACTGTAACACTTGCGACTTGCGGGGACATGTTGCTGCAGTATGTCGCAAGAAGATTGCCAACCAGCTTCGAGCGGAGCAGAACCACCCAACAGAATGGGAGAAGGATGAGGTCGACGAAAAGGTAAAACCACGAACAAATGAATATTGAACAATGATTTTTTTCTAACTGATGATTGTTGAATAAAACCTATTGATTTCCACACCCTCGAACCAACAATCAATGTGCAACTAACGATTTGAAATTGGTTCACTATTGTAGAACCCCTAGTTCAAAAGTACACCTTGTAGTCTGCACCTTGCCATGCACTCTTGCGCTTTTCAGTAACTTTTGGTACAAGTACACAGAGAGGAATTTGATGGTCAATTTTTTTGGTACAAGTATCTTTGTTTTTGTTTTGATTCACTATGTTATTTTGACAGAATATTTAAGAGTGTATTGGTGTGAGTTATGGCAGCGGGTGGATAGTCATGAAGAAAACGATTTTTGTTTTGGCTCAGGAAGTACTAGCACACCGGTCCCAAGCTCGGTCCCAAGCTTAATGATACGCCCCTAAGACCGTAACACACACCAATACACTCTCAGATTTTCTGTCGAAATAACATAGCGAATCAAAACAAAAACAAAGATACTTGTACCAAAAGGTACTGAAAAGCGCAAGAATGCATGGCCAAGTGCAGACTGCAAGGTGTACTTCGGAACTATGGGTTCTACAATAGTGACCCAATTTCAAATCGCTAGTTGCACATTCATTGTTGGTTTTGGTCTTAAGGGCGAATCATTAACCTTGGGATCGAGCTTGGGACCGGTATGCTTGTACTTCCTGAGCCAAAAAAATATTCGTTTTCTTTATGACTATTCACCCGCTGCTCGAACTGCTTTTATTCCAGGAAGTAAACGCAATCTCACTGGCAGACACACTGATTGATTGCCGCGTAGGGTCATCAAATCCTATCTGTTTTATGATTGACTCCGGCCGGATGCTAACATGATAGGTGGAGATGACAGGATAAACCTCGAGCGTGAATTTCAATCAGGCAGTGTTGTACTGGAACCCAACCAAATGAGAAATGATGCCAACCTTCGCTCGTATGCTTCAACCAAGCCTATCTCTGTTTGGAGTGCTTTCAAGGCGGTATTTGAGGTAGTAGGGCACAGCAAACCTTCGATAATACCGCTGTTTTATGTTGTTGACCAAGGATCCTGTTCGCTGTTCGGTAGCTCTACAGCAAGCGACTTGAGTCTACTGAAAATTGGCGTAACCATCAACAGCTGCGAGGAATTGAAGCAAATCACAATGTTCCCCAAGGTGCCAAATGTCCGAGTGAAATTTAGTGTTGATCCTTCCATACCTCCGACAAGGAACGCATATTATAATGTACAAGCGGCGTACAGAGACAGCGCAAGGACCCGGCTTTCGGAGATGGATGACGCATAATCGAGTGTGTAACATGTTGGCAGTGGCGAAAAGCAAAAGTGATTTCCGACTGGTCGTTAATATGAAGAGGCCAAACCGTGCAATCAAGAGAGTATAATCGTATGCAATCGTTTGACGAAATGAGAATCAAACTCCTCGGGGCAAAGTACTTTACGAAGCTTAATTTGTCCAATGCGTTCACCACCTCGAGCTTCATGAACAGTCCTCACCACTTTTTTGACCGAAAATGGCATGTTTCTGTTCACTCGCCTGATGTTCCGGGTGAACTGCACCCCGGAGAACTTCCAGCGGGAGATGTCAAGAATACTTGGTGAGGTGGATAACGTCATAGTGTATTTTGACGACATTCTCATGTTTGCCGAAAATTTGGAAAACGGTGACGCATGCGCTGAGGATTCTAAGAGCAAACAATTTGACCTTGGATCTTGAGAAATGCGAATTCGATAAGCAGCGGATTAGGTGGCTGGGACACGAACTCAATGAAAATGGTTTCAATATCGACGAGGAGAAAGTAAAGGATATACGTAGGTTCAGACAACCGAGCACCGTTTCGGAGTTGCGGAGCTTCCTGGGGCTAGCTTCCTTTGTGAGTCCATACATCCAAGGGTTTACCAATACAGCAAGTCTACTGTGGGCTCTCACGAACAACTCAAATGGTTGGAACTGGAATCATGAGCATTCGGAAGCCTTTGGGAAATGAAAGAACCACATTATTCGTTGCATAACCTCCCTTGTTTTCTATACTGTATACTGTATACAGTATACTGATCAAATCAGAACCATCGTATACACGGACGCATCTCCGCATGCCCTCGAGGCCATCCTCGTACAGGAAGACGACAGGAATCCTCCGCGCATCCTAAGTTTCGCATCCAAAGTCTTAACGACGACCGAGAGAAAGTATCCGCAAAACCAGTGCGAATCTCTTGCCACTGTATGGGCAGTAAAGCATTTTGCATATTTTCTTCTAGGACGTCCTTTCACGCTTCGTACCGATGCACAAGAGTTTACGTTTATTTTGAACAGGTCAGAGGACGTTTTGATATACAGTATGTACGAGGACGAGAAAATATCGCCGATCCTTCTTCACTTGTGGGTCAATTGTGGGTCAGCCATGAATGCAGCTGCCCACTCAGTTACGGGAATAGGTGATGACGGGCCGGAAAATAAGACGTGGGCTTTCCCTCCTGTACCGCGGGAAGACAAACTTCGATGAACCTGCTTAATGCCAGAGACCTGAAATCTAAACCAGAGGGAAAGCAACGAAAAGATGAAACGAGGAGCTCAGTGGACACCGTTGTTGTGGAACGTCAGCCTCGAGCAAAAGCAGAGTCCCGAATCGATCCTCGCAGGTACACAGTTACAGAAGTGAAAAATGGAATGGTCGTTTTGTGTGACGAAAGGGCATAGATTATAAAAAGACATGTTTCACAGACCAAGCTAGTTTTCAATTGAAGGAACCACGAAGAGATGACCCAAGCAGAGCGTCCTAAATTTGGCAGCAGTGATCCAGAAAGAGAGTTCGCAGCCAGTTACAACTGAGCGTCCCGTTCGAGCAAAGAGAAATCCTGGATATTTGGAAAACTACACAAACGTCATTGAGCCAGGAAACTAATAACGTCCAACCATTCATTCTGTTTGATCATACACGCAAAAAACTACCATTTCGAAGGTTAAATTAAGCGTAAACACCAACAATTTTCACCTGACTATAAATGCGTTTGATTTGACCATGCCTGCGATTAGATCAACCATGGTGCGATTGATATCAATATGAGTTTTGTCAAATATACCACAAATGTTAAAGGTTATACCATAAACGTAGTAAATTTGACTGAAATTTTATGGTAGTTTTGAAAACAGGCATAATCGAGTACAAGAGTAGTTTTTACTACAAGATTTTTTTCAGTTGGAAAGGATAGTATCAAAGAAGAACTTTTCAAAATGGGCCCGGACTAGTTGAAAAATATACTGTGTTGTGTGTAATTAGTTTGGATATATTTTTTTTTGTGTGGGTGGGGGGGTGTTATTTATATTTTTTGGGTGTGGGTTGGTGTTGTTGTTTGGTTTATTTACGTGTGTGCGGGGGGGGGGGGGTGTTGTGGTTTTTTTTGGTTTGTTTTTGTTGGGGGGGGGGGGGGAGGGGGGGGGGGGTGTGGGTGTTTTTTGGTGGGTGGGGGGGGGGGGGAGGGGGGGGGGTGGGGTGGGGGGGCGGGGCGGAACTTTGTCTACACGACCATCAGGCGATACCGGGAGACGTCCTCCACCAATGACCGTGCGAGATCCGGTCGGCCGCGTTCAGCGAGGACGCCACGGGTCATCAAGATCGTGAGGGAGCGAAATCGGCGCAAAAAGAACCGCTCAATCCGGAAAACGGCTGCAGATCTCAACGTTTCCATTGGAACCGCTCACACCATACTCACCAAGGACCTTGGTTTCAGGCCTTACAAAAAACGTAAGGTCCATGGCGTTTCGGAGGCTACCAGCAAAAAGCGGTTGGATCGAGCTAAGAGGATCCTCTCTCGGCACGCTGGTCAGGAGTTTGTTTTTTCGGACGAGAAACTGTTCGTGCTGCAGCAGCCGCACAATGTGCAAAATGACCGGGTGTGGGCGCCATCGAGGGACAGCATTCCTGAATCCAATATAAACATCCCTCGGTTCCAAAGTGCCGCGTCGGTGATGGTTTGGGGGGCAGTATGCAAACGTGGTAAGCTACCCTTGGTGTTTATTGAAAAAAACGTCAAAATCAACGCGGCGTACTACAAAACTGAGGTTTTGGAAAAGGTTGTTGCCCCCAGTCTCCGAAGCCTCTACGGCGATGAGCACTACGTGTTCCAGCAGGACGGTGCACCAGCCCATACGGCAAATGTGGTTCAAGCCTGGTGTCGGGACAATTTAACCGACTTTCTGGACAAAACTTTGTGGCCTCCCAGCTCCCCGGACTTGAATCCTCTCGACTTTTTTGTTTGGTCCTATATGATGGCGAAGCTGAACGAATACAAGGTCAGCACTTTGGATCATTTCAAGACGGTAATTCTCAAAATCTGGGACGAAATGCCCATGCAGTCCGTGCGTGCCGCCTGCGACGCGTTCGAGAAACGTTTGAAGCTCGTTAAGGAGTACAAAGGGGGGGTCATTCCAAGAGAAATGTTGTAAACGTTCCTTGTAAACATAGCTTTCAATAACATAAATCCAAAGAATAAAAAAACATGTTTTCATTTTTTTAACAAATTTTGAAAGTGTATCCGAACTTATTGAACACCGTGTACATCGACTGATAGCCAGGATTTGGGATACAAAAGAGCTGCCGGAGGAGTAAAAGGATGAGGTTGTCTGCCCCATCTACAAGAAGGGCTAAAAACTGGACTGCGAAAACTATCATGTGATGACCGTCCTTAATGTCACCTATAGAATGTTATCCTAAAGCATCATCCAGCAATTGTCGTCACCAGCAAATACACTCAGTAGCAAAAAAAAGCCGAGCAAAATTTTGCTTCCATAAACCGGCATATTCAACCTTCTGTAACTTTTTCAATTATCAATATTTTTGACTGAATTTTTGACAGATCTATAACTAATGTATTGACCTCATGTGACCAGAAGTTCATGTTGATAAAATTTATAAATTTGAAGTTTTGATAACATATATCAAAAAAAGTCGTTTTTGGACATACCAATTTAAAAAATCCGTACTTTTGTGAAAAATTTAGGTAGCATAATAAAAATTTCAGCACAGTCTAACAAAGTATATGAAATAATGTGGACAAAATTTGAACTGTTTTCATCAAGTAGTTTAGACAAGTGGGTAAGGAAAATTGTTTTCTTTTGGGGGGGGAAAAGTGTGGGAGGTTTTGGAGTGGTACAATCTTAAGGAGGTCAATTTCGCGCCGAAGCATCTCAACCCCCGGACGCACCGGAACTGCGGCCAATTGAAAAGTACTGGGCCATCTTGAAGCAGACACTTCGGAAGCATCCTAAGGAAGTGAAATCGGAGGAAGATATGAAGAAAAAATGGATTGCCACGCAAGAAAAGTTGGTCCAAATGTTCTATAGGACCTTATGAGTAGTGCAAAGAAGAAGGTTCGTGCATTTGGACATGGAATTGAAATTGAATAAAACAAACATGGGAAAATATTCATTACATGTTTTATTTTACTCCCTGAAAGTTTGAAGATGATTGGTAGTACGGGCGAATTTTGCCGAATATTTGTGTGTGTCGCAATTTGATTCCGTACACCCTCTATTCCGATGCCATCTCGATAACTACTTGACATATTGTGAGGAAATTTTGCCGTAAACATTACACTTTTAACTAGTTTCAGACAAAATTTCATCAATTCACCATCAATTTACCATGCCATTTTACACGCGCTGAAAAGTTAAAATTGTGTCTCATATTTTTCGAGTACAGTCTTTATGTTCACCTCATAGAGTCTATCAAATGTAGAACTAGATTTGCCTTCTTTCAGAACTTGTTCAACATAATACTGAAATTTTCACATTATTTGTATATGCTCAATTGGTGCAGTCAAAACGGCTTAGGTTTATTAATGGAAGGCAACGCGTTCAAATCCCGGCAGAAAATGTATGTTTATCAAAGTTATTTCGACATTTGATTTCGCGATGATATAGAGTCAAACCTGTAGAGATATAACCAAATAAAAATCAATGTTCATCAAATACAGTAGAAAACGCACTACAATTTTGTTTGCAGAAAATATTTTTTGCGACTCATTTTTCGTCAGTGTTTACTACAGAAACAATTATCTCGAATGAACTTGACTCCGCTATTTTGGACCTTGTAGTAGGATGGTAAATAATGCCATCAAGAAAATTAAGTGTACATTGTGTACAATACCAGATGGTATTCCGTCTTCAGTGTATTGTCCCACCAATGGAGCTCTTGTCGAGCCGCTCTGCAGAATTTTCAATAAATCTTTCGCCGAATCGAACATTCACGCAGTCTGGAAGGAGTCATTAATGGTTCCGGTACACAAGAAAGGATACAAACGTGACGTTAAATACTACCGGGGAATCACTAAAGATAATAGTGAGTGGTTTCATTCTCGAGCGCACCAAATGCTACATCTCTGGCGACCAACACGGTTTCATGCCTGAACGGTCGGTTACCACCAATCTTCTAGACCTGTTTTGAGCAACTGGAGAAAGGGGCACACGTCTTCTATACTGATCTAAAAGCGGCGTTTGAAACAATCAACCATGAAGTTCAGTTGGAGAAGCTATCCAAACTCGGTACGTCGGAACGATTGACATCATGGCTGTGCTCGTATTTAACAGACAGGTCTCTGCGAGTGAAACTTGATACTAGCACTTCCTGTTTTTTTTTTACGAACTCGTCAGGCGTTCCACAGGGTAGCAACCTTGGACCCCGTTGAAAACGGACATCGTGCGGCACTACGCCCGTTCCGGCATCGGATACGCCCGTTCCGGCATCTACAACATCTTGGTACTATTAGACAATAATCAGAGCATCGAAAGAAAGCCCGGTTCCGGTCGGCCGACGACCCTGAGCGACAAGAAGCTCCAAAGGATGTTGAAGAGGAAGACCGAGGGAAGTGGCTACATCGCTGCGTGCGCTTGGCCGGGAGGTCGGTTCAACCGGCCAACCAGTGAAAAAGTACCTGGCGAACATGAACATACATGTCAGGAAGCGGAAGTCACGTCCACTGGTTTCGGAGCTGCAGGCAATGACGCAGCGGCAGCGGCTGAATAAGATGGTCAACTCACGACGTGGCGGTGGTGATGGCCGACGAGACCTATCTCACCCTGGATGGGAACAAATGGCAGGGCACTTCGTATTTTACCTCCCCTACGAAAGAAGTGAGCTCTGAGGTGAAGTTCATTTCACCCACCAAGTTCCCCAAGAAGGTGCTGCTGTGGCTGACAATCAGCGAGAAGGGGATGTCAAAGCCGCTCTTCTTTCGCTCCGGACTGGCCGTGAACGGGGAAATTTATAGTACGAAATTCCTGCCAGAAGTGGCGTCGTTCATCAAAAAATACCATAAGGGAAGATCCATTAATTATGTCACGTAGTAAGGGGGGAGGGGGGTTTGGTAAAACGTGACAATCCATACATTAAAAAATTGAAGGTCCATACAAAAAACATGACAAGGGGGCGGGGGGGTATAAAAGTCACTTTTTGCGTGACATAATTAATGGACGTTCCCTAAGGGCGAAGACGCGGTGTTCTGGCCGGATCTGGCGTCTGTCCACTACTCGAAGCGATAGTTGGAAGAGATGGAGTGGGTAAATATCGATGTGGTAGCCAAGTCGGCGAATCCGCCCAACGTCCCCCAGCTGCGTCCCATCGAGAATTTCTGGGCCAACCTGAAGTGTACGATCTACTCCAACAATTTTGTCACGAAAACTGAGGAGGAATTGATAAATAAAACGAAGAAAGAACTCAAAAACATGCCTGCACGCATGTTTTCGTCCGCCATGGCGAATATTCCGGTTAACTACCGGAAGGCCGCTCGCAAGGGCGTAGAATTTTTTTGCAAGTTAGCTTAAATAATTACCTTCCATGGGACATTTATCAAAAGCAATTATCTGTCTTAACCTTTTTTTATCACCATCCGAAAAAAAGGCCATTTTTTTAATGCAAACGTTATTGCTTTCTGGTACGACCGATCCTAGAAAATGCCGCCTTGGTCTGGCTTCCTTATCAATTGACTTGGAGCTTGAGGATCGAAAAAATACAGCGCAGCTTTATCCGGGTGGCATTGTGTAATCTATCGTGATCCGCAAAATCTACCGCCGTATTCAGATCCCTGCAATCTGCTGCAACTGCATACTTTGGAACGCTGACGGAAAAATCAACAAGCGGTTTTTGTTGCCAAACTATTGAATGGAGCGGTCGACTGCTCGCGCCTTCTCTGAACATCCGAGTGCCGCCGAGAGCATTACGGAGTGGTACTCTTCTCCAACCACGATCCCATCAAACAGCGTTTGGTAACAACGAACAACAGCTATGATGCGAGCCTTTTCGACTATCAAAGAATTGTTTGGATTCGGCGAAGCTTCTGCTCACTTCTTGGCTTGTGTTTGTAATGGTCGTTTTTTTTTTTTGAAGTTTCTGTCGTGTAGACAACAAGTCCGATGACCTAAGATGCTTAAATAAATAAATAAATAAAATATACAAATGTTTTTGCAGTTGTTCAAAGATGGTAACAAATTCATCGAAAGTGTCTCAGATATCGTGGACTATCTGAAAGAACAACCACTTAATACATCTTCTGCCAGAAATTGTTTAGTTTTTGAAGGTATTCATCACCATTTCAACATCTTCTGCTACTGCTGAGCGATCGTTTTCTGGGCTCCGAAGTTTAAAATTTATTCCAGAGATCCAGTATGGGATAACGGCGACTGAATTCCATATCTCTACTGCACTTTCACAAGGACATGGCGAATGATTTGGATAAAGGCGTTAATGCATTTATTTTCAAAAGTAGCCAGAGACAAACCACGTTTTATGTGTAAACAGGGCTTAGGTTTATAAATATTTGAATTGTTGTAATGTTTTTGATTTCTTTTAATGAATCCGATTTGAACAATTTTATTCCTCGTTTTTTGGCCAATAACTTCATGAAGTTGGCGCCTATGATACCATGTCTTTACTGAATCGGCTATTTGAGGTCCCAGGAGGGGCTGTTATTGGAGCCTTGAAAAGGTACTGTGATATCTGAGAATACAACTACATTAAGATTTTTAGATATTAAAATTCATTATTGAAAATTTTATTGCTCTTTTATTACATTTTTGTACAAACACGCTTGCATACTCTATCGATGCTAAGTAAACATAAATGACAAAGTATGTTTAGTACGCAATATGAATACACCTAGTAAAATGTAGATATGAAGTAGTAGGGTGACAGAAACACAATCATATTATTGATTTGATTTGTCATTACCTCTATTAGATGGCACAATTGGAAAAAATACATACATTAATACTTGCGGTTCATTACAATTGATTTATCTAGTTTACAACTTATTACACACTAACATTATGATTTACACATTATTTTTGTTTAAATATACCTACGAAAAACTGGTCTTGAAATCACAATAAATGCTATATAAGCATTCAAAGCAACTAATTTGATTTTAATGAAATAAGCTACAAACAACATTTCAAGTTTTATCCACGATAATAGTGCGACCCGTCAATTAGGAACACAGTTATAAAAAACTGAATACACAAATGTGTTTCACCAAACAATCACAAGTCCAATAACTGCGCAAACTTTCCGTAACATTCAGTCGCTAAACACACGATAATTATCATCCACCATTCCAGTTTACACAACCGACACAAGGCAGGCCGTCTCAATGAGACGAGGGTAATGCAATTCCGTTCCAAGATATTCAACTAGTTAAATTACAGGGTTGTGGGTCGCTAACTACCGCCGTCTTAGTGGTTTTACCTTTTTCTGATCTTGGACTTATTGCTACGACGGTGACTTGTTGGCTTTGCGAGCATTTTTTAGGTGAGGACGAAACATGTACCAAACAGTAGTTTTAGATGGCTTTGAAAAGCCTGTGGATGTTCCAAAAGTTAAATCTTTTAAAGAGAAACATGCATGCAGAATTTCGTTCTAAAACAAACAAAATAACTGCAGCACATGTGCTCGATGGTGAACTCGTTTCGCCATCATTTGCTGCAGTGTGGTGTTGTTTTCCTTCGACCCTCCCGGCGACCATGCTCCATCATCATCATCGCCGACTCTCGGACGGAACCAACAAGGGAAACACATTTTATGACCCTAACCAACCGGCGAATAAGCCCTGGCCATGACTGACTAAGGTAGGTAGGTACACCGGATCCAATTATTGTTATTCACCCGATTCGATTGGGTGCGAGAGATCGTTTGCATTTCAGCGCTTGTTTTCTCCTTTGAGTAACAATTTTAAATTACAACTTTCAGCTGCACTCGTTTTGGTCGATGACGTCCCTGGCCGTGCCAGGCGTCTTATTTGCTTGCATGATGAAGTGCAAAGACAATGACGATGGGTCGTAAAAGGAGGCAGTATTGGTGAAGATGCGCTTGCACGAATGAACGTTTTTATAGCTTGCAGAAGATGCGTATAATACTGAATAGCAACTGAAATTGCCGACTCGAATTACCATCACAAGTTATCAAATAAAAAAATCTATTTAACGGCAAAGATACGCATTTCTTCTGAGTAAAGAACGTTCCCGCTGTTAGAACAAGAATGGAATGCACTTCCTAGCACACTCACAGAAATTATTTATTCTGTCAAGTTTATATGCTTATCTATCTACTCATTTTTTGAAGATATCATATCGCGGGTTGGTAGCTCAGTGGTTACCCGCTCTGCTTATTGCGCATAAAATCGGTTGCTAGATCCCAGGCCCGTCCGCTTCCTTGCTATTTGTCACTTTGCCTCTTCCTAACCCCACTAAATTTAAAAAAAAAAGTCTACGAGGAAGATGTTTATATGTAACGAATTGCATCGTTTAGCTTAACCTTAAGCTTTCAATTCAGAACAAATTCGTAATAATTTTACTATGTAATTGAAATTTGATAGGGAGATAATTGTGATATGTCGCAATTTATAGACAGTTAAATCTTAATTCCGAGATTTACTGAAGACCTATGGGTTCAGCATCGTTGCGCTGCAGGAGGTTAAGGGTCCTGTTCACCCCGGATGGTGCAAAGGGCCGACTTGAAAGATCTTCATCCCGGGCGATTGCCCACTATCGCCTTAACCAGTTACCAGGTTAAATTTTCGTCGACTTCTTTTATTTCTTTATTGAGGCTACGGCGCCATGAGCCTCTGGGTCTGCTGCGATATGCAGCCGTTGAGTGCTCTCCATTGATACACACAACGTTTCAATAGCGTATAGCAGCACAGATTTCACGTTAAAGTTAAATATTCGAATTTAGATACGTTCACTAATCTGCCTGTTTTTTTCATATGTTCCTTAAACTCGCAAAAGCAGCCCTTGCCTGCTTGATCCTTTCCCCTATGTCCGCCGCCTGACGCCATTTGGCTGCCAAGATATTGGAAGCTTTCAACATTCTCCACTGTTTGGTTTTGTTGATGTTGATAGTTAAACCTGCCGAAGAGGAGCGTTCGGCAAGGTCGTAGAGGTTACTCTGCATATCAGGGCACCGTTGTGCTAGTAGTGCCACATGATCAGCCAATCCGAAGTCATTTAGGTCCTCCATTATAATATGCAACAGTTTGGTTCACGGTCCCTCGAACCAGTATCTCGTCGATTACGACGAGGAACAGTAGTGGTGAAAGTGTACATCCTTGCCTCACCCCAGCTACAACCCGGATGGGTTCGGACAAGACCCCTGTGTGCAACACTCTGCACGAAAAGGCCTCGTACTGAGCTTCGATGAGGCCGACGATTTTTCTCAGTGATTCCCTTGCGTCTTAGGGCGCTCCACACATTCTCGTGCTTGGGTCAGCTCAAAGCTTTGCCGTAGTCAATAAACATCAAATAGAGGGATTCTTGGATTCCGTTGACCTGCTCCAGAATGATAAAAAACGTGACAATATTGTCCACACAGGATCTTCCGGCACAATTTTCTCCTGATTCCACGTTAGGATCACTTTGTATAGAACATTGAGGACGGTGCGAACGCTTAGAGGTAATCATACCAACTACCAGAGCTGCGGCAGCACACGTTAGCTGGGAACAGCTTTCATTGTGATGGACGATATGCAGAGGTGCGTAATCGGTGAATGGCCGATCAACAACAGAATGTGCAGGTTGAGGATCAAAGGTCGGTGCTTCAACTTTAGCATAATCAACGTGCACAGCCCACACTTCGGAAGCACTGATGATGACAAGGACGTATTCTGGCTACCGTGGCTGCCCAAGCTAAGACGTCAAGATCATCATAGGAGACCTGAATGCTCAGGTTGGCGAGGAGCAGGAGTTCAGACTGACAATTGGAAAGTTCAGCGCTCACCAACTGACGTACGACAACAGCCTACGACTCATTGATTTCGCCACCTTCAATAACAAGGCCATTCGTAGCACCTAATTCCAGCAAAGATTCCCATATCGCTATACGTAGAGATCACCACAGCAGATGGAATCGCAAATCGACCACGTTTTCATTGATGTACGGCACTTCTCTGATATTATCGACGCCAGAACCTCTTGTGGTGCTAACATTGACTCTGATCACTACCTGGAAATGGTTAAACTGTGCCCAAAAGTCTCCGTCATCAATGTACAGTACGACCTAGAGTACCAGAAACAACCGAAAGTCACCACTACGTACGCGCAGCAATTTGAGGCAGTGTTGGCGGACGAAGATGGGCTCGGTGTGGCCCTCTTGAGGACTGTCAAAGCAGCCATAAACAACGCAGCTGAGAACATCGTCGAGTACGTAAAACGGAGTCGACGTAAGGATTGGTTTGACGAGGAGTGTAGATATATTTTGGAGGAAAATGACGCAGCGTGGGTGGTAATGCTGCAGCACGGACCCGGCAAAAGGCAGAACGTTACAAACAGAAGCGGAAACAGCAGACCCGGTTTTTCTGGGAGAACAACCGCCACCTGGAAGCGGACTGTGAGGAAATGAAGCAGCTGTGCCGTTCTGAACAAACATGAAAGTTCTATCAGAAGCTCAACGCATCCCGCAAAGGATGTGTGCCTCGAGCCAAAATGTGCAGGGATAGGGATGGAAGCATCTTGACGGACGGACGTGACGTGATTAAAAGGTGGAGGGAGCGATTCGACTAACACCTGAATGGCGCGGGAAAAGTAGACAGTGAGGACCAAGACAGTGGAAGCAATGACTACATCAGTACGGCGGATGAGGGTAATGAACCTGCTCCTACGCTGAGGGAAGTTAGGGATGCCATCCAGCAACTTAAGAACAATAAAGCAACGGGTAAGGATGGTATCGGCGCAGAACTCATCAATATGAGCCCGGAAAAGTTGGCCATATGTCTGCAGCGACTGATATTCAGAATCTGGCAGACAGAACAGAAACCGGAGGAGTGGAAGGAAGGGGTCATATTCCCGAAAGGTGATAAGTTGGAGTGTGAGAACTTCAGAGCAATCGCCATTCTGAATGCCACCTACAAAGTGCTATCCCAGAAACATTTTTTGTCGTCTATCCTATAACAAATGAGTTCGTGGAAAGTTATCAAGCCGGCTTCGTCAACGACCGCTCGACAACGGACCAGATCTTTACCGTACGACAAATCCTCCAGAAATGCCGTGCATGCCAGGTCCCTAAGCACCACCTGTTCATCGATTTTTAAGGCGGCGTACGACAGCATTGACCGCATAGAGCTATCATGGACGAGAACGGCTTCCGCGAGAAGCTCACAACAATAATTACCCGAGTAACACATCTTCATGATTTTATGTTGAGTAAACTTCTATATAAACAAATCTAGTCAAATAAAAGTATTTTCAACCGTTATAAAACTTGTGTGTTGCTTGGGTAGAGCAACGATGG
The DNA here is from genome assembly GCA_024533555.2 of Aedes koreicus. Classification (NCBI taxonomy): domain Eukaryota; kingdom Metazoa; phylum Arthropoda; class Insecta; order Diptera; family Culicidae; genus Aedes; species Aedes koreicus. Next base: position 179,094 of record JAHHFK020003667.1, read on the forward strand.
ACGGTATGCAGAGATGCGTGAAGGTTTCAGGCGAAGAATCTAATTTGTTTGAATATCACCGAGGACTTCGACGAGGTGTTGGACTTTTCTGCCTTCTGTTCAATGTCGCCCTAGAAGGTGTCATGCGACGAGCCGGGTTTAACAGTCGTGGTACGATGTTTACTAGATCCAGCCAATTTGTTTGCTTCGCGGATGGTATGCACATTGTCGGCCAAACATTTGGATCGGTGGTAGAACTGTGCACCCACCCGAAACGTGAAGCAAGAAAACTCGAGAGTCGTGCATAGTATGTAAGCTCCAGAAGAAACTGCGGTCAAAAAAGTTTCACCTCCGCACCAAATGTACCATAGAAAAAACGTTTATATGACCGGTGGTACGCTACGAGCATGAGACTGAGACCTTGCTCGATGAGGACTTGTAAGCCTAATGTGGACCTAGTGTATTCGATCGACGCTTGGAGAACGCTGTGTGGCGGCGAAGATTGAATCACGAGCTCGCTCAACTCTATGGCGAACCAAGTATTCTGAAGATGGCAAAAGCTGGAAGGATACGCTGGGCAGGGCATGTTGCGAGAATGCCGGATAACAACCTTGCAAAGATGGTGTTCGCTTCATACCCGGCTGGTACAAGAAGGTGGGGAGCGCAGCGGCTAGATGGGCAGACCAGGTACTCAACGATCTGGTGAGTGTGGGGCACAGCCAGGGATAAATAATAACCTATTCGATGCATCTTTTGTTTCCTTTGTCGAAGCAGTATAGAGTAAAGTTAACATTCTATGCCGGCAATGAATAGTAAACATTCTATACATTTTAAGTTATTGCGAATCGCCCAAGTAACCATAAGCATTAAGCTAATAGCACTATAGAAGCATTAATGTTGCTTAAAAGTTCTAGATGAGCATATGTTATGCATGCAAGCTTAATATTAGCATCACAGATGCATTCAAGCTCTAAACAAAATTTAGCATTATCGCCAGCATTATATGCGCATATAAGCCTGTTATAAAGCATAAAAGCATTTATCATGTTCACAGCATACATGCTTTATATCTGCATCAGTGGTCCAATCACGCATGATGATACAAGGTACCTTGTTTGTTTGTTTGTTTATTTACGACACTTTACACAGTCGTGTGCATTCGTGTCGGAGAATACAAGGTACCTTGGTTCGAGACGCAGTACAGGAAATTTTAGCAGTATATTAAATTTATAAAATAATACTTTAATCATTCTAATACACCCGTTCACTACGAATAATATGAATTTACACTTAGCGGTTTATTTTTATAGCTCAATGTTACATGCATTTTTCCTCCTTTTTTGCTAAGATCATCAATAAGAAGAAGCAAAAGAAGAAATAGTTCTGAAAATATATCGGGAATAGACAGCAGAAAAATGCAGAATAATAGTGTCAGCAGTGCCAAAAACGGGTTATTAAAACTGACAGTTATGTTCAGGTGCATTTATACAGCATTACTAATGCTATTTACGAGCTGTCACTTCTGCATTATATTAGCACGTTGTTTCGCCTTTTTTATCTGAATATAGAGCTTCATGGCATTTAAGTGCTGCTTTATATGCAGAAACAATACTGAAATAATGCCGTGTTTTAGTGTTTAATGGTTACTTGGGCAGCATTCATTGAAATAGTAACTTTGATGCGACACTACTCCTTTTCCGAACAAGTATTACGAAATAATTGAGTCAAAAGTTTCATAAATTGTTGCTTCACACTCCCATTTTATTCTACTCAGTGACTGAGTAGGATTGTATGTTACTCAATTTAGTAAATGTGTTAGACTACACAGAGAAACAAAACAACTCAAAATGAAGAGAAAAAAACTTAAAAACCAGTACTTTTCAAGCACCACTGTTTTGGATAAAATTCTATTCTCTGTGATAGGAACTAATTACTTAACTGTCCGTTTATGTTTGTTTTCCTTTTTTTGATTTAAATGTATCCAAAATCAAATTTGTGGTGAAACTTGGATTTGGTCTAAGAATCTAAATGTCCGCCATGTTATTTCGGCTTAATCGTTTCGAAGTTTCCTTATTTGAGTAATTTTCACTAGTGACTAATTTATTGAAAATAGTTCACTAGTGACTAATTTAATGAACATAGTTTTCTGCAGACAAAAATGGTCAAAGTACCATCAAAACCTAAATTTGAGCAAAACTAAATCATGTAAGCTAAAAGTCTCGATTCTTATTTAAATACAGTGAAAATGACACAGTGCTAACAATTGAAACTTTTTTATGTGATTCTTTATTGCAATGAGCCGTTTTAATACACTCCATGCTAACAAATGGACACCACAAAGTAATAGTAGGCTTTGCTAAAAAGCGTATCGGACTTACGGATTGCTTGGGTAGAAATCACATTAATTGTTTTCCAGCCCGTGCATCAACCACCTCATTGCATCCCACCAAAACCAACATTACATGTTCTAGTAAAACAAGCTGTGTACCGCACTCGCGATAAACTCACCTCGGTTCGACCTTTCGTATACGTCTTTAGCGCATCTATGCTAACTATATAATCCAATCAGCACTGCATTTCAGAGAAGCACATCCAACCCGCGCGCTTGCCCTTCCATCCTTACATCGTACCAACCAGATCAGGGAAAGGAAAAATCGGAGAAGCGTTGCAAAAAGTGTTGCCCTCCGGCAGCGACATCGCCATCGTCCACCGAAAAGCCGCGGAGCTTCGTTGAGGTATATTTTACCTTGTTCTCGGCGTGCCACAATTCAACACCCGCCAACAAGTGTCTTCTTTTTCTCATTCGCCTCCAGCAACCAGGGAGCATGCATGTACCCGCATAAATTAATGCATGCGGCGGATGCATTTGCCTCTCTTTTATGGTTTCTGTTTTGTATCTTGTACGGATATATCTTTTGTTGAGGAACATCGAGATTTTATCGATCTTACAGCTTCCCAATTTCAAAAACAGTGTGCCATTTTCCCTCCGTAACCTCGTCGAAATGCGGTGTAGTTAAGTTTTATTTATTTATTTACCAATATTATCGTAAAATTTTAATCATAAATTATTGTGATAGTTTCGTTCGTGTTGGAGGAAAGCCGATTTCAGGCTTCGGCAAAGTACATCGTCATGAGACACCCATCAACAAGCACCGACAAACGCTGGTGCGAAAGAAGTGCAAAAATCCAATCAAAAATCGATTATATTCGAGAAATGCATCTCCCTTGGGAATTTCGACGGTGTTGAAAAGCATCGTACTGTAAAGCTCTGAATACCGTACACTTTGTCGATTTGACTTCAATGTCCGTAATGTTTGTCAAGCTCCTTTATCTTTCAACGAATCGTGTTCCCTTATCTTATATTTCACACCTTTCGGTGACATCAACCGCCCTTTGGAGGTTCATAACAATTACTGTTGTTTAACTGTTCTTTTTCCTTCGACTAACTAAGATACAATGTCGGTCATGAATATGTCGATTCCAACCAAATAGTACGGCCTACAAACACATGATCTTAGCGAAAACTGTCACCATGAATATGCACCTTGATCAACTTGAAAACGATCCTAGTCGGATACTGTTGTCGTTAAATGCACTATCCACTCACCACACTTCTACATCCACTCCACAATCTCAGCGCGCAAAGCCAACAATTCGCGTTTTTTTTACAGCTCACATATAATAATGTTTTTCCTTAAGTACCAATTTCAAGCATTCGATCGATACATCGCGCATTGTTACGTCCTTAAACACCTACCTATATAGTTAATTTTCAGGCTGTCCTCTACATAAGTACACATAAAAATCCAAATAAAATAATTTAAACTTCATTTTAAAATTAATATCACATTCTTTTTCGCCGACACGTAACATGGTACGCCAATAATTGACCACCTCCTGGCCGTGGTCGCTGTCGTCGGTCGTCCCTGCTTTGTCCCGTTGCTCCGCACCAAAGTTTTCACTTAATTTACAACCTCTCTCACAGTACCGTCTCGTTACCGGTGAGACTCATCGTCTGAGAAGACGCCTTGTAGGTCCGCGGTTTTCGGTTAATGTGCGAATGCGAGGGGTACTTCCTCGCATGACGAGGCGGCAGTTTTCCTATCGAAACGGACACCAACGAGTTCTGTGGGCACACCACCGTCTGGTAGGAGGCCGCCGAGTATGGTGAAGCGTTAAACTTTGGTTGCGGCTGTTTGTAGACCTGGTTGTTGATCTTACTCCGACAGAGACCGGCAATCCGAGGACCGACGGCCCACGCTGAAGCTAAAACTCCGACCAGCAGCTCTATCACCGCTCGTAGAATGAAGGGCCAAATCGGGGCCTTCATCATAGACACTGGTTCCAGCGATGGGTGCGGTACACTCAGCCAGTTCTCCCGGTAGGCATACTCATAAAACATAATCACCAGCAGCAGAAAGCTGGGTACGGAATAGATAAACAGGAACTTTCCCATGCCGGTTATGTGCACCGGAAGGTTGTTGACTAACAGAGCGGAAGACGATCGCTTCCGAAGGTACGCTGTGAAGAGATAGCCAGAACCGATGACCCAATAGGTTAGCAGCGGAACTACGACAAATCCTAGCAGGGCACGGTCGGATTGGTTTCCGATGAAGCATGATCCTGTAAATAGAAGAGATCGATATTGGAATAAGTGAATATTGTTTGAATGTGGCGGTTCAAGTATGGTATATTTGATAGACAATTTTTAAAATTAAACATATTGAGGTTTGAACATTTCTCTTGAGCCAAAAAAAAAATATTGGTGGGTGTTGAGTAACTTTTTACTTCTTTAACTTCTCCAGAATGCTACAGATAACGTTCAATTTATTTCATAAATAAATTAAACAAGGAACCTACATCTGAAACCAAGAGCAAATTTTCACTGGGCTTCTTGTTTTGGAAACGTACATTAGATACAAAAGTCATCCAAAAAAGGCTTATTTTGAACCACACCTCCTTTCTTCCACAATAAAGCGTGACCTACTTTATGGACGTTCCCTGATTAACGGCCGAAGACTTGGTTTCCGTTTTAAAATTCCAAGTTTCAATCGCATTTTTTAAGGAGAACAGATTCAGTTTACGGAATATTTTTACAGTGCTATGAAGGATGATAGAAAGCTAAACAGCATTTACTTCTGACCAAATTATTCTGACATCGATCAATGCAGCTACGCCCTTCAGATACTAAGCACGAGAATCAACAAACTCATAGAACTTCACTACTTTACTCCTGAAATTATGTTTATAGTACAGTATCGACAATACAGTAACTGACCCCTGCAGCAAGGGCTGTTATTCTTACATAATTGTAATTTTTCGCATACTTAGGCCGTGTTCTATTCGATAAATTTTCACGCATATGTTAATTTTTTAAATTTAGCTTTTCGTTGATTGAGTGATTAAGTGGTACTATATTTATTTATGTTTTTCGGTTGGATGACCCTTTCCCCGTCGAACAAGAAATTCTTGTTTTAACCATCAGACGAAATCATATGTCAGAAGGAGACAGTTTTCTCCATCTCAAAACTATAAGAAAAGAGCTGGAGTTGAAGAAAATTTGGGTAAAAACAACAAAAATACTGGGAAAATCGGTTATGCCAAATTTGATGGGTGGAGTGAAGAGGAAGGTGCGGGCATTCGGGATGGGAATGAAATTGAATAAAACAAATTTTGTAAATTATAACTTATTACTAGTTTTTCATTCCCTGAACATTTCAAGAAAACCCGATAATCGGTTTAATTTTGTGAGTAAATATGTGTGTGCCATTTTAATAGAATACACCCTTTATTCACATTGCTTGAACAGTTTTGAATCAGGCCCTTCTCAGCCTTCCAAAATATGAACACACTTAATTGTAAACTGACATCGCACAAACTATTCGAGGTTTGCAAAGAGATTACTATGCGAATCTAAAATTGTGTGCTTGCATCACTCAATCATTTCCCATCATGGTATTTTGAAAATAAAAAAAAACTGAGCTTAAAGACAGTTTGCTAAGCTACAATTTTGCCAAACTTCATTTTTCGAATAAATGTAAGGATTGTAATTATTAGAGTTAACGCTATTGTCTTATAAGAATGCTCAATCAACAGCCCTGAAAGAGGTATTTCAGGCACGTGGAATATAGTATAGACTGTCACAGACACTATAAGTACGAAACTGGATGACGTAAGACAGCTGAGTTTCACTGTGTTTCTTTGTTTACATTCTGAAAAACACGTTTGTGTGTCGGAATTGGATTTTCACAACGAAGTCATCAAAATGCGAGGCATTTCACCCGAAAAGCGTAAACAGATTGTGCACAAATGGTGCTCTAAAGGCTAGATCATTTGGAAATGGGGCATTACATTTTAGAGATAGCGGCGCTCCAAGTGGTCGGATATGCAAGTTTTTCAGAGCGTTCTGTTGTTTGTAAACAGTTCTGCTGTTTGCACAGTTTGAAAATAACGTGGTTCCAAGATATTCATCATGAAAGAACAGAAAAGAAACAGTTACCTGCAAAATCTATCTGCGTCAACTCGGGAGTTGGAAAATCCTCGGATTATCCTAAAAGTACTGTGGCTTGAGTGATTAAAAAGTACAAGGAAACTTTAAGAACTGCTGCAAAGTGCAAATCAAGCGTCGGAGTGGAACCGTTGATCGTCAACTGTGGGTGAAAGTCATTCGGAAAATCAAGGCTGATCTCAACATCTCGGATTTTGATTTGGCGAAACTGAATGCCGACCGTTGTACTGTGCGGAGAGTCCGTCTCCGAGAAGGTTATAAATGTTACCGAGCAAGTAAACAACCCAACCGAAGCTTCAAATAACAAACAGTAGCCAGAACTCGGGTCCGTAAGTTGTACGACCAAGTTCTGACGAAACTGGATGGATGTCTCTCGATCGATGATGAAACATATGCTAAAGCAGTTTCAAACAAATCCCGGGTCTCAAGTTCTACTAGGGTCCTGCTCGTGGCAAGGTTCTTGACGGATTCAAGTTTATTTTCGCGGTTAAGGTCGCAAAAAAATGATCTGGCAAGGTATCAGCTCCTGTGGCAAGAAAACCAGAGTTTTTGTGACGGATAAAACGATGAACTCGAAAGTTTACAAAAGGGAGTGCCTCACCAATCGAATTTTACCATTCGTTAAGTCGCATGATGGTCTAGTTACGTGTTGGCCAGATCTAGCCTGTTGCCATCACAGCAAGGAAGTGCTACAATCGTAAAACGATAATGGGGTCCAGTTCATCATAAAAGAGCTGAATCCACCAAATTGTCCACAATTCCGTCCAATAGGGAAGCATTGGGTTATAATTAAGCGGAAACTGAAGAGGCAGGGAGCAGTCATCAGTGACATTGACCAGATGAAGAATTAGTTTAATCAGCTAGCCAAAACCATGACTTTATTAAATAAAATTATATTACCTTTGTTTCATTATTAGAAAGTTTTGCGATTGACATAAAAGTTTAAAAAATACACGCATTTGAAAGTGCCCCATCTTTAAATGATCTAGCATTTACTGTGTGTTGTTAGACAGTCAATTGCTAATGCCAGATTACATTGCTGCCAATATTTCAAGAAAATGAATTCGTACAGATGCTATGTGTCACATTAGCATAAAAGGAATAATTTTTAGCTTAATTGATTTCTACTATCTGCTAATAACTGTTACTAACGTGACACTGGTATTATCGGCTGATGTATTGTCACACAACCCGAGCAGGAGACAACAACATATGAATACCTAATTTTGATCTTGATAACTGGCCTTGGTATTAAAGAGCCCAGATTAAGAGGTAAAATACCTAAGCAAAATACCTAAAAATTGCAAGCAAAATATCTCTCGAATGACAAAACTTGTTATTTCGGATACCTGGAAATACCTGAGAGGTACTGCTTTGGTATTGTCTTACTTCAATTCGCATAACATTGTGGGAACAATTTTATGGTATTATCCTCAGGTATTTTACCTCTTAATCTGGGCTCTTTAATACCAAGGCCAGTTATCAAGTTATTCGTTCCTGCTCGGGAATACAAGCAAAGGTGTTATTAGGCCGTAAGCAGCCAGCAATGGATCCAGCCGGTAAGGTGCAACTTAATTAAAAAATCTTCTTCCAAAGAAGACCGAGAAGAAGGCTTGAATCTAATCACGAACCATGCTCACTATCTGTAATCCGTCTTTTTCCGGACTAATACGTAGTTTCATTTTTTCCTTCATTCGTTGCGTTCCTTAAATTGTACGTACAATTTCAAACACGGCTCGGAAAATTAAACGATTCCTATATGTTTTACCAACGCAAATATCATCATCTGGCAAGCCTTTAGCAAGGATAGCATGCCAATGGAAATTTTACCAATGTTGACCGTCACGAACAATTGAAACACTGAACTCTAATAATTCAATCATTTCTCGATAGATGTTCGAGATTTTTACAACAATCAGTTTGGAATTTTTGCGTCTATCTATTCAATTATCAAAGTTTTAATAAATTATGGACCTTAAATTCCCAAACAGACCCTCAAAAATCTATAACGCGATAAAAATGGTGTCCAGCTTGTCGACCATACCAGCACAAACAACAGTCCAACAAAACGGCCCTTTTCAGATCCACTAACTGATTTCTAAAAAGTGGATAATTTCCTAACATACTTACATAAGGTCTGTATCCACATTAATCCGGACACCTTCAAATCATTGTAACTTTTGAAATATTGCACGTACGAATGAAAAATTTCACTGTGGTATAGCTGAGAGTCTATGATGAAAAAGACTATGATTGATGTTTACATTTCATGTTTAGTATTCAAGATGGCGACGAAAGAAAAACAAGTGCGCGAGCGAATTTTGTACGGGCGTACGTCAAATCCTGACTTATCCTGACGGGACCTTGCAAAAACATTGGATTTGCCTAAATCCACTGTTCACGATGTGTTCAAATCATTTTCGGAACGTTTGACGGTGGAGAGGAAACCGAGAAGTGACAAAAACATTGGACGCGCTGATCCTGTCATGGACCGAAAGGTGAAAAGGATATTAACGAAAAACCCAAATCTCTCCATTCGAACGGTGGCTCGTAAAATAGGGATGTCGCCTGGTTTTGTCCAAAAATCAAAACCACGTTTGTAACTTAAGTCGTATAAAGTAAAAAACAGTTCCAAATCGCAACGACAAACAGAACTTGGCAGCAAAATCACGGGCTCGACGTTTGTACTGCGAATATTTGACGAAGTTTTCATGCGTTGTTATGGACGATGAAACTTATGTCCTGGAGGATTTCAGGCAGCTTCCAGGGCTGGCTTGTTATTTTGCTATGGCCAGAAATGCTACAGCTGAGCATTTCAGAACGAAGAAGGCATCGAAATTTCCCAAAAAATAACTTGTGTGGCAAGCAATTTGCACGTGTGGCAAAAAGAGTAAATCTGTCGTCACTACAGGCACAATCAACAAGGAGATCTATCAGAAAGAGTGTCTGCAGAAGCGATTGCTACCCTTCATCAAAAGTCACAAAGAAAAACCTTTGTTCTGGCCCAATTTGGCATCATGCCACTATGCTAAAACTGTGATGGATTGGTACCAAGCAAATCAAGTGAACATTGTACCAAAAACCTCGAACCCGCCAAATTGCCCAGAGCTACGACCAATCGAGAGATATTGGGCTCTGATGAAGCGGAAGTTTTCTGGAAAGAAGCAAGGAATTCTTCCAGCAAATTTGGGCAAAGACGGCTTCTACGATTTCTGAAGAGTCTGTACAAACCCTAATGGACGGAGTTAAGCGCAAAGTTCGAAAATTTTATGCAAATACCGAATAACTATGTTTTGTCTTCGCGAATTGTTAAAACACATCCCATGAATCTGAAATAAACAACTACGACGGAAATATAATGCAAAATTTATGTTTTATTCATGTTTTGAGGTGTCCGGATTATTGCGGATACAGGCCTTACTTACACTTGCGTTACAATGTTTCGCTACGAAACTCGGATTTGGGTTGCCCCTGTTAGATAGAACATATTTACACATCAAACGGTTTAACGAAGTCAACCGGGGTCGTGTGTTATACACAACACCGCTGATTTTTAATTATATTTCCTAATATATTTTGCAAGTTGAACTATCTGAACAAGTCTCATGTTGATATGAATAACAAAAAAATGCTGACAAACTATATTCAATGCATATACTCTTCTCGCAACGCAGAATCAAAACGTAAATTCGAGATCAGTCCATCGCCGGTGTTGTTGATTCCTACTTCGATTTATTTTCAGCTCACACGCTTCGACCACAGTTCACTCAGCCAAGTGCTGTTTTGTTCGCTTCGGCATGCCATATGCAACGTTAGCCATTTATGGCCGCATCCAAGCTGGACCAGTTTTGATAGCAGTTTTCCCTAGTTCGGAAGCGGTACCTAAGGCTTCGATCGACGAAAATGCCGATGAGGAAAACAAGGTCTCATGCTTTCAACGCAGCTAATCGCTCGGAAGACGTTAAACTGTGCATTTGCACATTTAGGTACACATTGGATACGTGTTATACAAATTAAAACATTTCTAATGGCTTGCTTAAAGGAATGTAAATATCGTGATCGCACAAACAAGATCACCCAAGCAATCAATCAATGCGGTAGGCACCGGACGATGGTAATGGTTTGTAAATCTACTCGACTCTCCCGTCGTCGCTCAGAAGAAAAGCTAAGCATGGGATGGTTCGGTGTTAATGCACTGGCTAAACATGTTGAGATTGAAAAGAAGCTGTGATCAGTTTGCGACTGGGTCTCCTTTGTGAATATTACGAACTATTTTAAGCAGACGTACTGTTTCAAAACTAGACCGATCAAAGCGAATGCCAGAAATTTTGCAAAAGACAACCTCAACGTGACTAAAGGTGCTACTACATATTTGTTTACCTTTGTAGCATAAACATGTTTAATCAACTATGGTCAATAGTGTAGTGATCCAGTCTCAGTCGCCGATTCCCGCTCATGGAATGGACAAATATTTGCATTTTGGTTGGCATCTTGCTTATGGTTTCTGTCTTGGAAGACGGAAGCTGGTGAGATGCGTCATCAATGATGAGCTCGAAAGCAGCAGGTTTATTGTTGTTATAGAAGAAAAATGAAAAATGGTGCTACCGAAATTCGATTATACTGTCTTTGTATACGTTGTTCTTAGTTTCGGAAGTAAATAATGCACTGAATAGTAGTAAACAGTGCATAATTTTCCAATATCAACTTAGGTTCACCCATTCCTCAGTCGGTATAGGCGCAAAGCACAAAGCAACGCGGTGGTGGAGGTGTCTGAGTTCGATTCCCGATTTTTTCGCATAGGAAATTTTTTTCAACGTCCTAGGCATACACACATAAATAGTATTAATTTAATGTGAGACATATTACATCTTTGACAAAAATCGAGGAACGTAAACAAAGGTTTCATGTAAAATTATGTGTACACCGCAACCGAAACATACACAACTCGACAAAAGATGTGTTGGATTAAATTTATTTTCTCGTCTCGTTAAGGTAATTATTCTGTTCTAATAATGCATGTGTCGTTATTTGCCACAGTATCATACAATTACAAAAGTGGTACAATAATCGAAAGCTGTTCAGTTAATAACTGTGTAGTTAATTTAAAACACTTATCTTAAAGTGAAAGCTATAACTTTGAAATGCTAAAGGGTCACCCACAATAGATACGTTTGCGTTCTGTTGACGTTAATTTGACAGAAAACCCAAGGGGAAACTGTCAAATTCACGCAAACGCATCCGCAACGTATCAGTTGTGGGCTAGCCTTAAGAAAGACGAGGATTATACGAGGGCGGGCAATAAATTTGTGACTTAATTAATATCTCTAAAATGAAAAAGCCCTGCTCCTGTCAACAGGCACCTTTCAGTTTACTTCTGTCAAAATTTAAACAAACTGCGTCAATTAGTTTGTGATAGCAAACTATCGCGAGTTTTGAGAAGAAAATAGAATTGTTACCGTACAAGCACGGAAAATGACGAACGTTCTGGAGGGCTCTTTATCCGAAACAATTGCAAAAGTTCACAATGTGATATTGGCCGATTGGAGATTAAAAGTGAGACAGATTGTGAAAGCCGTAGGCATCTCACATGGCTCAGTGGTTTCAATTTTGACGGCGCCGATGGTGTAGTAGTAAACGTGAGTGCCTCTCACTCCACCTCACTCCATCCATCTGGTATCAATCCCAGTCTGCGCCGTTGGGATTTTCTGAGATGAAAAATCTCTGGTCACGTCATGGTCACGTGTGTTGATGGCTTCGATATGTAGGATCTCCCTTGCGTGATGAACCAGCCTCAGGCTGAAAGTCACGTAACTACAGAACAACAACAGCAACAACAAAAACAACAACTACAACAACAAGAATCAAAATCGACCACAAACGCAACCGTTTGACAACTTCGTTGCAATGTATGGGAAACATCAGAGACCGAACAGCCCTCAAAACAGTGAGTTTCTCGGAATGAATCAGCGCCAAAGAAGGCTAATGTGGGTTTGTCAGCCAATAGAGTCTTAGAAACCTTTTTTTTTTTTGTAAGCATACGGTGTAATCCACAAATGGGGGAACAAAATCAAAATGGGAAAACAATCAACGGCAAATATTATGTCAGGTCATTGAGTCCATTTTCCATAAATTAGGCTACGAATTGCTCCCTCATCCACCCTATACTCCGGATTTAGCCCCGAGTAACTATTGCTTGTTCCCAAACCTGTAGAAATGGCTCGGCGGGAAGAGATTTGACTCCAATGATGAAATCATCTCTCAAACAAATACCTATTTTGATTACCTCAACAGATCTTATTTTTGGGAAGGGGTTAAACAATTCGAGAAACGTTGGAGAACTCAAAGGACACTGTGCTGAAAAATTTGATATTTTTTATCATAAAACCTGTATTTCATTCAAACAGTCAAGCGTTTATTGACCGTGTGTATATCAACTATCAACTTGATCATTGATTAATTGCAATTTCTGATGTTATCTGAAGGTGTCTCAGACTCAATTTGACTTTAATTTGCAGTGTGTTTGCTTAACGTTGCAATGTCTGATACAATGTCCCATCAGGACCGCACCAGCACCACATTGTTTCGCCAAGAAACTCGGTCTAGGTGTCTTTTGTTTTTCGAGCGTTCTACACATTTTAGATCTTCCTCCACATAGTCTACTCAGATAAAAAGAAACATTGAATTTTCTGCGTCATCTAATGCACATAAAGGGAATGCTAGATTTGGTAGAAAATAGTGGTATATTTCATGTTAATTTTAGCCAGATAACGCCTGAATCTAGCATGTTGTATGAAAGATTGCAAACATTGTTGTATGGCGCATGAAAGATTGCAAACAATTTCGTTGTTTACGCCTCCTTTGGGTTAGAATTAAACGATGGTAAATTTTATGCGCCTGTTAAAATTAATTATTTTTTTCTGTGTAACTACCTAGCACAATTTTTGCTGGATTGTTGTCTAGCATCCTTATAACATGCTCCGTCTATTGTACCCTTCCAGTATAAGCGAATTTCTGGATACTGGGTTCACCATTGTATTGCGCCAGCTCTTGTTTCATTATTCTCCTCCATACGCCGTTTACACATACACCCCCAAAGATGGTCCCTACGTTAGCCGCTTAGCCGCTTACGTCGTTCGAAAACTCTAAGTGCTTGCAGATCCTCCTCGAGCATTGTCCACGTTTATGCCCGTAGAGAACTATCGGTCTTATCAGTGTCTTGTTTATGATACACTTAGTATAGGGATGAAGTTTACCAGACCTTAGAGTTTGGTGGAGTCCATAGTAAGCTCGACTTCCGGCTATTATACATCTCCGAATTTCTCTGCTTTAGTTGTTATCCGACGGCACCAAAGATCCGAGGCACACAAACTCATCTACCACATCGAACTCATATCCGTCGATAATCACACTCTATTGCTCTCGGTTCCGCCTACCAGCAGATACTTAGTCTTGAATGTATTCACCCTTAATCCAACCTTTTCTGCTTCATATTTCAACCTGGTGTACTGCTCAGTAGCCACCTGGAACGTTCTTCCGACAAAGACGTGGACTGCGAAGCAAATAAATTGACTGGATTTATTGAAAACCGTACCTCGCATGTTAAAGCCCACACGTTTCATAACACCTTCTAGCGCAATGTTGAGCAGGAAACAGGAAAAACCATCGGCTTGCTGAAGTCCTTTGCGTGTTTCAAACGAGTCCAACAACGCACCCGATATCTTAACACAGCACTGCACATCATCCATCGACGACTTAATCATTCTAGTCAGTCTCGTTCTTCTAGTCTCATCTTTCATAGCTCTGCACGATCAATAGCATCATATGCGGCCTTGAAATCGATGAATAAGTCGTGCATAGGAACCTGATGTTCACGACACTTTTGGAGGATCTTTCACAACGTAAAGATTCGGTCTGTTGTCGATCGCCCGTCCACAAAACCGGTTTGATAACTTCCCGCAAATCTGCAGGCTATCGACGATAGACGGCTGGAGATGATCTGCAAAAGCATTTTGGAGGCCGCACAAATTTGAATCTCTCGGTAGTTCTCACATTCCAATTGTTCACCCTTTTTGCATAATGGGCATATAAATCCCTCTTTTCACTCCTCCGGTAGCTGTCTGTATCCCAGATCCTCAAAATCCAGGAAGGGGCAATTTTTTTTATAAAATGGTGCAGATAACTTGACAAACCTGATATTTTTTACTGAATTACAACAGCTTGAAAATGTCTTCCACCTTTCCTTTTCCACTTGCCGTATAAAACTCTTTCTTGCCCAGGAAGTTGTTTGAAGTCTGCCTAGACGAAGGTTCGAACTTTATTAGCATCGTCATGTACAGTTTCCGGAAACATATTTTGATTTGTTCATCGTCGCGATTTCAAGTCACTACATTCTTAAAAGTCGACAAATTGATTCGTTTTTTTACCTCGACGGTGGTAGACGACAGTTCCAGTTTGTTTGAGTCATCTCGGACGAAGAGGTTGGGGTTCCAATTGAAAACGCTGGTTTCTCTTATTTTCGTTGTCGTGGCTTTCGGCATTCGATTTACCTCCGATCCAGGCTTTTTGGCTACCGACAAACGTTTTCCTTATAACTTTATTATGTTGCTGATAGTTAGTTTGGTCACTTTTAACGATTTCACTATTTCGGCGTACCAGTAATTTGTATTTTCGCATTTCATGAAAGAAAATGTTCGATGCGTGCTTGGACATCTTGTGGATAACTGAAGAGCAACATGTACAAAATTAGTTATGTTGTGCAGGTTTTAAAATGCACGATTAAAAGAAATGCGTTAAGTTTAAGTCCACCAAACTTTTAGCGTTACACCCTCTATCCACAATTCGAAGAAAAATCACGTAGTTTAATTTTGCTCCACACCATCGCTGTCTAGACTATACCTTTGAGCGAAGAAGACGCTCTTTTTCCCCACCACAGTTAAATTATTTGAAAAATTGAGCAATTATCGTGTTTTCGGCCGAAAATTACCAAAGTGCCTTCCACAACGTTTTCCTCACTGGTGTGGCAAAATCTGTACATTGCCGGTTGAGTTCCGGAGAAACTTCCGCATCGGAAAATAAAGCGAGTATTTTTCCGCGTTTTCGCGGTGAATTGATTAACAGTGACGGACAATAAAATAAGACCAAAGCCTGATTTTCATACAAAATGGTCATGTAGGGGGCTTGCCTTTCATTTTCTCGAGAACCAATTGAGCTGAAATTTCGGCTGTGGTCCAGAAGTAGCCTAAATTCTCATCTGCATTAAATCCATCATTTTTCATTAACCACACAGAAAAAAATTATGAAAATTACTTATGATGTAATCTAAACCTTCACCGAAAACTCGTCGGCATAATTAATCGTTGAACATATTTTTCAATTCAAAATACAGTAAATAGTAAGTTCATGTAAAACCTTATCACATTTAAAAACATATTCTAGCCTGAATTCATATTTGCAATCGATAACATATAATTATACGACACGCTCTTATATTTTCAAATCAAACGCTTGAAATTTACATGAGCTCAACACAATTCAGCATCACTGCTCAGCTTCTCATGTTAGAATCAAAAAGCTGTCACCGCCATATTGTGTACGTTTAGGTTCGGGAGTGAAAAGCTGAATATTTTGAAGTACGTTTTGAAAATGTTCGAAAAAATTATGTGAGACTGTGGAATTCGCAGCGGAAAAAGGTTAGATTTCATGAACCACGTCCAAATTCACCGAAAACAACATGTTTACAAGTGCCCGGTTGAAAATTGTGAATTGAAAAAAAGTCATTTGATGCTGTTGTTCTCTGTCGATGTGTGAAAAAAAAACGATTGAACACAAATGGAATTTTCTGCAGAAAACTTCAAAAAAAGCATATAAAAAGATTGTTAACAATAACTTGCTCGTTTTATTTTTTTAAGCAAAAAAATATAAACAAATAATCCACTTTTTCGAATCCCAACAAATTCGACCGGTAAATTAAAGCATATTTTAAATTATCAGCGCTTATTTATTAAGTACGAGTAAATTTACAGCTAAAATTTTTCTGTGCTGTAAATTTAAGATCACGCTTAAATTTCTATTGGATATGACGGAGGTAAATTTGTTACATCTAAGTCGTCATAAATTTATATGTTTCGTTCGAACTGTGCACATTAAAAGTTACAGACACCGCATACGACAAAATAATAAGACCACTTTTTGTATTCCATAAAGGATGCTCAAATTTGAGGATCTGAATTTTGATTATTGATGCACGGGTCATTTTAATATCAGTATACTATAGATTGTAATTCACACTCATCAACATTGCCTATACTATGGATATCAAAAGGAGGTCTTATCGTTTTGTAGTAGGTGGTGTCTGTAGTTTCTGAAGTGGTGAATTGTAAAGTTATTAATTTATTAAAGATGAAAATTCAGGTTATTTCTAGGCTATTGCCAAAATTTCAGTTCAATTACTTCACGGGAAAGTGAAAGACAAGCCTCCAAACATGACCATTTTGTATGAAAATCGGGCTTTGGTCTTATTGTATTGTCCGTCACTGTATATGATTGCCGTTCTACTTGAAAAGGAAACAACTTTGATTCGATTAAGAGTCTTTATATAGTCGTCGGATTTTTATTTTTGAGTAAGTATGGAGTGAAATAATTGTTTATATTAAAAAAGTAGATTAGTGCAATGCAGAAACTAGCCGTTTTCTGATCAGAAGCAACGAACGAAGCAAACGCGCATAACCGCGAGCATGGCTTGCACATGATTTTAGGTACACTCAGAACCGTTTTCGTGATTCTAGTTACATACCTAATGGGCGATTTAGCAACGTTAATCAATAACGAATCAACATCGAAATCTTAATTTTTAAGACTGCACAAGTTAATGTTATTTCGGTCGTGACCTTTGGTGAGATCTATCTGATTATAAATATATTACGAAAACCTATTTTCGAATAATACCAAATACGTGCATGGTTTGGAAATTATAAATTTCCAAATATGGATATGTGTTGCAGCACCCTAACCTAAATGATCGGTTATGTTTCCAAACGGGATTTTTTGTATGTGTAAGTTATCTTGGAATGGGAGTGACTCTTCAAAGATTCTGAAATGGATTGCTGGATTTTTTTATATGATGATGATGGTCCCGCCACTTACCCCTACAAAGGTTTGAGCTAGACGATATAAGATTATGTATTTATAAACAATTCAACCAGTTATGCATAAAAAACCAACTGATATGAGTAGATGAACAGATGCAAAATCTTCAAAAACTGTTAATTTGCTTTACAGCGATATAATTGTGGAAAGCTATTGATTGCTAGTATTCCCAGCGATCAGGAACCTATAACAATTGAAATCACAGAATCCCGTATAAGGATATTATCAAAAGACAAGCCAATATCCGATCCTGTCCACTACAGAACCAATGCGGTTCCAACACCAGCTTAGTTTTGAGCTGACCAAGAATACCCCCAACCAGGGAAATCGAGAAAATTTCCATTTCAACCACAACAGAATAGACAAGGAATTCCCCGACAATCTGCCAGACAACCCACTACTGTTTCATGGTATCTTCTCAAGCATCAAAGGCATATTTTTTTACATAAATTCAAGAATAAGTCATTTATACCTGTACTTTTGTAGACTACTTTCTTTATTTTTTCTTAACTACAACAACATGAAACAAATTTCCATCATCATCACCGTGAAGAACAATATAGTTTGTAGTGTTGATAAAAATGAGAAGCAAAAAAAAGTATGAAAAAAGCAAATAGCTCATTGTAAGCCGTTTGTAAAGAACTTCGTCAAATACAATCTCCATTTTTTAAAACAAATCAAAAGCAACATAACCGTACAAGAATTAGTCCACATAAAGTAATCCGTTTTATAACAGTAAAACATCGTCAGTTACAATCTTCATAAATGATTAACAAATTTCGCTTACAGTTTTAACGTGTGAATACATAGTGTCTAGGCATCGAATTGAAAACATTTATTCCTTTAAAAGTTGTTTTTATTTAGAAAGATGCACTCTGAGACACCAGCGTGTCTTTGTTTCTAATTTCTGGCCTACAATGGACATGTTGCGGATGCGTTGGCGTGATTTTGACAGTTTTACCATTGGTTTTCTGTCAAATTTATGTCAACGGAACACAAACGTAACAATTGCGGGTCAGCCATAACTTTTTCAAATCATTATTCCATTATTCTGAGTTAACGCAAAATTTTCTACCAGTGTATGGTTTTGCTGTCACTGAAAACATTACTGAAAACTAATGGCTTACTGTAAACAACAACAGCGCCAATGTTGTTTACTTTGAACTTACAGTTTTCAAAACGCGACCACAGGAAGTGCGAAATCTTATTGGACAAATGACTAGAAAATTTAAAACTTTCTCAGAAAACTGTCACGAATTTGGTCGGTGCGTCTTGGAAAACAGTCTCAAATTTTATCAACAAGTTTCTGCAAACTAAAACAATCTAAAGAAAGCCGACTAAGTAGCCGAAACGGGAACACACATAAAACAAGTCTAGAAAGATGTGCTGAAAGTGTGCACAAGAAAGCCTAATATGTCAGTCAGAGATGTTGCTAAGAAAGTAGCTGTGGCTAAGCCAATTGTACAGGATATTAGAGTAAGATGTGGTCTGAAGTCATGCAAAGCCCAGAAAAAAAACCTCGTGGGGATCATAAGGACTAGAAAAGGCGAAAATTCGGGCCACTTCTCATCATTTATTATTGTGCTTTTCATGAGATCATAAATTCCAAAGGAAGCCATGAGGCGTAGATTCCCAATAGCTATTCAAATAAACATTATGCACCGCTGCTGGCTGAGACAGAAGCAAACTCTCGGCGTATCATTTTTCAGTATTCAGCACATGTCGCGCTAATGGTTGACGCTCACATCGAATTTTTATTAGCGCATTAAAAATTCACGGAACAAACCATATCAGATTTCATGTAGGCAGTTACGCTTTCCCGTCAGAATTCACACGATTTGCACTGTGTGGCTTCAGCGCGGAGCAGAACTCCGAGGTCGGTATTGGGAGGATACAAGGAATCTCGTTTAACACTTTTGTGACACAACGACAACTGCTGCATCCTGTCAGCCACCTTCGAAGCCAATCATAATTTCCTTGTCCTTTCATCTCTGCGTGCAGAAAGTGTGAAGCGAAAATTTAAGATCGACCTTCTCTGTCTAAGCGGAGAGCACCGGCGTTGCAAAATTTCTATACTTCCAGAATTGGTCAATTGAAACGACTAAAATAAGCTTCCAATTAAACTCAAAAAAAAAATATATACCCTGCATTGTGCAAAGAGCGGCGGCATTGCTTAAAGAAGACCTTATTTGCATCGGCCGAGATGATCGTGGAAAGAAGAGGCAATGTTTATAAATCAGCATAATGCCGCATTCAGTAGTAGTTTCTACAATATATGCTTTGCTGATGCTGCGTTGGTTGATGTCCCTGTTTTATCTCCGCATTGCCCCGTTTATTGTTGCTGTCATTCTCGGCGTCGCTATTTGGTCGACCAGATCGGAACCCTGAATCAGAATCTTTTGTTTTTAAATTTATTTATGCAACGTGGGGCATTGTTTTTTCTAACCTTGCTGCGCATGCTGTCCTTCTGCAAATTGTTCGATCAAGAACAAAGAGATTCAGATGGTAGGGCCAAACCGCGCCGAATGTGAGAACCGATCGAAAACATATAAATCATGCTCGTTTATAGAAAAAAAAAAAAAAAAAGGAGAAAACTCATGCAGTGCTTGCTTCTGCTTCCCCATCAGGAAGGAACCCTTCTCGGAAGATTGGGTTTTGTTTGTTTAAGAAAAATCGGAGCGAAGTGTTCGGTAGCCAATTGCATTCATTTTAATTTTGCAAACTGCATCAGAGTTACCAACAACTGCCATACAACAGACAAAGGAAATGTTTATGCATACAGGCATACCTCGACATAAAGCAGCTTTATTCATACATTCGTTACGTTTTATAGAAGTTACGTTGTATCGAAGCAAGCCTTTTTTTTTCTTTTAACTAAATAGTTCACAATACCTCGCGGATGCCTTAAAACTTACTTTTGACTAGCAAACAGGGTTATACAACGTCACTAGTAAATTGTAAAAGAATTTCAATTCTAAAAGATTTTGAAAATATGGTTGCCCCTCCATCCAGAATGAGCCGAAACTATTCGAAATCTAACGCGATCATCTGCGATTTGGATTGAACTGATGCGTCAGATTTCAAGGGAAATCGTTTTTGCTGTGTGCTAAACTTAACATCACTTTCGATACGAATGATAAACATCTTAATTGTGATTTTACTCAATTTAGCAATACGAACACGGAAAATGTAAGTTTTATTCTCTCTGGACCATTTTTATAACTGATGTAATTAATAAAATATAACAACATTATCATTTGAATAATTCGATTTGCGCTCTCACGTCTTAGATTATGAAGTTAGAGCAATACATTGTGAGACTTCTTCTTGCATCAATTGCTCACAATAGCTTTGCGCCCAGGTTAGCAGTTTATGGTGGGCCATTGTGAGACATGTTTATGAAAATAATTAAGTATAACAATTTCATCATACGTAATACTAGATTAGATTAGATATCTTTATTAAAGAGACTTTCAGCCGGGGGCTGGTTCGTCTCCATACGTAATACTTTGAAAATCAGCTTCTGGAACGAGTTATCGGCAAATGAATAGCATTGGGTCAAAATAACTATTAACAGTACTAGTTACAACCATGTTTGTTCGAACTACAGGAACTGAATTTGAAGCAGACTCCAGTTTTCGGTCAGCTCGAACTAGAATAGTTTATTTGTTTAAGTTTAAGTATTATTTTTAGTAATTTTCAGCACTCACAGAGTTGTTCTCTTTCAACCCTTATTTTTTTTTTAATCATTTATTTGTACAGGCTCAATCGAATCAACTTTAGAGAGCCAAGTTTTCATATATATGTATAAACATCAGTTATCTTAAAACTAAAGTTAGGAGGATAGAACCGATTACTCGCGGCCATCTCAAGGTTAACAGGAATAACAATTCAACGGGGAAGATGGGTGGGAATTTGACATTTGATTTACATAACACATTTATTTTAAATTCTTAATTGGCAAAAAAAAAACTTATAACTATACAACTTTTTATTTTTTTTATTTTGACTTGAAATTTTTTTGGAAAGAAAAAAACAACTAATAGTAAACATAGAAGTTAAACAAACTACAATCTAAGGCTAATGTTAGTTAAAAACACATAAATGAGTTTCATATACTCCAAGTCACAAACAGCCAAAATATCTCGAAGCGGCACATTGGGTTGCCTACCTCGAGCCCGAAGGGAAACGTAAAGCTCAGATCTGACTCCACGATGCTCAGCCGAAGACCAAATTACGTGATTTGTGTCCTGGTAACCTTGTCCACATTCACAGAGATTGCGGTCGCTCAGCCCAACTCGGTATAAATGAGCGTTCAAAGAACAATGATTGGACATGAGGCGAGACATCACACGAATGAAATCTCGACCCACATCCATCCCCCCAAACCAAGATTTCTTCGACACCTTTGGGATGGTAGAATGTTGCCATTGCCCCAAATCTCCGTTACTCCATTTATACTCCAGCTGACGAGTGACTGTTGACGAAAATAGGGAAAAAAATCATTAAAGGCGTTTTGTCGATCGTAAATATCGCCTTCTATAGCGCCCACCTTTGCAAGCGAGTCCGCTCTCTCATTGCCCAGAATTGAACAATGAGATGGGACCCATACAAAGGTGATGATAAAATAACGCGAAGATAAAGAAGCCTATTTTGAGAAGCTCCTGATATCTTTCATGAGAAAATACGAGTGCTTTACCGGCCTCAAGGAGCAATTGGATTGGCGCAATAAATTTCATTAAATATACGAAAGCGTGCTGACTCCTCTATCGAAGATCCATCAGTGAAGAACAATTGAGTGGAATCAACTTGGCCAAACTTTGCAGCAAATATCACAGGAGCAATCATAGGAAGAAGATGTTTTGAGATTCCATGAAGCTCCTGCTTCATGGATAAATCAAAATGAACCGAAGTGTCGAAGTCGGAGAAGCAAACACGATTGGAAATATTCGGCGAAGGGCTGACATCCTGCGTTATGTACAAATGGTACAAAGTCATGAAGCGAATTTGAGGATTCAACTCAAGCAGCTTCTCAAAATGTTCGATCACCTGAGGGTTCATAACTTCACACCTGGTGAGGAGGTCTTTTTACCCTTATACTCTCTTCCTTTTCTCACGACTTATTGTTCCTTGCCTAATTACAACATTTAGTTAATTTTCTTAGTTCAATTGTGTTTTTCCAATTACTTCTTACTTTTCTCCGATTTATATTTTTCAACCTCTAATTTTCCTCCTTTAACTGTTTATCAAAACCGGCTCGCTCTTAATACATCAAGTTTCAACATAAATATATTTACTTTGATTTCATTTTAAATTCATTTCAGGATTATGTTCATCTACTATCAGGTATTAACGATAATTTTAACGATAATCAATGATAAGATATGTCAATGGTTATGGTTAACCGTTCCGGAACTCTTACAATGCCTAGATGCTTTATCAGTTCGTTTTCGATCATTGTAACCGAGGAACCCTTATCCAGGAAGCCTAAAGTAGTTGCCATCCTGTCTCCGTGAAACAATTGCACTGGAATCATCCTGATGAGAGTCGAGGTTACCGTTCAAATATGTGCACCTGTCCCGATGACGCCGGTTACAGGGTGGAGTAGCGGATCATGTCGCTGTTGGCAGCCGTTAACATCACCGTGGATCTTTAACTTGCACTCTGCATATCTATGCTCATTCAAACTAATGTTGCGAAATTTACACCTCGTTACGATATTCGTTCGGTCAGCATAGGATAGTTTGGGAAGTAATTTTCTCATGCTGTTTTCGGCTCTTGCTTTTATTCCAGGCTGACATTCGCTTCAAATGCTTCATCGGCGATCCCTGAGACGAAATTGGTGAACGTGCACAACGTCACCACTGCTGTTCTTCTATTGAACTGAACCCATTCATATTTATCGTCTGCTGGAAGCTTGTCAACCAGTTCTGGTATAAAAATCGGGTTGACCATATGATGTTGCAAACCTGCAGCCTCCAGATGCTCACATAATTGTTCTATGGCATTACTAAAGGGAACAAACGACGCCAACTTGTCGGGTCTCAGTGATTTCCAATAGCTGGAGAGCGAGAGAGAGAGAGAGAGAGAGAGAGAGAGAGAAAGAGAGAGAGAACGGAGTCTTCTCCGTTCGAGATGGCTTTAGAGAATCAGTTCAGGGCGTCCGTAGAGTTGACGGAGTTTGTTTATAATCCTCGGTACGGCTTGGGAAAGTATCAACTGACCTCACACGCTTTCGAAAGCTGGTCCCTTCAGGCTCTCTTGAAGTCTCACCAGATTTTTCCACATAGCTGAATCCACATGCCTGGTTCGGTGCTCCATAGGCTCCATAGAAAAGTGGCTAATCCTCCGGTTTCCCTGTGAACACCGGCAGTTTTTTCGAAAATCCGCTTTGCGTTGCCAGCTGAATTTAAGAGGGGCCAATATGCAGCCGCCCCAGCCCGTATTGAACGGGGTTATTTCCTCCCAGCCACCTACAGTATCTCCGCCTTCAGCTTCGTTATCTTCTTCTGCTTCTTGTTCTTCTTCATCACCGTTTTCCTCTGGGCTAGGCCAATTCGCTTAATCGTGTGGTGCCGACCGATCTATTCTTCTCGAATCATACTGCCGTTTAAGCAACCCGTCATCATACACAGCCAATTTACGAACTCCATGTTGCTTCACGTGGGGGGGTACCACCTCAAGGAAGGTTATCTGCATCTCCGGCTTGAGTTTTTTCATATTCAGCATTTCCCGATTCAGACCGTCCATGCATTTCTAGTATGACATCCGCATCGTCATCATCTACTCGAAATGTTCTGTTTTCTACTCGAGAGCACGGTCGAGTAGGAGCTTCTCTTGAGCCAACTCCTTTTCCCGCAAATATTGTTTCATCTGCGCCTTTTTCTCCTTTCGCGCGCAGCAACTCCATTTGCTTCTCTCCTCGTTCTCCATCTCTTTCAACTTATGCACATATTCCTCTTTCATTCTATCAGCTTTTGCTCCTGGGTGGTAGCTTGCGGTTGATCCAACTTATAACCGGTACGGGCCGAATTCTTTTTTGTTGCCGGACTTTTTTAGTTTCTTAGACGCTTCTTAGTAGGCTGTCTCAGAACAGAACCATCGCACAGTGGGCAAAAATGGAACCAAAATTCCATTAATTTAGACAGCGCAGGGTAGGAGTCTTGAAAAACAGCTTATATTATGAGAAAAAATGTGGAAACTCGAATGGTGTTGGTCTCATTTAGGGTTGACCACAGTAAGTGTCCCATTTTGCCCATTTCTCCCCTCATTTTGGATGCAAACTAGAATTATTACCCAAAAACTAAACTTGGTGCAACTATATTGAACCCAACTTCACTGTAAATTTGCAGAAAAGCTGAAGAACTGAATGAAACAAATTTCACTTTGATCGGATGCCAGAAAGTGGTCCATTTTGCAAATTTTATCCGATTCTCCCCTCATGCTTGAAAAATATCATATACCATGCGGTTCCTAATATTGGCGCTAGTAATATTACTCTCATATGCACTGTACTTATGTAAAAAAGTTCGGAAAATCGAATGGTGATGGTTTCGTTTAGGGGTTCACCTCAGAAAATGGTCCATTTTACCCGATTCTCGTCTCATACTTGAAAAATCACATATACCATGCGGTTCTGAAGATCGGCGCTAGTAATATTACTCTCACTTGCACTGTAATTATGTTAAGACGTCCAAGTATGAGAGGAGAATCGGGTAAAATGGACCATTTTCTGAGGTCAACCCTAAACGAAACCATCACCATTCGATTTTCCGGACGTTTTTACATAAATACAGTGCAAGTGAGAGTAATATTGCTAGCGCCAATATTAGGAACCGCAAGGTATATGAGATTTTTCAAGTATAAGGGGAGGATTGGGTAAAATTGGCATTTCCCATGAGATAAGCTGTTTTTCAGCACTCGTACACTCAGAGAAATAAGGTTTCGATACTCATAAGATTACATTATGAGTATTTGCTACAAGAAATCGTTATGAATTTCATCAATTTACCTTATGAAATATAATTATGTTGAAAAAATAAAAAATATGGTGCAACCTGGATTCGAACCTTGAACGTTCAGGTTATGGGTCCAGTGACTTGACCACTAGTATATATCAACACTTATAAATAGGAAAGCTTAAAGTCGAACAAAAACAACGTCGTGTAAAATAAAATCCATTCATAAATCAACCTTATGAAATTTAGAGCATCGTTCATAAGTTGAACCTTATGAAATTCTTAAGATTATTTGGCTGAGTGTACCCTGCGCCGTCTAAATTAATGGAATTTTGTTCCATTTTTTCCCACAGAACATCGATTTTTTTACGGCTTCTGTTGCACCCACGCATCAACCATCGGTTCATTGGTTGTTGATATCTGGTTGCAGGCCGAACAAGGAGTACTCATGAGATCCAGCTCCTCCGGGTCGAAAAAACTTGAGATTAGATCCGACTGACTGAAACTTTTTGGATTTTTCTTTAAATTCAGTTCCTGTAGTCCGAACAATGTTTCTGCTATCAATTATAATAATAGTTCGTAGCTTCAACCAACTTATCAAATGTAAGCTCCTTCAGATAAAATATGACGTTCATTCATTTAACAACAAGATCATCAAATATTCTTATAAGAAATGTTCAACTTATAAGAAATGTGGGTACATATTATTTAGAAATGCGATTTGAATAAAAAATTAGTTACAACCTATTAAAATCATCCTACCAGTACAAAAACTGTTCCAAACTTTCTCATGTATTCAACATCAATGCTTTAGAGACATTGCCTACAAAACGAGCTTACTAGTCACTGAGAAGATTCAAAAACCGTCACCTGAACTGCGCAACCCAGCATCCTCATTCAGTATGGCCTGAGTCAAACAGCTGAATGCACTTATCCCGGAGGCGGGAAAATATTTTCAACTCCTTACCCATTTGATTTTACGACCAACCCGTCGTCACCGTCGCCATATTCGCATTTCTTAACACACATCCGTCGCCCTACCTTTAATGGTGCAATATCCCAGAGTGTACTGCACTTATTCATTTCCTTGACTTATTTGTTTTCACCACTCCTGTCACCACGCTTAGAGCAGCGCATTCGTGAAATATCGGTGACAAAGGTTGAGAGTTTTTCTGCAATACAGGTCGGAGCAAAATGCAACAGCAAAATCCCTTCTTGAAAGTTTTAACATTGGAGCACCTTTTGCACTCAGTCGTTCGACAATTTCTGACCAAAACCTGTGTGCATTCATAAAAATACGGTGCACTGGTCAACAAGCAGTTTTTCTTCTTCCAGCAATCGATTGGCGTCCCATTGAAACCCTTTTTCCCCTAAATGCATACAGGGCTTAAATGGCAAACAGATTTTCTCGATTTATTTTTTATACGTTTTTTTTTCTCTTGATGTCTCTTGTTATGTGAAAAACGTATAGGGCATGCATTTAAATAAATTACACGTAGTTGCATTCCCTGGCTGAAGTAAACAGTCGAATAAATTTAATTTTAATTGAATCGAACGAAAGCAAACGCTAGTAGAAGAGGTATTTACGAAGCAAGTGGCTTTTCTTCGGGATTTCATCGGATGCGATCTCCAATGCGGATCGATACCTACTGATGGCGGGAATAAGGGCAGATGTAAGAAAACGTGATCGCATTGTTCTAAAAGGTTGAAAAAATTGCCTTTGAAACAAGACAAATACAGCAAAGGTACCCTATTACTTTTGGGTTCCTGATCAATTAAATTTGAATTGTTTTTTCTTAAAATGAAATGTAACGAAAAACTCAATAATTTCTAACATTGATCCAATTGACGTACAAAACACTCAATAACCTATTGTTCCCATTCCCCTTTAAAGGATTGCCGGTATATGAAATCCCTCAAACAAATTTGAGTTACATGCCCCTTCAACAATTTGATCGCGTCATGATTGATTGGACAGTAATAATACCGTACCGTGTGGCATCTACATGATGGTTGAGAAGTTGCTTCTTGTTCAACGAAACGTGTGTACGTCAGAGCTCATCGCGAACACTTTCTCTGCCTTCACACTTTGAGCTCGCTCGGCTCAATTGGGTGGAAATGAATGCAATTTTCTTATCTACTGATTGCGGCGACGCTTTTGTGTCGATAATGGTTTAGTGATCAATCAATGACTTTAACACATTTCCAATTTTCGTTTGAACAATTGTCTTTCAAATAATTACGGTATTGCTACTGTAGCAGCAGTAGCAATCGGTTTTCATTGACGTAAACCGCTTTGAAGCTATGCGTAAATTTCCGACCAACAACTTCTGCCACGACCATCTCTTCCCATCGTACTCCACTCAACATCTGATTAATCGCTCTCACTAGTCACCTTTCAAAAAAGCACCTGGAGCAAAATTTCACAGTTCGCTTATCGCGTACACGCGTAATGCATGAATGTATGGCCAACGAGCATTTCGATTACCAGCCTCTAAGTGGCAGATTACTCTATACGAACACGGCGTAGCACGTCGTCAAGTATTGCTGGCCGTCACTGCACCGGAACAAATCACCACAAATAAGAAGAAGGAACGAGATGAAAAATCATCAGCATCGGCAGCAACAAGCATAAAATCTTGAGTTAACTCTCTTGTTGCCCCCTTGCGGTTAAATGCATATACATATGGGCTGTGTTTCTGCTGCTGCTGCAGTAAAAGTGCAACGGACATTAAAAATGTATAATTTATGCCACAACGGCAGAAAGCTTAAGGTTCTTACGCCCTTCATCCATACGACGCAACACAGCACAGGCAGGTATCCCGGTGCGCCCCTGGAGCAAAACCAGTTCGTCTGCCATAAAACAACCTTCTTCTTGACACATACGGCCATATCGGTCAGTGAGAGAATGGAGTGCAGCGCAGCATCCACTTGAGGAAAGCTGCAGCACTTAAAATGCCCAGATCGTTCTCAACACTTTTCTAGCGGATAGCCTCCTGTAGACCAACACAACGCCGCTTATCCAAGACGTTCTACTACAATCGGGTAGAACGGAATCCCCCATGGGGTCATATTATAGCACAAAATAAATCAATTTACGAATGAGTTGCGAATTAACAATATTATAAATGCACGTATCCAGCAAAGCGTTAACAGCTCCTCTACGACTCGTAAAAGCTGTATGTACGGATAGTAAAAGAGAATGCACTGCAGCAAATCAATTAACAAAGCGAGCGGACATATGCATACACACATTAGGGCGATTCAAATACGGGATAGAGCTCGATTCAAAGTAAATCTGGACGCACGGTTTAATACACCACACTTTTGACAAGCATTTGTTGATGTTTTATTGACGAAGAAATTGGTGAAAAGTGTTTTTCTCGATTGATCGACGCATCTCGAAAATACGGATCATGGAACTTGAGAAAAGAAAATTAATTGTGCACAAACATCTAGAGAATCCAAAAGTGTTAACATTCCCAAAGTCAACAAACAAGTCAAAGTCTTGCAATGAAACGTTACAAGGATACTCTGAGTGTGGATAGAGCACAGCGCATCTCTCATAAAAGTGGCACTAGGGACAAACAGCTGAGGAGAAAGGTGTTGAGGTACGTGAAAGGCAACCCAGTTGTCTCCATACGTGATTTGGTAAAGAAATATGATTCTAACTTTTCCACTGTGCGTAACATCCTTTCAAGAGAAGGATATAAGTCTTTTTGTGCCAGTAAACATCCCAATCGCTCCCTGAAACAAAATTTAATGGCCAAAAAGCGAGCACGATTACTATACGAACAAGTTTTGACGAAATTCTTAATGGATGGAGGTGATCGATATTCGTTCAAAAATAATTAGAGGTGGGTTCTATCAGGAACATAAACACGAGGACCGCTTTGGTGTATAGTAATAATGGTATCATCTAGTTTATAAAAGGAACATTTGTTGTTTTATGGACCTGATTTTTTTTTTATTTGATGATCCTGGGGTGGTTCATTAGAAGTCTAGGATCACCAAGCTGACGACCTGGCTGGTTGGTTATAGCCTTTAACTGAAATTAAACAATAACTTTACGATGTAGGAGCAGCAATTAGTGTTCTTGCCCTTGGGAGCATGCAGGTATGTTGGAATGTATATGTAATAGTATACCTTGTGTGTTTGTCGTGTATGTTTGATAACGTGCATTAAAAAAAGCGACTAATTGTTCCGATTTTTCATGCGATTACCCTGCCGCCTGGGGGTCGGTCCATCGGTCAGTAGTCAATATATACTAGTTGCCTATATACTGTGAAAATTTGACAGCTCCATCAGTTTGTTTACGGCAGCTATGGCGAGAACAGTGAAACAACTTCGATCTATGGTTTGTTTGTACCGCCTGCTCCATTCGGGCCTAAAATAGTCGGCCATCGTGGCCCACTTCGTGTCCGCCGGATACGATCACGAAAACATCTACAAGTTTCTGGCATTTCTGGAGAAGGGAGAGTCCATCGAGTGGAAGCCTGGTTTCGGTAGTTCGACCGTTTTAAGCGACTGAAGGATTCAACAGAAGCTCTAACGGAAGACGAAAGGCAAGGTGAATACTTCTTTCCGTGCGTTGGGCCGGGAGGACCAGCCAAACGATCAAGAAGTATTTGGCCAAAATGGATATCCATATGCGGAAGCGCCGGTCCAAGCCAGCCGTGTCGGAGAACCAAGCGGAAACCCATGGATATTGGATCAAAAAGGCGACCAAGGAACTGAATAATATGCCTACAAGCTTATTTTTTTCACCTTTGGCTAAAGGTCCGGCGAACTGCCGTAAGACATCGCGGCAGGAATTAGAAGCATTTTTGTAAAGTTTTGAATTTTTTAATAAATAAATGCCATTTTGTTTTGTAACACTATCTGTTTTCTGTTCTTTTTTACCATCCACCCGATAAAAGTAATCGCTTTTTTTAATGCACGCATTATTAGGATGAGAAAGGGCAGTGTATTGTGATTTAATACATGTCGTTTCCATTCTTGGAATTATTGCAACACAGTTAATTTACTTTTAAATCTCATGTATGTGTCATTTCAAAACCAAATGTTTGTTCTTGATACCACTTAACACACTTGATACCACTTAACAGCTTGTACAGTCGCATTCAGTATCTTTTTCTTTTGAAAACTAGGAAAATTCACATTAACACATCACTTGATCACTTTTTAAGAAATAAAAAATAAAAAACTGAAACACTTTCTCAAACCATTACTAGTAAAAGCGAGCAAATTCCTTTAAATTCCACCAGAAAAAGCTTATCTTTTGACAGATAGGCCTATTTCGTCTGCGATTTCTTCAGTGTCGAGCGCTCGCCTTCATCATGGCCCAACCGTTTCTGCTTCATCATGGCCCAATAAGTTTTAATTGGACGTAGTTCGGGGCAGTTCAGTGGATTCATATCCTTGGGGGATACCGAACTAGTCTCATAAAATTCCAGCACTCTTTTAAAATAGTGGCATGAAGTTAAATACAGTCAAAATACTTAGTGGTTATTGATTATAATGATACATAATTATATGTAATGAATATAATTATATGCATTATAAGTTTCACCATTGATGGTGCCTGTTGTGATGAAAGTTTCACGGTACTTTCTACAGGTGCAGATCCTGCCAAATGAGGTTCGCCAAATTTCGAAGCGAATTCCGACATTTTATTCTATGTAAAACGACAATCCTCCATACAACAGGGTTGATTCGGGGGTTTTTTGGGTTTAATTTTTATAAAAAATTTCATTTTTTTTTGTTTAATTTTTCCTTTTCTTTTTGTGTATTTGATAAAGCAAAAAACAACCCAGACAACCACAAGTCGCATAACAGTGTTCAAATAGTATCGTATATTCCTATACTTTAAGTCAAAATCGCAATTAATTGTAGCCTTTA
Organism: Aedes koreicus; assembly: GCA_024533555.2. Taxonomy (NCBI): domain Eukaryota; kingdom Metazoa; phylum Arthropoda; class Insecta; order Diptera; family Culicidae; genus Aedes; species Aedes koreicus. Next base: position 210,585 of record JAHHFK020003667.1, read on the forward strand.
TCGTATTATGTTTAAGTTAAATCGTAAAGAGTGCAAAGTTTCGACGTATATACGATGTGTCATTCATTCATCGTACTGCGTCAAAAACTAAATCGGATATACATCGCTAAACTTTATAAATCGAATTTGTTATTACAAATTTAATCGCATACGATATCAAATCAACTCGTTTAAGAAAACAATGGAATTTGCACGTATATGGCCTCCACTTTTGCACGTATAAGCCCTATTTTTGCATTCTATACGATTTGACTACTTACATATATGTTTGTATACCATTAAAACAACTTTCAATATACGTGCATTTTGGTTGTCTGGGAAGGGCTGCAAAATGGTGAGTAGACACCTGGGATGGAGCGTGCGTCCCCGCAACATAGCTAGGTCCTCACAAGTTCCTACCTCATGCTTCCACGGGTCAAGAGATGACAAAGACCGCCAGCTAAGGGTTGCGTACTTAGCTGGTAGTGCAGCCTGGGCACTGTTGTCCTTCTGACTTCAGCTAGATTGAGGAGGTGCGTGTCGAGCGTCTGTCCATCAAGGAGGTGCGGCTCAAACAGCGTCTGTCCTGGCATCCAGCGGTTGAGTAAGAAACGCTGTATCGCGTCAACTATACATTAGGTGGCAGCCGCACCAAGGCGATGTAGGCAGCGTGACCCCGGTAAAGTAGCATGCTGAAATCTTACCCTACCACGAAAAATGGAAGTATTCTTTATACGGTATATAATTTCAGATCATCCATGGAATTCCCAAGTATTGTGTAATGGTTTTGAATTGTTTTCTTCCCCCGTGGCTATGATAATGCAAGTCCGTCTACAATTGCAGCAGGATCAGCAGACATGCAGACTTTACAAATATAATTGTTTATGATCCTACATTTTCTATTTTACAGACGTGGAGAGTTTTTTAGGGGCCCAGTAGGAAAAAAGAGTCATCGAAGAATTTCCTGTCATTTATTTTTATTTTTTTTCGTTTTGGATTTTTTGAGTTTCCGTTTTTGGGCAGTAGTCATACTCATATTCTTTGCTATTTTGCTAGGCTGCCAGGTTATCAACTTTATTTCATTATATCACGTTGGAATTTTCGCTATTTTAGAGTTTCAATCATCTAACATCGCAGCGGAAGAGGCAAATAACGGCATTTTATTATTATATGTACAATATGTAGTATTTCTTTACAACATCGTATTATTGACATCATATCATGACCTTCACATTTTCATACAACAAACTTGATTTAGGCGGTATCTGGCTTAAACACGAAACATACCTTCAATTTATGACATCTAGCATTCCATATATGTCCAGTATATAACGCAGAAAATTACATCTGTGGTAGGCTTTTGAAAATTACGGAATCTGTGGTAGGCTTTTGCACTTATTGCTGAATGTATTTTTCACTTCCGGTTTGCAAATGGACTTTTTACCAATTCTGAGCTGATCTGATTCATGCAGCGCTGTGTGCCATTTGGTGTTTGATTTTACATTTCAATCTTTGCATTACTTCATCATAACTTACAGTATCATTATGTTTGGTAATATTGTTTTATTTATTTTACTTCATATATTATTCAAAGATTACTTATTGTTTTTTTGCCCATTTATCTTTAACTCCCTTCCAGTTAAATCTTCCCTTGCCTAACTCAGTAGCAATAACTATAAGGTCAGCAAAAATAAAAGCGGATTGCTGTTATAAAATCAGCATCAAGTAGCAAATAGTGACCATGGCAACAGTAAATTAAAATGTATAAATTGTCAAGTTTTGTAAAATTTCAATAAAGCTATTATAATCTATTATACAAACTTTTTTAGGATACCTCAAATTAAGATTGTGGTGAAATGCTGCTATCGCTGAAAACGAACGAAAACTTGCTTAAGCGCGAAACACAGATTTCTACACTTTAGCACTTTACAACATTTCTTGCATTTCAGGATCAACCGAATGAAGATCATATATTATGGATCGAATGCTTGTAGTATTTTCCATTTACATAAATATATACACCATTATATAAATATTTCATGGGAATGGGAGGGACCATCAGGGCACCCGATTGAAGCACTCTGGATGGGGAGAGTGGGAATGCCAACTCCCCATTGCTAACAGTTTGTGAATAGAGGGCGGGCTCTTCTCCCCGCCCATTGGGGCATCTTCATGTTAGATAGCTTGCTCTTTTGACCAATTGTTCAGTCTTGTTGTTGGAAGGAGATTCTCTATATCCCTGTGGATACGTATAAGTGATGTTGCATATCGATCCACCCAACCCCTTTTTGGCCCTTCATACAACGGCATGATTAGGATAATCAGTGGTTATTAAAGCTTGATCAAGTCTAACAGAGAGGAGAGCCCATTGCTGTCGGACTTAGTTTCCGTGCTACAATGGGTGGTAGTACATATCATACATCATACATCATACATTTAAATAAAATAATCCGTGCATCGGTGCCTACAATGAATTATCATCTGCCTTCCGAAAACTTCAGGAACCTTGCTCTGTATATGTTGCTGTGCTGGCAGCAATCAATTTCGCATTGGGGATAATTTCCGACATGCCCATAGACCATTATTTCATCTTCTCGGATAGTCTCAGTTCTATTGAGGCCCTCCGGACGATGAAAACAGCGAGGCACTCATCTTACTTTCTTTCAAAAATGAGGGAGCAGATGTGTGCGTTGGTGGAAAGATCATTTAGGATTACCTTTGTATGGATCCCCTCACATTGCTCAATTCCAGGCAATGAGAAGGCGGACTCTCTAACAAAGGTGGACGCAAAAGAAGGCGAGATTTTTGAAAGAAGAATTTCACATGATGAATTTTTCCCATTAGTACGTCAGAGTTCTCTTCAAAGTTGGCAAAACGATTGGACAAATAATTCTCTTGGGCAATGGTATAAGTCGGGGTTTCATTCGCGTGATGTCAAGACTTATGTCCAACCACTACTCGCAAGACGCACATCTCTACAGAATTAACCTCGTCGTTTGCAATATATGTAGGTGCGGAACCGGTTATGATGACATCGCTCACGCAGTTTGGCATTTCCCGGATAATGATGCCTCCAGAGCACGACTATTGGATACCCTAGTGGCCCGTGGTAGACAACTCTTCCGCGAGGTAAGAGATGTTTTAGGAATGCGTGATCTTCCCTACATGCAAGCGATTTACGAATTCCTTTGTTTTTCTGATCTAAGAGTGTAATGTCATCACCCCCTCCCTTCCACTCTAATAAATTCCCTGCCATTGTGTGTGTGGTCAACCATCTGCGGCTTAATTCCTGAAAGGGACTACAGAGACCGAGTATTTGGTAGATGTCGCAACCATGAGCAGCAACTAATACGTTAAATAAGTAACCTGCCTAGCCCCCTCCAAACGATAATGTAACCCATTAACCTCGAGCTAGCCACGAGTAATTGGCACGTTACTTTTACTAAAATCGAAAAATAAAAGATTGTTACTAACAACATTGAATATCGGCTCTGTAAAGTGTTACACACGCCTGAGCCTAACAAATAAACGAACCAATTAAAAAAAAAGAATCCGTAGATTTTTGATCCGACAGTAAAAAATCATCTTGAAAATATAATAGTAAATTTAGAGAAATTTAGTAACGAGAAATTTTTATTAACTTACGCTTTAATTGTAGCTGAAGCTTGAAAAAATGAAGGAAAGTTACGTCGGAAGCTTATGAAAACATTATATAACATATTTCGTGCTTATAAAAGGTAGCTTAATATATCAAAAACGTACTACCAATATCTAGAATGATTTAAAAGCTTTTTAGAATTTCAGAAAAAATCGAGTGGATTAAGTTATTACCGGGTTAAGAAAAAATTAAGACACATGCAAGAGCAGCAATCTGCATTCACTGAGCATATTTCGTTAATATGAGCTCTCATATGCCAGGTTTGAAAGGCTGCATGTCTTGTAGTTCGACAAAAACGATGACATATTTGGTTCTACTCGTTATTCTCTTTCAGAGAGCGAGTAATAACGCTATAGTATTTTAGGAAAGCTAGGGCAATAGCTTTTTTATACTAAATTTTTTTATATATATTCAAAAATACCCTAAAAATAACTCAAAGCTAGTCAGAAAACATTTCAAAAATTCTAAGGAAACATTTCAGAACTACTCTGGAACCATTTTTTTCGAAAGTATTCTAAAACAATGTTAGACACACAGACATTCTGAAACTTCTCTGGAAACAAAGGACAAGAATTTGTGATCATATCTGTCAGAGAAAAAATAGCTGTAAATGCAAGGACAAAAGTTTGTGAATATTTTCAGACCGTCTTCTCTTTTCAGAGAGCGAGTAATGGCACTATAACCATAAGCCATATGAGGCTAAGACTAAATTCAACTGTAACAGCATTACATACACTCGTTTCTAAAATAGAAAAAACATATGAAGCAAAAGAGATTTTGCTTGCAACTTTTCTTGATATAGAAGGAGCATTTGACAACGCGTCGCACAATTCTATGACGAGAACAATGTCAAAACATGGTTTTGACATATGTATCTAAAAAAGGATTAATAAAATGCTATCGCAACGTGAAGTGGCTCGGTAGTTCGTCTATATCTGTGAAAGTAGTAAAAGGGTATCCACAAGGAGGCGTTCTATCGCCTCTTCTCTGGTCATTAGTGGTAGATGACCTACTGACAAATCTAGAATCACAAGGATTTGAAGTTATAGGGTTTGCTGATGACATCGCTATTATAGTTCAAGGAAAATATGATAGTGTCAATACTGAAAAAATGCAATATCCTGTAAATTATGCGATTAAATGGTGTAAGGATGAAGGATTGGGAATTAACCCCCAGAAAACAAACCTAGTTCCATTTACCAAAAGAAAAAAATTAAAAATACATGGCCTTCACATGAAAGGAACTTCAATGACGCTTTCATTTGAGGTTAAGTATTTGGGTGTTATTTTGGATTGCAAACTAAATTGGAATTCACACTTAACACAGATCTTGGATGAAGCAACAAATGCACTATATATAAGTAAAAGAACTTTTGGTAATAAATGGGGATTGCGACCAGCAATGATCCACGGCAATTGTAAGATACACGGCAATTGTAAGACCCAGAATTACATGTGCTTCCTTAGTATGGTGGCCAAAAACTAAAGAAAAATGTGCCATTAAGAAGCTAGAAAAACTTCAAAGAATGGGTAATTTGTCCACAACTGGTGCGATGCGTAGCACATCAACGAAAGCTTTAGATGCAATTCTAAATCTTCTTCCGTTGCACCAGTTCATTCAATTGGAAGCCGAAAATAGTGTGCTTTGTCTCAAACGGACTAAATCATTCCTTGATGGGGACATCAGAGGACATTTAAGTATTTTAAATGACATTCAAATTAACCCATTACTTACGGTCAATAACGACTGGATGGAAACGCAATTCAACTTATTCGTTTGTTCAATGTGATCGAACCAGACCGCACTGTTTGGGTGGCGGGAGGACCACAAATACGTCCTGGATCTATCGTATGATATACTGATGGGTCAAAACAGAATAATCAAGTAGGAGCTGGGGTGACAGGTCCTAGAGTTAATTTTACAGTTTCAATGGGTAGATGGCCAACCGTCTTACAGGCTGAAATTCAAACAAATGTGGAATGTGCTTCCCTTTATTTAAAAAGGAATTATAAACCTGCAAATTTATGTATTTTCACTGATAGTCATGCAGCTTTATCTGCATTGAAATCTTTTACATTTACATCAAAACTAGTATGAGAATGTTTTCTTTTACTTCAACAGCTATGTATTAATAATACAGTTAATCTTTACTGGGTTCCTGGACATTGTGGAGTCGATGGCAATGAAAGAGCTGATGAACTAGCTAGGGCTGGATCTTCTAAGCCATTTCTAGGCCCAGAGCCATTTTGCACTCCGCATGCGCAATCAAAATGGAACTCAGGAACTGGGAAAAGAAGATTCCAACCGTTTGAAGAGAAATGGAGCATCACTTAACCTTCTTAGATTAGATGCTCACAACGACCATTTATAAATAATTGTTAGCACTGCATACCACTCAGAGCATTCTATTTAACTATTCTCTCCGACTATTGATTTCCCTTTTCCTTTTATATCGACACAATAAAAATAATGAATTCTAACAGTCGCGTAAATTTCCCCTCGTTTAATTCCAAGCCACAGGAAGCGTAAACAACGAAATTGTTTGCTATCTTTCATACAACAGACTAGATTCAGGCGTTATCTGGCTTAAATTTACATGAAATATCCCATTCATTTTTGCCAAATCTAGCATTCCCTTTAATTGCATTAGATAACGCAGAAACTTACATGTTTCTTTGAAACTGTGTACTGAAGGATGCATGAGTTCCCTGCGTCTTCTTAAGGTAGATACCAAATCCTCCAAATCTCCAAATGTTGCATGGACGTGGCCAGGTGAGCGATCGAGGAGTGTCTTCGTGGAGATTATTGCGTGAAGAAACGTTTCAGTAAGTGGATCCGTTTCACGGTGACATGCAATGTCTTCAACTAATTACTCCTCATTGTGGCTCCATCCACGAGGTGTGCAAACGTCAATGCTAATGCTAATGCTAGTCCGAGAGTCTAAGTGACTTTTGTAACTTGTAAAGTTAGAAAATCTAATCTATCCCCTTTATTTAAATATAGTTATACAGATTCTTTTGGGATGGTTTCTAACTTCTTAAGATTTCTTAATAATCTGATATCATATCTAAAATGCATATTAAACCTAAGTTGGATTTTAGCTAAGTGTATCAAATCTGCACCACACCAAAATTTTGATGCAAATCCACAAAACTCGCAAAATCCGCGAAAAATGGTTATTTTCATATGAATTCAAACATGCAACCTAACGCAAAAAGAAGGTAGTGGTGCTGATGAGATCAAATCATGAGATGATGCAAAACGATTATTATGTGTAGACAATTGAAACACTATATAATTTGCTTGAAATGCACAACTCAAAGAACAGATTGTAAACTGACCGTTCTAGACCATGTTTCTAATTGAAACATGTCAACCTTAGCCTTTCCATCAATCCGTCACCTAATCAATCAACCTTTGATGGACTGATATACGCAATCATACACACATGAACCAATTTCAGAGGTAAGAAGAATCTTATCACCCACTTCACGTTCGATCCTTACTGTCCAAACACCAATCGATCGGCAGTGCCCATCAGTTATATTTTACGAACGAACGCAACGGTTGGTCCCTATGTAGAGATAAGGTTTTGAAGTTTACACGCTTCACTCTTATCGGAAATACTTCTCGTACCTTCAAGATACAAAAGCTTCAACCGCAGCGGCAGCAGCAACAACAAACTCACCGCGTAAACATTCACCCCACTTTGTCACCTTAGCACAGGAATATTTACCTGGCTCCAGACAAAATGCACAAATAGAGTATCCGCGGAGTCCTCTGTCCGATAAAAAAAAAGTGACGGCAATAACATCGCGGGCAATCGTGATAACGGACTCGAATCCACTACTGTTTGTTTTATTGCCCCCTCCCCTGTCTCCCTCTTGCTATCGAAATGGAATGTGAGAGGCAACCAACCGACGTTTCTGGATAAATATCCTTCCTCCACCGAGTCAGTACCGAACAATCAAATAGAGGATTACGGATTTTATTGCACGCTCTATTGGAGACAATGTTGCAATTGATATTTTTTTTTATATTCTGTTGTACTAATTCTGTTCACCGCCAACCAATTGTCAATAAGTGGAATTAATTTCTTAGGTTTTATTGAACCTGAACTGTACAGCACAAGCATGGGCGGGCAGGTGACAGGCGGTTTATAAATAAACAAATCCAGTTCTGCTCAACCGTCTCCTGACGGGACATTCATTTCAAGTTCGAGACGCGGATGAGGATGGGTTACCAATTAAAACTTACGAACAGATCAAGCTGCTCGCATCTGGTAAATTGATTGGTAATATCCGGTTCGATCCGACAGACGATGATGTCTGATCAGATGAGGCGAAGCTGTCTGTTATTTGAAAAGTTGCATTAGATGAATTTCCTATCCAGTCAATCAATGTTATTGATGCTATACGTAAATCTTAGATTAACCCATTTTCAATTGAACAGAGGTCTACTGGCACTCTTGAGTTCCATGAGTAGGTGCTACTTAAATCAAGACAATATGGGTGCACACTCCTTTGTTTTTTCAATGGAAGCAAACTAGCAAAAGAATATGTCAGCATAACAAACATGACGCTTAACCAACCTGAAAAATATTTAAGTAAGATTTATTGCCCATATATTTGGTCAGAAATTCTCATATAACCTGGGAATACAAAGCGCCAGCTCGTGTTCCTATCTAAAGAGCTGAACAGAATCATATTTTGAAAGCTCGTTTACATGAAAATGTCGTATCAACTTGGTGGTGCTTCACATTTGAAAAATAGTCGACAAGAATTCATACTATAATGGCGAGTCAAAATATTTGAAATTTTCAAATAGAACCTTCACTACATTACCAAACGAAGTGTTCTTATTCTCATATTGAAATATTATCCATGCTGAATCTATGATCAGGGAAATAACCTGTGAAGGTAATTCACTCTTATCGCAAACTTTACTTTAAAAGATATGGTTCCCATATTTTAAAAAAAAAACCAGCATCCATGCACCATATGTTTCAAATCTACACTTTTTTCCTGCACTATCTACCAAATGAGACTGTTTGGAATCAATTATCTGAGTTTCACTGTGCCGTGTTATTTATTTCCATCGATTTCATCAGCTTCCAGCCATCAACCAAACACCCAATTAGTGCCCGCACGGCCATAGAAGCATAGGATCATTTCCACCGCGGCGAGGAAGGAAATAGTTTATTTTTCCTGTCTAATTGAGTGATTAATTTTCTCATGCGCAGATAAATGGTAAACCAATACATAACACCGACCGACAGACCAGCCGACCGACGATGGGTGATCAATTAAGCGCAAAACGTGCGCAGTATGTTCAGACCGGCACTCGAAATAAAAATTCTTCTCTAAAGAAAATAAAAACTAGTCCGAAAATATAGCCGACCATGGCCCTTGGCTGCTATCACTTTTCTACGCATCACACCCGCATGTGAACGCATAACTCAGGGAGCATTAGTTTTCAACGACTCGCACCCCACGAGCCCCATCAATCCATACGATGATCCGAGCTGTGCTTGCAATCAGCTACGTGTATGTTGTAATTTATTTCATGGCTAATTTATGGTTCCCCGGGATCCGGATTCCGTTCCCGGACAGCCAATGAATTCTTCTATCCACTGGAAGAAATGTGGTTTTCCTTTCCATCGTGGCCCCGAATGCGGCGCATTTTTGTTTCCCATCTTTCCTTCAAAGATCGCTAGATGCTTCCCGGGGCGAGAAAAAAAATACCTCCCATTTCTCCTCTTTGCCCCACCGTCGGGGCAACCCAACCTGGATAAATTAATTATCCAAACAAAATCAAACAATAAATTACGGAATAATAAATAAACATCAGCTCGCTCGCCATAGCTGCAGACTGCGGCTCATTTCTGTAGCAGCCCCCAATACCACTCAGAACTTTCTACCGATTTCTGTACGCACAATGTTTAAATGTGTAGGGATCGTTTGTTTATTTGCATGGTATATGTTCAGGTGATTATGATTAAGAACAGCTGAGCGATGGTTTTAAATTAACGCCCCACTGAGAAGTCGGCTGACTCATACAAGTGACTTTTTGAAACTCCTACAACCGATCAAACGCTTTTTGAATCATTAAATCAAACACTAGAAGAGTATTTCATTTTGAAATATGATTATATACGGGAAATTTCTTGTACCATCTACGGCATTTTACAGAACAATGATCATCAATTCGATCAAACAGATCTACCCGCGAGACTTTATTGACTAATTCTAGCTGAATCAGGCTGCCATTGACACAAGGTCTTAAAATATTGAAAATTTTGCACATGATTTGTTAAAAGTGGAGAATGACATTTTCAACTGGAGATGATGGACCTCTCAATCAAAACAGGACTTAACAATTTCAAAAATGTTAGCTTTTTTTGTTTCTTGACTTAACTTGACACCTCATATCACTTTAATTTGCAATAATATACCAAGTACACAGCAAGACATTAAAGAGAGGAAGGTTGGGGCTTTCATTTGGAATGAAAATATTTTTGGTGGCCATCTTAAATTTGACCACTATATGGAATTTCATTACACAGTTTGAAAGAAACATTTAATTTTCTGCGTTATCTAATCCACACAAAAGAAATGATTGGTCAGACATTAATGGGATATTTCATGTAAATTTAAGCCAAATATCGCTGGAATGAGGTCTGTTGTATGAAAACTTGCAAACAATTTCGCTGTTTTTGCTTGCTTTGGCTTGGAATCAAACGAGGGGAAATGTTATGCGCCTGTTAAAATTCATATTTTTTCTGTGTATAAAAACGTATGTTCCACCATTTTGCAACCACCGATTTCAATTTTGAGGATTGGATTCAACCCGATGAAATAATCGGTTCTCTCTCGCGAGTTGCTATTTTTCGATGGATGGCTCGCAATTAGTGCGCTTGTGGTGTAAATTGTATATCGACACATTTCTAGAATGGATACTGATACTACCATAGATTCTACCAGAGGTTGCACAGTCTGAATCACTAAACATTAGACAACCAACAATATACAACAACCAATGGGTCAATAAAAAAAATTTCGCATTGCGAAAAGTTCCACTGGCTAGAGCGAGAATCAAACCCTGGCTGTCAAAGTATGATACGCCTAAACGACGACCGTCAAAGCCCACAAATTGTCACTAGTCGACGCAATAACACAACATAAGGTAATTCAGTCAAATTATTTTACAAGACCAAGGGTGATTTTTTATCCGTTTATAAATACAGGACCAGCTTTAGGATGATCCAGCGGATTAATAAAAGAAATTATTTGGAGCCATACAGGAAGCAAAACATACCAAAGCAATCTTCGGAGCAGAAGTATCATGTCAAAATGAGGTCCCGAAAGCTGTACAACCGTATTTTAGACAATCTTTCCAAGTAAATTTTGATGGACGACGAAACGTACGTGAAAGAGCATTCCAGAGCACTGCCGGGAGCTCAATTTGCAGATCAGAAGCATGAGATTCCTCCTCTCTTCTGGCCGGATCTGGCCTCTGCCCATTATGTCAGATCAACTCTACAGTGGTTTTCTGATAACCAATTTGAAGTCATTGAAAAAGATATCAACTGACCAAACTGTCCCCAACTGTGACCGACCGAACACTCCTGGGCAATCGTCAAGCGGAACCTCAAAAAGGCACGTTCAGTTGCCCACAACATGTCAGAAGAAAGAAAATGCCAAAAAAAAACTGGTCAACAGCTTCCAGGATGTGCATAAATCCCACTGTGAAGAACTTGATGGACGGTATAAAGGCTAAAGTAAGATCATAATTCCGAAATCAACAATCCGATTAGTTAGTTTCATTGTTATTTTAACATGAGAAGCTGTAATGAATTAATTTTTTTTTTTAAATTCCGTATTGCCTCTAGTTATATTTTAATTTTTGAATGTTTATAACTACTTTTCGATACACTCCTTATATATGAATGATTATTTCTTGCATAAAATACGAGTATCTGGTAGCATCTTTCGAGAGGAGCGTCTTTTATTCAGTATAAAAATGTTGCATGCTGGAGGTTTGTGCGTTTTGCATATTTATATATTCTTAACATTTCATATATATTAATAAATGAATACATACCTACATGTTTTGACACACATTTACGTATATAGAAAAGATTCCCTAGACTTTTCAGGCTACACCAGGGCTATTTAGGAAGCAATATACAACATTTTTGTCATTTCAGGATCAACCAGGTGAAGAACATATATAATAGATTTGCATAAAGTAATATTTTTCTATTATATAAATATATACATAATTAAATATATACAATAACTATATACACAATTAATGCTAATACTGGAAAATAGGAGAAACCATCAGGGCATCCGATCTCTGGATGGGGAGAGTGGGAATTCAAACTCCCCATTGCTAACAGTTTGTGAATAGAGGGTGGGCCCTTCTCCCCGCCCATTGGGGGCGGTGATACGTATAACTGGATATCTCTGTGGATACGTATAAGTGATGGAAGGTAGTTCATATCATATATCATCATACATAAAGGAAAGCACCATCTCACTTTGTGAGACGCTCCAACAGCTTCGTTACTGTTGGTTTAAATCGGGACTAAGTGGCTTTTAAGCGCAATAAAAGAGAAAGTTTTCCCAATGAATTAAACCACTATCAGACTTTGTGAGTGACCCAACAGCATCCCAACTGTTGGTTTAAAGCGATTCAAAGCGGTCGTTAAAAGTATTTTAGAAAAATGTTCCTAATAACATCGTTACTATTGGTATAAGTTGATCCAAATTGGCCATCAAGCGTTATTTAAAATTACATGGTTTTTCAACAAAAAAAAAAAACACCACCATCACACTTTGTGAGTAGCCCCGACAGCATCCTTGCTTTTGGATTGAATCGCTTCAAGCGTTTGGCTAAATTAAAGGAAACCATCATCCCACTTTGTGAGTGGCCTCTGCGGCGTCGATCTAAAGCGGCTATAAGATCGTATCACTTTCCAAGGTGAATCCAGATCATATGTACCCTAAAATATCCTCAATGTGACAACAGAGGAGATGTAGAGGTGTATTCGGTAGCAACGGGAGTTCAACCAACCATCATTTCGCGCACCGTTATTGACCTAATAAAGTAAGGAACCTTCGAAACGTATGCATAGAGAATGGTGTGCTAATATCAGGCCCCATTCGTTTGGTTCCGGTCAATCACGGAGTAGCAAATACGAAATTTGCGGTCATCTACACTCAAGCTCATTACATCTTTCGACGTTGCTCATTGCTATGTTAGTTGTTTTTGCAGTAGAGGATGAAGAACATGCACTAAATCGTCGTTTGACAGGCTTAATGGCTTAAATTCACATGAAATTTTTAAAGAACTTGTGCCAAATCTAACATTCCGTTTATGTACATTAATTAACGCTGAAAATCACATGTTTGTTTTAAATTGTGTAGATTTTCATTAGCCTCCTCAGTTTTTCAAAAGCCACGGGTCGAGGAGATGTGTCTAGCAAGTAACGATTTGCTTTCGCTAAATTTTTTTCTATCTATCAAAGTATTTATCACAGAAAACAAAAATAATCTTATTCGACCTCGTTTAATTCCAAGCCAAAGGAGGCGTAAGCAACAAAATTGTTTGCAATCTTTCACGCGCCATACAACAATGTTTCCGATCTTTCATACAACAGGCTAGATTCAGGCGTTATCTGGCTTAAATTTACATGAAACATCCAATGATTTTCTGCCAAATCTAGCATTCCCTTTATGTGCATTATGTGTTTTTTTTTATCTGTACATAAGGTATCGCAGAAATTACACGATTCTTTCAAACTGTGTATCTGCCGATAAAAAACTGAAGTTTTCGTCCAAAATAAGGCTATGGACTCGAATTATACCAGCAATAGTGCCTGCAGAAGCGCATTGTTCCTTACATCATAGCACAAAAAGGACCATTGAAGTTTTGGTCCGATTTGACAAGCTGCCATTATTATCTCTCGAGAGATACTTCAGTGGTACCACAATGAGGTGGATTTCATCGCAAAGGACTGCAATCCACACAGTTTTTCTTAATTCTATCCAATTGAAAAATATTGGGCATTTTTGAAGCAGAAACTGAAGATGAACGGCAAGATAACCTCGCACAGTTTGAAAGAATTATGTAATTTTTCACTGTAACTTATGCGCATATATGAAATGCTAAATATGGCATAAATTCAAGTTATATGCCAGGTAATTTTAAGCCAAATATCGCCTGAATTAGGTCTGGTTGTATGGAAGATTACGATTTTCATTGTTTTTGCTTGCTTTGGCATGCAATTGAACGAGAGAAATTTAAAAATTCTGTTAAAATGCATTACTTTTTTCTATGAGGGATGCTGCAGATATCCAGAGATGCAGGTGGAATTATATGGTCAACCCGGTTGATCAACAAAGTGTCCATGAAATTATTAAGGGTTTCCGGCGAAAAGCCAGTTGTTTCATCAAAATCACATCTGAATAGTTTTACTGTTTCTTTATTTTGACTTCTCAACTTTTTGTTTTGTAAAACCAGGTCCTTGATCTTAAATGCGTCTAGATTCTAGACTTAGTATAAAACGCTGAGCCGGGGGGCGACCACGGCGTAGTGGTTAACATTCATACCTCTCACGCCTAAGTCACGAATTTGAATCTCACCCCCGGACAAGTTACGAAAATACCCAAAAGGTATTTGAGTGACTACAAAAGGAGATGAACCAGCCCAGGGCTGAAAATCTCGATAATAAAGGAATAAAAAAAATAAAAAACGCTGAACCAGAAGAGAGTATTTGTATTTTTAAACTTTAAAATTAACTTTGATCAACTAGGTATTCTATGCAAATTTTTGCTCTATTTTTTTTTCAACTACAAAATATACCAGTTCTGAGTCGCCATTGGAATGAAGGATTATTTTCTTACAGAAAATGAAAATTACAGCTTCCCCCTCATTTATACCGTGTTGGGCTGAGTGACAGCAATCTCTGTGAGTGTGCACAAGGCTATCAGGACGCAGATCACATTATTTGGTCATGTGCTGAGCATCGTGCAGTCAGATCTGAGCTTTATGATTCCCTTCGGGCTCGAGGTAGACAACCCAATGTACCAGTTCGAGATATTTTGGCTGTGCGTGACCTGGAGTTTATGAAACTCATTTATGTGTTTTTGACTAACATTAGCCTTAGATTGTAGTTAGTTTAACCTGTATGTTTACTTTAAGCTTTTTTTCTTTTGTTATCTGTGTTTGTGTGTTTTTTTCTTTCTCAAAAATTTTCAAGTCAAAAGAAGCCAAAAGTTGTATAGTTTTAAGTTTTTTAGACAATTTATATAAACCACAAATTCCAGCCCAACTTCCCATTCTTTCAGTTGTTATTCCTATTAACCTCGAGACGGTCGCGAGTAATCGGTCATATCCCCTTAACGTTAGGTTTAAGATAATTGATGTATATAAATATGAAAACTTGGCTCTGTAAAGTTAAATCGATTGAGCCTGTACAAATAAATGAACTGAAAAAAAAGAAAATGAAAATTCGAACGAAAACTAAGCGAAAGCTTCACACCGAGCCAATTCATTTCATTTACACATAAAAGGGTTCAGTTAAAATACTCTCAAACTCAAACAACTTACGTTTAGGTTCCATTTACAAACATTAGGTGCCTTGCAATGCAAATGGGTTTTGTTTATAATGATTGGTTCACTAAAACCATTCAACAACGGCTCACAGTGCGAAGCAATTAAAAAATGTGGAACATTGGTATTTGTGACGAAATTATCGTTAAGCGTTTTGATGTCTTTTTAAAACTACATTTGCTGTGAACTTTATTTGTATTTTGATTATTTTTAAGAGAGGTATACACCAAGATAAATTCTTTTTTTGTTTCTTGTTAAGAGTGAGTAATATGCATGAAACCATTATATATTATGTTATTTTGCGAAACTTTGCCGTAAATGAAGATATCTGTGATATGCACGAAGTTATACATAATTGGAAAACTATGAAAATTTAAACGAACACTTTACTCGTTCAATGTTTAATATATAAAATAAAAAACTCAAACACTTTTTCAAACTTTCACTAGTAAAGGCGAGCAAAATCCTTAATATTCCACTAGAAAAAGCTTGAATAGTTTGACAAAGTGTTTCATTTTTTTATTTTTTTATTTTACATAAATAAAGTGTTAGTTTAAATTTTCCAAATTTTCCAATAACAACTCTACTTTAATCCACTAGTACACTCATTAAAGGTTTGTCTCAGGGTTTTTATTTTTAAAAGTGAAGTGAAGTTATAGAGCTGAAAAAAAGAAGTAATTCCGCCTTGAAAGTTTATTTCCTACCATATTTTTTTTATAAGATTATTCTTATTTTTTTATGTTTTACAAAGTCCAAAAGACACTTTTTTCTCCATAGAAAGCAAATCGCTATCTCTTCATGAAAAGGATTTACGTCCAATCTATTTATATATTTTTTTTCACTCTTATGCAAAAATGGTACGTAGCATCGAAAGCTTCCAATAAATAACTATGGGTGGCATTAAGAATCCCTACGTTGAAGCCAGCAATAAACAAAATGTAAAATTTTCATCTAGTCATATCCATTGTGCTAATTACAATTATTGTTAAATATTAAAATTAAAACGTATTAAAAAAATGAAAAATAGCCTTTTTTATTGTCGAGGTTTCAGCCACGTCTTCAACGTAAGACTTCTACCACCCTTTTGGGTGGTTAGCCTCCGGTTATTTATTCTACTTTTAACGCTTAACATGGCACCCGAAAACGACTTTTATAATTCCCCAAACAAACAGTCGAACAAACACGTACACTTATCTCCCAAAACAGTACAACTAGCATGTCAAAGACGATAACTCCTTCCCGGTTTAGTGCAGCTTTCCTCTCCAGGCCATCCAGAGTCCAGAATAAGGCAAACGAAACAAACCAGGCGGCACCTCATTAAATTTCCATGAGCGTCTACTTCATTTGAACTGCACCGGACTTACTTCTACCGTCCGATCGTCCGTTTGCCATCCGAGTTGTACCTTAAAATATGTCTTTTTTTATGTCGTTTCTTTAACTTCTCCTCGGTCGGTTGGTTGATCCCCCAAATAGAAGCTATTTAGTCGACTCTTAAACGGTGAAGAGCAGCGCATAGGAAGAAGGTACACGCCGCGTGTTTATGCATCGGAGCAAGCAGCGAGTGCGTCTTTGGCGGTCTTCTTCCCGCGCTCTATGATGATTATTCAAGAGAGCCGAACGACGATGACAACGACTTCTCGAGCAGCATACGTAAACAGTAGTAGAGGGTGCCCGAAGGATGGCTCCGCTGCTAATCTGGATTCGGGTGTGTACGTACATATGTATATGGTCAGTCAGTGTGATGATAGGCCACAAACCTGCTGCGGTTTGTTGAACCATCTGCGCCGTACTGTTCTGCTGCTGTACACCACAGGTATTGGCCCCGAAGAATTTACTTATCACAAACTGTGATTTATAGCACTTTTTATTGCACCCGGTGATATGATGGTGCTTGATGGCAGGCACTGAACCCAATTCAAATATGTACAACAATATCCGCGGGCTTAGTATATGCACTTATTCGGAGTTCAGTGCCGACAACGCCGCTGTTTGGCCACCTAAGCAATTAAACCGAGCGCAACTGTTGTTTGATATGCCCTGTTTTACAAATACCATCGTCACATGCATCTTGTTTACAAATTAGTTCAGGTGATTTTCAAAGAACGCTTCAATTGTCTATAGTTAACTGCAGTTTGTGACTTGCATTTCAAACTAAACGTTAGAAACTTACCGAAAAGTTCATCCGCATCAACCAACCTAACCACCAGGACAATGACGGTTTGAACTGCCGGAAGTCCCCAGGCGGCCAGCTGGAACAAAGTATTGTACGATGACTCTGTCTTCTCGGCCTGTGGATCGCCACTCAGATCGTTGCTCAGTAGCCTTCGAACCGATTTGCTCCAACGCAGGCAAAGAATCGCCCACCTAGACGGGGAAAACAAATACAAGAAAATAATTAGTTTAGCCGTAATCTTGAATTTACACGCCAAAAGTAGTGTAACTGATAAGATAAAAGAACCGATGGCGCGAGATCTTTCCATAAAACGACACCGCTCGCTGCCGAGTGGAACGAAATATAAACATACATACATACATTCTTAATTAGGTTAGCAGATAATCCGACCGTTATCTAAAAATGTATTATGCGGTGTTTAAACAACTACCGGCAAAGGTTAAATTATCCAACAAAATGTTTTAAATATTTACGTCTCACTTAGTTCCCCTCCGATCACTTCGGTCTCGAGTGCTTCCCGTTCCGATCTTAATAGTTTCTCATTAATTTCATTCATCAACAAGGTTCGAATCGACCATTAATTGGGAAGATAGATCAACATAGCATGTAGCACCACATGACGGAGCACAGAAAAAGAGGATTTAATTTATTGGTTAATCTATTGGTCGTTTTCATTCTCAACTCATTTCCGCCCGGTTTCACCTCAGAGTGAAGAAAAAGATGTACAGACCTACTGCGCGCTAACTGACGCAAACTACTGAACTATTCTTCAACATTCCCATGAGAGGGATTAGCCATGTGTTGGCCAAACGAGATTCTTTGAGACTCAGCGGCAACGCAGTCGGTGCAATAAATCGTCAGGCGATTAAATTAATTTTCCCTGCAGCCGCAGCACCAGCGTCGATGGGTGTAAATCAGTGCCGGACACGTCCCCTGGGACCAGAAGTGGAACAAGAATTAATGGAGGAGTTTCGTTCAGCTGGGGATGGATCATTGTAAAAATGGTTGTAAATTTTCTTATGTAGATTTCCGAACTTTGGTTTTTTGGTCGGTTGATGAGGCTTATTAGTTATGTTTCAATTTATTGGGAAAGCCACGGATCTTCCTCACCTAAAGTTTTATACCTTAAACGATACAACGCAATGAAATAACCGAAATATTACTCAAATCGGTGAGCTGTGTAGCTCGTAATTTTAAAATTTAAACAGCATCGTCATAGAATGTTTTAAATCAAGTTTGTCGATTTTTTTCAGTTTATTGAAGATCTCTCTGAGGATACACATATGACAAAAAATTCAACTAGATTGTAACACATGCAGTTGTGTTATATTCGGCATTTCGTTGTCGTAAAAGCAGCACGTTGTCAATTTTTGTTTATAGAAAATATGCCATTTAATGCAACGTCAGGCACAAGTTGACGACGCAACTCAATCTTTACGGTGCCGAGAGAACAACTTGTTGAGTACCTACAGTAGTAGCGTCTCACCCACATGTTCAACATGTTTATTGAACAAATAGTCAGTTGTTTTACAAACTTTTATTTCCCTTAAGGTGTAAACAACCCTCTTTAATTGTCAAAAATTCATGGGCAGTTTTTTTTCCAAAATAAAAAAAAATATATTAGGTGCGCAACTAAGTTTTCGCTGTTTTTTAGTGAAAAAGGAACTTTATTCTGAAAACAAAGGTTACAAACGAATTATTCAAAGTATTGCCCATCACTAGCTACGACTTTTTCCCATCTTTTTGGTAGAATGTGAATACCATTTCGATAGAACTTTTCGTATTTTGATGCTATCCAAGAATCAAGCCATTTTAAGATGTCATCATATGAGTAGAATTGCTGACCAGTGAAACCATGTGCCATCGAATGGAACAAGTAATAATCGGACGGTGCAATATCAGGAGAATATGGCGGGTGGGGTAGGACTTCCCATTTGAGCGTTTCCAAGTAGGTTTTCACGGGTTTCGCAACGTGAGGTCGAGCGTTGTCATGCTGAAGAATCACTTTTTCGTGTCTGTGCTCGTATTGTGGCCGTTTTTCGTGCAGTGCTCGGCTCAATCGCATCAATTGAGTTCGATACCGTTCCCCGGTAATAGTTTCGTTTGGTTTCAACAGCTCATAATAAATAACACCAACTTGGTCCCACCAAATACACAGCATAACCTTCGCAGCGTGAATATTCGGCCTAGGCGACGATGTTGAAGCATGCCCGGGCAGTCCCCATGA
Organism: Aedes koreicus; assembly: GCA_024533555.2. Taxonomy (NCBI): domain Eukaryota; kingdom Metazoa; phylum Arthropoda; class Insecta; order Diptera; family Culicidae; genus Aedes; species Aedes koreicus. Next base: position 230,245 of record JAHHFK020003667.1, read on the forward strand.
ATGTTTCTGTTTTGGGTTACTGTAATAAATCAATTTTTCGTCACCCGTCACAGTGCGATGTATTAAACTCTTCCTTTTTTGCCGCTGGAGCAGTTGTTCACAGACGAAAAAACGACGCTCAACATCTCTTGGCTTCAAATCGCAAGGAACCCAAGTTCCTTGCTTTTGAATCATTCCCAACGCATGCAATCGCTTAGAAACGGCTTGGCGGGAAACTCCTAATCCTGAACCAAGCTCTTCTTGCGTTTGACACGGATCCTCATCGAGCAATGCCTCCAATTCAGAGTCTTCGAAGTTTTTTGGCCTTCCTTCACGCGGACGATCATCAACACTGAAATCACCATTTTTGAAGCAACGAAACCAATCACGACACGTTGTTTCACTCAGAGCAGCATCACCGTACACTTTTTGGAGCTCTCGATGTGCTTCAGCCGCCGTTTTCTTCGAATGAAAGAAGAAAATCAACACTTCCAGCAAATGACGATTATTTGGCACGAAATCAGACATCTTCAAACAACCAAAATATATAACACTAAACCAAAATCACTGATTTGGCAAAGCGGTTTGTTTACCATTCTGAGCTTGGTTTATGACGCTTGAGATGTACAACATTCGACCAGCATTTACTACTGGCGCCATCTATTGCTAAACAGCGGGAACTTAGTTGCGCACCTAATACATTAAAATTTGTTCGCTGTTTTCTACCCATCAACCGGAACACAAGGAACACATTTTGAGCTGCTTTTGAACTTTGATTGTGATGATGATAGCATCCGTGTTCACCTTCGTGAAGGAATTCTAAGTTGATGTTTGCTTCAATTTCCAATTTTATAATTTACCTAAAGGTATGAACTAAGTAGACGTTATGCTTAATATGTATTTAACTAACTTTGTCCAACTATTCTGCAGCTAATATCACGATCGAAGAGGAGAGAAAGGTCGTCCTAAAGGCGACTATATTTTAACTGCAAAATACTCAATCATGACTACAACTTTATGTCTAACTGGGCCACACCTTCTTGTACGCAACAATGAAGGTAAATGTACTATATTTTGACATTATTTCCATAAAATTTTACATTTTTCATCAAAACAAAACTGTACTCACGCAAAAGTCGACGAAACATGTTTGCAGCCATCAGCCGACATGAGCCATCAGTGACATAGATTTTTGCTGCTCAGAATTTTGTTGATTGCTTGATAAGATGTATTTTTATATGGAATCAAATTACTAAGAATTGATACTAACTTATAAATATAGATTACACACAGTCACACAAAATTTCTGAACTGTTTGAAAATGTCGGCAAAACAGGGCGACATTTTTTCGCAATCTGTTTCTATCATTCGCGTTCGCTTGAATTGTACCTAAAAGTGGTTGCTAGTGTTTGGGCCTTAACATTTCGCAGGCGGCGACTTTTTTGCAAAAAAATTGCATTTCCCACTACAGGTGGGCAACACGAATACGAGTACCACAGGTGGGAAATACGAAGTACAGCACCATTTTCGAGCGAATTAACCGAGCGCACGCATTTTATTTGAAAAAAAATATGACATATCCCAATGCCCGCTATTTGAAAAGAAATCAAATTAAAGCCAATTAAGCACACTGAATATGAATTTATTCAGTTTATTAAGGAATATATTGATTGAGAGGTTTAAAAACTGGTTGCCGAGTATAGTCATCATTGCCGAATCCGACATTTGCTCTAATAGAGATTGCTAAAATGGGGCTGTGTGAGAGATTTATTTTCATCAGGAAAATATTTTGCCACAATAAGAAAAAATCCCAAGCATTTTGCGTACCAAAATAAACGACAGCAAAGCCCAATAACTGATTCTTGGGTATGCTCTGTTTTGACTGATTTGGGTTACTTCTACCAATATTTGGGTAGTTGGAAACTTGCATGAGATTTTATCTTTTGACATATCTACGAAATTTGATCGAATGATATTAAGTCGACTGGGTATATCGTCAGACTCGGAAGGACATTTAGTTGGAAGCAAATTTAGTCGCAAGGAAATTTAGTCGAAAAATTGATCACATACAGTGACGGACAATACAATTAGACTAAAGCCCAATTTCTATATTAAAGTGCTCATGTTTGGGGGCTTGTCTTTCATTTTCCCTTGAAAAAATTGACTTGAAATGTCAGTCTTAGTCTATAAGAAACCTAAGTTTTCATTTGTATTAAATCCATAATTTTTCATTCATCACTTTAAGAGTTACAGACACCGCTTACGACAAAACAATAAGACCACCTTTTGATTTCCATAAATAATGCTTAAATTTGAGGGTCTGAATATTGATTTGAGATGTACGAGTCATTATTACATCAGTATACTATAAATTATAATTCAAATTCTTCAACATGGCTTAAACTATGGAAATCAAAAGGTGGTCTTATTGTTTTGTCGTAAGCAGTGTTTGTGACTTCTAAATTGATGAATGAAAAAATATGAATTAAATACAGATAAAAATTAGAAATTTCTAGACTATAGCCAAAATAAATCCAGATAAATTCGATCACGGTAAAATGAAAGACAAGCCACCAAATATGACCACTTTGTTTAAAAATCGGGCTTTGGTCTTATTGTTTTGTGCATCACTGTAGTCGCATGAACTTTTCGTCGAAATTTTCGAAAAACTTGGGCTTATAGGTCAATTTTGTGTCATTTCGTCAAAGAGAAGTTTCGACTTGAAAATTAGTTAATGACATTTTTAATTTTATTAGCGTGTTACTTATCTATCGTCCACTATATCTTCTTCATATTAAGGAGTGGTAACATGATACAAGGGTGCTTAAAAATATTCACACGAACGTCAGTTCAGCCTTGAAGTATTCAAGATACATAAAAAAAATTATCTTATCCCTAACTCCAGCTTTGAGAGTATTAGACCGCAAGCATTTTTTTCGTGAGCGAATCTTGGAATTGTAATATTTTTCTCAGATTCTTGTTCCGCATTTCTGCCTTAAATATATTGCTTCAGTCGATTAAACTAAAGCTGACAATTTTTTTCATTTACTAAACGCAAGTTGATGTTCCGAAAAAATATTGCTCGCGTCATAAGGCAGATCTGAGTTTTTGATGGATCTGATCGAGGTACAGAGATAAAATGAAATTGAGAATTATTTGATGACATTACTACTTCTATTTTACAGACATGGAATTCAATCGTTACGACAACTCTCATTGAGGTACTAGATCTTTTTCGTCACTCCTCGTTCTTTCGTAAAGTAAAAGATATATTTTCAAAGTAATTTGATCAATGCACTTAACGTGGAAAAGGATATTTCGTTCAGTAGTTCTGAAGCATATGACTGTGAATGACAATTATTGTTAATTAATAAATATTTTGGCCATAATCATAATCCACTGATGGTGAGACTGAATCCTTCTTAAACTTCACCAGATATTTCATTTATTCAGTCTAAAGAATGAACTATTAGACAATCCTGAACGTCAATTTTAAATATCAATATGGATTCAAGATGCTAAATAAGAACATGTTCGTTGAAAATTGTGCAGTTATAGTGAATGGACACTTTGTGTGATTTTTGAATATACTCGTTGCAGTTTAAAACTGGACAAGACCACTCGCGCCAATCGATCCTGCTCAAATTCTGTAGAGTCTATAGTGTCGCATCTAGTGCGCTGATATGACACTATAGAATGCCAGCAGCATCTATTGGTGCGAGTGGTCTTGTCCAGTTTTGAATTGCAACGAGTATATTTTGACCGGCAAAGGGTAAATGCACCCTTCTTTTTGGGGAAATGCTCCTTAAACTTTGGAAAAATGCTCCTTAGATGCGTTTGCCCGGTATAATGCAATCGGAGGTATTAACCTTCTGGTTAGCGCTTGCCGGGTGTTTTGACGGGTCTTCAGTTTCTTCAAGATTGTATAGTTTTGACGGGTTTTAAGTTTCTGAACTTAAGAGTCGTCAAAACGAAATTAAGACTCTTCAAAATGAAATTAAGACTCGTCAAAATGAAATTTAAACCCGTCAAAACTACCTCGAAGATTGCAGAGCGAAGCTCCGCTATACAATCTTGCAGAAACTTAAGACCCGTCAAAACAACCGGCAAGCGCTAACCAGAAGGTAAATACCTCCGATTGCATTATACCGGGCAAACGCATCTAAGGAGCATTTTTCCAAAATGGGTTCAATGAAAATGTTGTAGCTTTCATTTGCCACCTACAGATCTGAAATCGATTCACAAACGGCTGAAAAACCGAAAAAACATTATTTGTAACGCCACACACACACACACACACACACACACACACACACACACACACACACACACACACACACACACACACACACACACACACACATATGCGCGCCCACACACATACACACCCATACGCACACATGCACACAAGCACATACACGCATACATGTTTTCATTTCGTCGATCTGGGTTGAATGGTATATGACACTCGTCCCTATGGGTTTTTGTTAAAATATCGAATTTCCAAGCGATCTTCAAACCCTTCTTTTGGTGTAAAATGGGTTAAAAAGAGAACGAATAGAAAAATATTCCATCTGAGCGGCTTCTCCTTCAAAATAATTGAATTGGGATGAAAGTTCAGTTTCGTAATGCTTGTCTTTTTATGCATAACAAAAACAATCCTTTTATGCACCATAAAAACTGAAGCCATACTTCAGAACTCTAGAATTCATTCACTCAAAACAATATGATAACCTTGATTTATTTAGAGTACCAATATGTTTTTGACGTGACTTTTATTATATGTTTGTCTTTTGTAAACGGGCTGTTAAAATGTTCAGTATTCATATTGTCTCTATTCAACATTTCTTTCTCTCGACCATTTTTCATTTCGACGTTATGTTCATTCGACATTTATCTTTCGACCTTTTGTCATACAATCTGATAATGTGTAGAGAAGCGTTTATAACAAAGCCAGCGGTCATCAATATTTAGTCTGAAGAATGAGGACTATTTAAAAAAAAGTATTTAACGCATTTTGAAAAATACAAATCTTTAAAAAGTTCATTTTATTTTCAACCAAATGTCATTCGACAAAATGTCAATTCAACCAAATTTCATTCGACAAAATGTCAATTCAACCATCTGTCCACTCGACCATATGTCCATTCGACTATATGTCTATTCGACCAAATGTCCATTCTACAAAATTTATCATTCGACCATCTATCATTTGACGAAATGTCATTTGATAAAATGTGCTTATTCATCAAATGATTACCTTAAAGTTCTTCGGTTAGCAGCTACTGCACAGAAAGCTTAACCGAAATGAATGATATATTTATCCATTTTTACTCTGTATTTGTTCGTCGAGGTTCTATTAAAGTTGTTATAATGTAATGAACCCAGCACTAAGCTAGCATTTCATTGAAATAGTATTCAGTTTATCAAAGGGCAAGAGATGACGAAATGTGATCAATAACCTCACCCACTTACAGGAATCCTTCATATAGCTTGGACGGTGACACCTTCCTACCACCGCAATCTCGCAGCTGTGTTTTAATTAAATAGGCTGATTTTATGTTGGTCACAAGTTAACGCTAATCTAATCCCCTTTCCAATTCAGCCCACCGTGATTTTCGGGGGATTCCTGTACATGACTGATCATTCCCCTACCACAGGTAGACAGCATGCGTTTTCTCGTGCTCTCTTAATTTAACACATGATAAAGGAGGATGGGAATTGTATTGGCGTTGTTTTATTTAGGACTCCAAGGTGTTTCTTGTTTTCGAAAAATTCTCAACCGGTTCTCATTCTATCGCAAGCCTTCCCCCGACGTCGCTGTCGTTCGTATTTCATCCACAACACCATGTGATTCCAATCGAGATAGTGAAGTGGAAATTACCGGCTACCCGCGTCCTCCTGCTGTCTTCCTACATGGACGATTTTCAATTCCCGTACCGGTCTGGCATTTCTTCTTTCGAGTAAGAAAAATTAATCATTTATATTTTTGACAACACTCACAATTCCCCATTACAGACAGCTCCGGCCGGCACTCCGCCTCAGATCTTGCGCCCTGTTTGGAAATCAACGAACCTGTTCGAATGATTTATCATTTCATACATATCTCCTTCGCCTCGGAAACTACTTGATGAGTCGATGCCTTTTCAGGATAGGACTAAACGCATCGAGCCATGAACGACTGACCATTTAAGAAATAATGACTTTTCCAACAGCTCGGTTGCTCGGATCTAAAAGTGATCTTGAACGGCGTTTTCGATAAATGATAGCTCGTCAAAGTGCCACGATGGTGCCCGAAAAGTGGATGGGGATATCTCGCTCAAGATCTTTATCACAATTCAAATATTTTCTTCCGTCGACTCGATCGATCAATCGATGGGTCGGTTTCGAAAGCAATCTTGTCCACTCGCGCGCCGTCATCGTTTCAAGGTGCGAGAAATATGATTAAAGCGATTGTAGCGATCGTAAAGAAAGGCGCAAAATAAAACCCAAATGCGCCAAAAATGGAAAACGAAACAGATTTAAATCATCTCACAAAACAGACATAAAAAATGACTTAAAGGATTAAAGGCGTTTTTTGGTATGAGTGTGGAGGTGCTTGTGATTTGCTGGCAGAACACCCTCAGCCACCGACGAGGGATGGCGAATGGTGGACGGAGTAAAAGTAAACTGCATGCCAAATTGCTGAAATATCAACAAGCGTCAAATATTTTGAAGAGCAGTGCAAGCTGTTTTTATGTCTGCCTTTTATATTCTCATCAGAGTGGTGTTTTGCTGGGTTCACGTAATCCTTTGGGGAAGGGTTGAAATCGGTGGAATTTTGATGGTTTGTAATGTTCAAGTTCGATATTTTTTTAATGTTCAAGTTCGATAATGGCCTAACGTAGACTACGTTAGATCATCAGATGCACTAACATGTTGAATTTCGGAATTATTTGATGACCCTGGGGTTTCTTTGGAGCTTTAGTGTCACTATTGAATGGTTCAGTGATGGTATCGGTTGACAGTGAACCGATTTCGTACAACTGGCTCTTTGACATTCTACATATGGCTTAGAACATGTATGGAAATATCTTACCTTTTTTATCGAGAAAACCAAATATTAGAAGAGTTGTACACAAGGCGCGACCGCATAGATGACGCCGGATAAGACTATGATTTCTGTTATTTTAGTTTTTTGTAAATATAACCCCTTTGTGATCATCTTTGTAGACTTCAAAAGGCCGTTTATTTGGCTTTTAAAGCTGTTCGCATTGAGAGCTTTTCCTGATATGCCTGATAGACCGATTTCATTGATAAAGGTGTGGTAGATGTAATAGTTCAATGATTACCATAGAAAATAAAAATAATAATAATAGTATTTGAATGGTCAAAAATAAATGAAAATTGTTATATATATTTTATTTGAGTGATTCGCCATGAACGTAGTAATAACTCTTAAGAATGTTATTCACGTAGCAGCGTGTTCAAACAAAATCGTAGTAGGTGCATGTGCATGATCGATTCAGTTATTTGACGGATTTTGCAGAGCACAGTTGTGCTGGCGCGAGTGCAGAATGTCACGAAGAATGAAGTCGAAGCCTCCAAGTCCTCGACCAGGTCACGACAAAAGGTTGTACACGTTAAAATTGCATCACACAAAGAGAGATGCCAAAAATCTGTCTTTTAAACATTTCAAGCATAACTTTTCAAATAGACGTATCTAACATTTGATAGGAACTGAGAAAAATGAGGTAGAAGTTCCAGATGCTTTCATTAAATCCTATTTAACTGCATTTCAGGTTTTATTCGATCTGTTGATTCTATCATGGTTAAATAATATTAGAAGTAGTAAAAATCCTGGTTTTCATTCACTTCCGCTCTATTTTTGAGAAAATTAACACATACACCGGTTTGCCTCCATACCATACACATACACCATGTTAGATGCGTCGGTGTGACAGCTTGATTGCAACATACACCTGCTGGATACGTCGGTATTTCAGAACGTTTAGCACTTGCGTCATGTCTGATACACCGGTTATAATTTTTAAGCGCAGATCCTCGGCTAGCAGTGTGGTGTATCTGAACTATTTGCTTAACATGTAAAAAGATCAGATAGGTCGCATATGAAATTTGGCTCACATAACTGAATAATTTTGATAATAGTATTTGGCAATTGCTACTACATAAAGCGTATTATTAATGACAGGATAGAATGAAAAACTCCATTTGTTTACATCTGCGACATACGTCCTTTTGAAAAGTTATGCTTGATTTGTTTTGAAATTTTCGGAGTATTAAATTAAATAAACATCTTTGCTAAGTTCAGCCATGTTCACTACATTCAACTTGCGCTCCAAATCCAAATGCTCTTACTTTTCTCTTCAGACCCTTCATGAGATTTTTTTTAGCATTTTGTTTAGTTTTCTTGGCAAATTACAAGATTGTTTGCTTCCGTTTTTGCTATGGGACATCGAGCTTTTCTCTTGCAGCGTAGAACTAATGACCTGGATGTGGTAGATATAGTAGTTTAATGGTAATATTGATGATGATAATTATAACAATAATAGTGTTTGAATTGATTTACTTTGTTTTATTTTAAGTGATTTTTCATGAACGTGCTAATAACTCAGAACATAGATTTTTACATAGAAGCGTGAACAAACTAAATCAAAGTAGGCTCATATGCGAAACTGGTTCAGATAATTGACGGACTTTGTAGAGCACAGATGTGCTTGCGCGAGTATCTAATGTTTAGACGATTGATCAAGGCTGATAAAAGCAATCAAGTCACGACACTGGAATCTATTGAAGGTCCGTGGTTTCATCATCCACTACGCAACAGATTGTTTCATCAGGATTTGCGTATAAGGCTTGCATGCCTGTGATTTTGCTACCACATTCTGCTGGTCGTTACAATTTTGTGCCTTCTGATTCATTAAACGTACATACATAGTCCAGCCGGATTTTTCTCCTTTTGCACAAAACTTTCGGTCAAGGTTAGCTTGTTTGTAATATCCCACAGAGAAGCATTTAGTTTGCGCCTGCGAGGATGTTTTTGTCCACTTCTTTTTTTTCGATCGATGGTCAGACGTTCTCTGTGCCATTTGATGACACAGCAACCGTAGAGTGCTCTACTCTTCCGACTCCATTTAAAAAAACTTCCGCCACTTTGCAGGGGAAATTACAAAATGTAAATTGGGTGTGTTGCATTTTTTACGTGGAAAGCCTTTAAGGGTTATTCCGAAAGTTGAAGTGACTATTGTCACTTGGTAAAGTGAAGTGAGAAAAGTCACCCGTAGAGACGTGACTGATCTGGGAAAATCAAATGGAGAGTTACGTCACCGCGACGTGACTTTTATCACTCTCGGAATAACCCTCTTTATATAATTATTTAAAGTGAAGTGAAGTGCTATTGGTTTTGCTTTCCAATCTGGAGATCAAGGATTTTATTGCCGAAATACTCGATTTTCTTTTCAAATGAGAAATTCGTTCGACTATCCTGGCTCATAAACGTATAATTGTTCTTGCCCCACACTATATTATTGGAATGCTTTGGAATGCAAAAGTGAGCTGTAGATTTTAGTATACAGAGTAAGATTTAACATTTTCTTCACACATACTCTGCATACTGCATAGATGTGCTTCTATTCTTATCTTATATAATCTAATCTAATACAAACGCAGCCAGTATGAGAAAGGCTTCTAGAATAAATTGGTTTTGAGCCAATAAACCGAGTAATGCATTCTAGATGTACAGAAAACCGTCACACGTAATAAACTAACTGTTTATATAGATAAAATAAATAATAAATTCACAAGAAATCCGTAGATCCAAAGTTAGGGTAATATTCTTTTCTATGTTCCCAACTATGGCCTGTTGGATTAATAACGTAGTAAAAATGTTTTTATTGGTAAAATTTTCAACGGCAAAGTACGAGCTTGCAATTGCATATTCTTCAAATGGATCATTTTAACACAATCCAAAGGAAAAAATATGTGTTAAGTCAATTAAAATGTATTTAATATCAAATGGTCGATAAATCAAATGTAAAATCACTTTAGTGATTCAAAGCAGTTTTTATTAAGTTTGTTTTTGGGAAATTTAATGTTGGGTAAAGCGAATACAGCTAGCAATGCCTTAAATCATCAAATCAGTAAAAGAAAACTATACTAATACCGCACTGAATGATAAATCAATCGAATGGGACGAAGTTGCATCCATGAATTGGTAATTTGGTAATTATAGATTGACATTTCATCCATATCCCTCGAAAGTTTCTAACTGTTTAATATGAGTTTTTTACCTCTTTGATGTACATACTACCAAAAGTCTTATGAAACTCATTTAAGCAAGTGTATAACTAGTAGAATATCGCTTACAGCTAACATACTTTATGAGGTATGATAAAAAATGTAATCGGTGGTTGCATATTAGGCTGAGTTAAGGGACACATATCCTATATGTATTTTTTTTATATATATATATATATATATATATATATATATATATATATATATATATATATATATATATATATATATATATATATATATATATATATATATATATATATATATATATATATATATATATATATATATATATATATATATATATATATATATATATATATGTATATATAAACAAAGAACAACGGTTGATTGAGATAATAATCCTTCTTTCTGCAAAATTTTTTTTTTTTTTTTGTCTTGATTATCGAGATTTTCAGCCTTGGGCTGGTTCATTTCCCGTCGTAGTTACTCAAATTCCCTTTTTTGGATATTTTCGTAACTTGTTCGGAGGTGAGATTCGAACTCGTGACTTTGGCGTGAGAGGTATGGATGTTAACCACTACGCCGGGGTCGCCCCCTTTCTGCAAAATTTTCGAACTATCTGTGGTACACCCGCCTTCAGATTCCGTTCATTATCCTTCGATACGCTAGCCATGACGATTCTCCATCTTCTCTTGAAATCGTAAATCCCATTTGTTTTTTTTTTCTGTTTTCTTCGTTTCAATGAGTTTCAGCTTATCCAGAGCCCAGTATTCTTCTATCGGGCGAAGATCTGGACTGGCTATTTTTGGCGCTTTTTTTACCTCTTGTGCCTAATACCATTCCTGAACGGATTTTGCATAGTGACAAGAGGCCAAAACAAACCTGAAGAGTCGTGGCTTCTTATAAATGGTAGCAACCGCTTTTGCCGACATTCTTTCTCGTACACATCCTTGTTGATGTGCCGATATAGACAAAACTTTAAGATTTTTGACAACAACTACATATGGCCTGCCAAACCAAATACTTCTTGGGGAATTTAGACTCCTTATTTGGCCGGAAATAAACGGCAAGGGCGTTTTTTTTGCATTGCGGTTTAAAAAACTAGACCCGGAAGCGACTTTTTGCAGTGACATTCTGCTTGTTTCGTCGGTTGGGCACCTTTTTCACTTTGTACGCCTTCATTCCATGCCTGGAGGAGGTAGCTCATCAAATCTTCCGGTCCGACTCTAAGCAGATTGCAATGAGGTACTAGATGGTTATCCACCGATTGCCTGTCGATCTGCTAAATTTGCAAGACGACTGCATTGAGTTATCTCAATTTATAATAATCCGTCCACTATTTCACAAAACATTGCGATTGGTTGAGCGGATTGGAGATAATGAAATCATTGGGTAAAGGACCAAGTCTCCTGTACCTAAACCGATGAGCTTGGAAATCAATAGAAACTTAAGCCTGCCCAGAAGGCACGAAATGCTTCTAAGGACTCTAATTTCACCAAATCCTTCAATCGTAACTTGAAATGGATTAACATAGATTGCTCTTTTTAGAAGGTTCAACTTGCTAGATGCAGATATTAGTTCAAGTAGTAATATAGTTTGTAAAATGTAGTTGTACAAATTGAAAGTTTACAAAAAAATTAGTCGGCTTTGTGCATCGGCTATGAACGGTTGTGTCGATGCTTTGTTGCGCACTATTATGGTGTTGGGTATATCACGTTGTCCATTGTTTAGTACATATATTTTTCGGTGGTACGAGTAATCGAGTGAACACTGAGGATCATAATTAGTTATGATTCATGCTATTGGTTCGCCATTTTCACCGTGACACCATATCTTGGAACGAGTACACCACTACCCCGTTTTGTGACTGGCTCTAACAACATCCTTACACGGTGTTCAATAAGTTCGAATACAAGTTTTCATCATTGCGTAGGTATGCGCCATGTACATATTCTGCATTGGTATTGGTGTCAGCTTTAGCTTCATTCATACGCTACCGAATGTGCGCGGTGTTGACATTCTGTTAGTTGTTGTTTGTTTGTTACGCGCGATGAAAGAGTATCGGGACTTCGTAATTAAGCGTTTTTTGAACGGTGAGCGACCCGGCGATATATTCCGGCTGCTGAAATCGCATGGGGTCAAGCGGAACTTTGTCTACACGACCATCAGGCGATACCGGGAGACGTCCTCGACCAATGACCGTGCGAGATCCGGTCGGCCGCGTTCAGCGAGGACGCCACGGGTCATCAAGATCGTGAGGGAGCGAATTCGGCGCAAAAAGAACCGCTCAATCCGGAAAACGGCTGCAGATCTCAACGTTTCCATTGGAACCGCTCACACCATACTCACCAAGGACCTTGGTTTCAGGCCTTACAAAAAACGTAAGGTCCATGGCGTTTCGGAGGCTACCAGCAAAAAGCGGTTGGATCGAGCTAAGAGGATCCTCTCTCGGCACGCTGGTCAGGAGTTTGTTTTTTCGGACGAGAAACTGTTCGTGCTGCAGCAGCCGCACAATGTGCAAAATGACCGGGTGTGGGCGCCATCGAGGGACAGCATTCCTGAATCCAATATAAACATCCCTCGGTTCCAAAGTGCCGCGTCGGTGATGGTTTGGGGGGCAGTATGCAAACGTGGTAAGCTACCCTTGGTGTTTATTGAAAAAAACGTCAAAATCAACGCGGCGTACTACAAAACTGAGGTTTTGGAAAAGGTTGTTGCCCCCAGTCTCCGAAGCCTCTACGGCGATGAGCACTACGTGTTCCAGCAGGACGGTGCACCAGCCCATACGGCAAATGTGTTTCAAGCCTGGTGTCGGGACAATTTAACCGACTTTCTGGACAAAACTTTGTGGCCTCCCAGCTCCCCGGACTTGAATCCTCTCGACTTTTTTGTTTGGTCCTATATGATGGCGAAGCTGAACGAATACAAGGTCAGCACTTTGGATCATTTCAAGACGGTAATTCTCAAAATCTGGGACGAAATGCCCATGCAGTCCGTGCGTGCCGCCTGCGACGCGTTCGAGAAACGTTTGAAGCTCGTTAAGGAGTACAAAGGGGGGGTCATTCCAAGAGAAATGTTGTAAACGTTCCTTGTAAACATAGCTTTCAATAACATAAATCCAAAAAATAAAAAAACATGTTTTCATTTTTTTAACAAATTTTGAAAGTGTATCCGAACTTATTGAACACCGTGTACTGTTGGTATAAATCAATACTCTTTGTCTTTCAGGCGTTAACATAAATCAAATTGTTTTTCCTAACGAAAAACCACCATCACACTTTGTGAGTGGCCACGATACCATCCGTTGGTATAAATCGGTACTGATATTTAAAGGTTTTACTACGTCACGTGAATTCAGCTTATCGTTTGACAAAACGAACCCTGCTGCTACCCAATCCTGTTATCCAACACCCCAGTAATTTCTCGTGGAAGTGCAGATGTGGTCTCGGCTTCCAATAAAGCGAGCATCATGTCAACATACTCCTACGCTTTCCTTATTTGACCTGCATTCGGGCGGAGCCGGCGCTGATACTGGCAGGCAAAAACGAAGTAGCTACCTCGGACGGTCAATCATACTCATATTGATACTCATGTGCACCTTCATTCTAACCCTCTGCTTTACTTTTTACAAATATGATTTTGATTTTCCATCTTTGTGAGCCAGATTTAACACAGAAATGTTGGGATTCTTCTCAACAATGGCTACCATCTTCTTGTCTATTTGGTGCGAGCATTCTTTTCGGTTTGTTCTACTTCCAACCTTCCGATTCACAGTCGAGCGCTGAAATAATTCTCAAACACTAAACACGGTACTTTTGGTAGTTTTAGTTTCATGGGAAGATCATGTACCTACAACGTCAAATTTTGCTGCCAATCGTACAAAAAGCGTTTCCGCACCTCCTCTTGATTAGACCCCATTTTACCAAATGCAACAAGAATGTGAACATGTTGTACCACAAAATAAAGTGGAGAGTTTCAGCTGTCATGCAATAAGAACGTTTAAGCGAGCCGTGAAATAATTTAAAAACTACACTAAAAGAAAAGTGTACGAAATTTAACGTGGACAGTCTTTAAACATAGGTAAAATTTAGTTGAGACGAAACATTTTAGCGCTCCCAATTATTTTCGGGTTTCCATGACAATATTTTTATTTCCAATTTCAAATTTCAATTTGAATAGATACCTAACTGCAGATAACTCATTCCGCAAAAAATAGGTGGGTGTGTTAAAATAAGTAAATCTGAAAAATTGTAAAATATAGGTATAATTGGAACTTTGAATGACTACTCATAACAAATCGATGAGAGACCAGCCCAGGAGACTGAAAATCACGTTAACGATTTTCGTTAATTTTACAATTGTTTGGAAAACCAACCCACTAAAACTTCAACGCTTACGTTATCGTTATTCTGCAACTCGAATTCTACAACACCTTGTTCGAGTTTCTTCTTTACTGATTCGCTTTCGTTTCTCTTGTTAATAACCGCGTCTTGATTACTTCTTTCATTCTGCCTGTTTCTTAATTCCGTTCATTCCATCGTTGGCAGAACTGTGTCATGTCTGTTCCGTCCTATACTGAAGCAGGATCAGCGCGATCAACATCCTCCTGATGAGTTTTAAAAAAAACCGCCATACCAATTGGCCTGGATATAATCCAGTTGTTGATTTTAACACTTTCGAAAAATATAAAATCCGACAACGGGACACATCCACCGATGACATCAAAATTCAAACGGATTAATTGATATTTCCCCGGAGAACAAAGAACAAATGAACCTTCTATAACAAGTGGCGGCAACTGGAGTACTCTTCAATCATTAGCAGCGCAAACATCTCTCGATTGGAAGAGTGCCATCGATTTCAACGCAAACAACTCCAACAAGACGCAGCATAAGGAGCGGCATCACACTTTGTCCAATTTTGTGCTACGTGGGTGTTGATGATCGACGTTAACAAGCCCATCGATGCCCCAGCAAAAGCTCTCCAACTCGTTTCCAGCCCGGTTGTGGCCTGTACGATTGTTTCGTCGAGGGGTCTCTTCTTCAGCATCGTCGTCGTCAAGACTCGCTGGTTGGCGTGAGTCCGCAATGGAACGGGATTTTTGAAATGGCTTGTTCAAATTAATTACATCGCCTCTATGTACGGCCGATGCGGGAGATGCGGGAGATTTGAGCCAAGGGAAGTCGGTCGGTCCGGTCCGCTCGTCGTCATTATTCTGGAACTAACAACGGCCATCAACAGGTTACGCCCATCATCGTGCCGGGCTGGTTTTGTTCGAGCAGTCAGCCAGCAAACATTGGACTCTTTCTTGGCGGAGAAAGAGTTTAAACGCGAGACGCAGAAGGTAAGAAAAAAAACGAAGTCACGACTCTTCCGCGGACCACGCAGGTTCCCACTCCCAGAGTGAATAGGCAACATCGTGGGGCCTCGCTTCGATCGATGGGGAAATATTCGACTGAAATATAAATTTATAGGAAAATTATTCCTTTCGTGTTATCGTTTTACGCTGTATTTCCTGGGCGCATCTCCAGGGGCGGATCTGTGCTTAAATTTTATTTCGAATGATTGGACCGCGAGCGACGAGACCAAAGTTTGCCGCTCGTATTTTAGTGAGCGATAATTGGATAGCTGAAATCATCAAAGGGAAAACCAAAAACAAACTGTTATGTTGATCACTGCTGATTGATGAGCAGCATGGCGGGGAGGGTGTGATACATGGAGTTGACTTTTTGACGCAACACATGAGCATGTCATCAATGACTAAATTTAAAAATGTAGGAAATATAAAAAAAGTTTCAGTTTCTTTAAATATTACGCATATTCTAGAGTACCACAATGTTTTTCAAATCACGCAAACCAGCGATCTTCCCTCAAAAAATGGACTGTTAATAAAAGAAAGTTCAATTCTTTTCAAGGTTAAGGCATTGTTGGCAAGAAAATGGAAATATAAGGTTTTGAACGATATTTGTAACTCATCGTTAAACCACTGAAAGCTTTACAAGAATTATAAATAAAGTTGCATGAATATTCAACAAAATGTTACACTGTTTCTCGAAGAAGGATTGTTCCCATTGCAACTGATTACACTTTTCTTTTCGCAAGGTCAGGCACAATGATGTGTTCTAGTTTGAGCGTTTTTCTACGATAAGGCATGTTGAAAATAAAATCCCAAAAAAAATGGAACCCGAAGACAAATTCTTTGTTAATCTAACATCTGTTAAAGAAAAAAAACTATATCATGCTGTTTTCGATCTTTCCACATTCATTTGCCGACCAGTAGCCTCTTCCATTCGAATGAATATGCATTACTGTGGCCATAAGTCTAAGACTTTATCTACCACACTCAGCAACGTCCAACCGATCCAAAGTGGAACAAAAACATTATTTTTCGTCCCTTCCAGTGAAACTGTGCTGTGGAGATGAGAGGAAAAAAGGCGACTCGATAATAGCACGTTGTGCATTCCGAAATTTAGTTCATTTTCTTCAATTTGACTGCTTCTCCAGTTCCGTACCTACGTTAGTCCCGTGTCGTGCTGACTTCTCTTGTTAACCTTCGTCGGCCTTCTTAACCATTTTTTTTTTTTTTTTGGTTCAAATTTCTCTTCCTCAGGTTCGAAGCTTCCAACCGACTCAAAACATGTGGCTTTGGCGCATGCGAGCAATGCTGGGACCCAGCTTAGGAGAGACGAGCCACCGTTCGTGGACTATGTTTGCCTCTCCATAATTAGGAATGATAGATTAGGAGGAGAAATTTTGATTCAATGTTTGTTTTTGAGGTTTGACGACGATATGCCTCTCGGGTCCTTGAATGCACGAGAATAAAGGCGAAGCCGACAGCAGTAGGTTTTCTTCTCTTCCCACCCGTGGTGATGACTGTTTCCGCCGTTGTCGGGAAGGATATCGAACAAGTTCCTGTTCTGAACGCACGGACATGTCTTTTGAACATAAACGGTTTGCCGACAAATGACTCTTCAAATAGAAAAAAATTTCATTCAATGACGGCACAACACTGAAATATCATACGCACAAAGACAACGGGAAATAAAGCCTAGGTTCTCGTTTGTGAACAAAATATTTTCTAAATTCCATGGAATGCACAGTTCAGAAAAGTTAGGTTAATTTCTTTTTAACATTCAACGCTTTTCGGAGCTCTTGTTCAACTTTCTAGATCAATGGAATCTTCGAAATTACCTTTTCCTTATTTATTCAATTATATCTCAGTTCAGCTTTATGCCAAAACCGGTCAAGAGATAATTTTAAATTAAATTAAAGCCTAAAATGAGACTTGAACCCTACACAGAAAATAAAACTTAGTGTATACTACGAAACCGATTGTACGTTGTATCAATTAGTTCGTAATTTTCAGCAACGAACTTTTTTTGTAAATTATATTATGCTATTTTCGTGATACCCGTCAGATGTTTTACTAATTTCATTTCGTATGATAAACGAAAAGATCAAAAATAAACAAAAATGATTTGTTTGGAAAATGAATGTAGATTGTAAATAATACGAGACATTGGTAATCTAACTAAATGATATGCATACAATGCACGAGAAATGCGATGATGAACACGAATCTTTCGTTAAAAAGCTAAGTTTTTCTACAGAAATTTGTTCCATGTACAAATGCATCACACAATTTAATTGAACTTTCGTTCAAAATACTAGTTTAATCAGTACTTCTTGAATACGAAATCGTAATCATTACCAAACAGGGCTAGCAAAACGTTAACTGACGAATGTTTTGTAAGGAATTCAGTGAATCGTCGTACAATGTACAAAAAATCATATACGATACAAAACCATTTCGTACCAACCCACCCTATGTTAATAATTGACACTTGCCGTCTCTCAACAAAATAAAGATGTTTGTTTGAGTCTTGATCGTTTCCAAAATCCAGCAATCGAAGTTTTTTTTTCACAGTTTCGTATTCCATCGCGGAACGCATACACTTCCATAAACGGCTTCTAGGAATCTTGGAAAGGCAGTTTCAATATTTGGATTGAATATATGTAGGAGGCAACCGACGTCAAAATATATTGGGCTTGGTTTATTCAATTGGAAAGAAACATTGAAACATGTAAATACTTTTTGCACATGCTCTAAAGATTTGGCAGGCTTCGCGCTGATGAACGTCAATCACTGGAACGGTCTTGTTCACTATCAATCGGGCTCATCCAGCGTGGTATCTTTAAATAGTTAAAATTGGAATCTGCCAACTCTAAAGAGCGCAGCTTCGCTTTGGAAAGGAACTTGTTGAAAAAGTGTATTGAATCACGAATTCGCTCCTCCGATGGAATATCCTTTGCAAAGACCGATTCTACTGCTTATATTAGTACTTTGTTGGAAGATCTAGACTCTTCCAGGTTAAAGTTGCTGAATGCGGACAATACGCTTCTAGCTTGCTGTAATATAAAATCAATTACGTTAAATATTTATATAAAAATCCATTGATTTCCACTTTACCTTGAACCTTTTAGTTACAACCCCTTTTAAGCTTGTTTCCGTATAATGATTAATCAATTTATGCGTGCTTACCTGTAAGAAATAAAATTGTATATTTTCTCAATTATCACAGACCAGATTACAAAAAGCTTTTTGGAGTGGGGGGTTTGGGGGGGGGGGGGGGGGTGTTTAAAAAACAAAAAAAAAAAAAAAAAAAAATTTTTTTTTTTTTTTTTGGTGTGGGTTGGGTTGTATTATTAAAAAAAAATTATTAAAAAAAAAAAAAAAAAAAAAAAAATAA
Organism: Aedes koreicus; assembly: GCA_024533555.2. Lineage (NCBI taxonomy): Eukaryota > Metazoa > Arthropoda > Insecta > Diptera > Culicidae > Aedes > Aedes koreicus. Next base: position 249,234 of record JAHHFK020003667.1, read on the forward strand.
AAAAAAAAAAAAAAACGAACGCACAGTGGGACGAAATAAAAAAAGTGGGACATTGGTATTTGCGGCGAAACTATGAGATGTGGACCATTGATTTTTTCAACAATTTTTCTACATTTTTTAAGTACTTTATTTTTGTGCTAACAAATTTGATTTAAGGGGTGTATACACCTAGATAAAAAAATTAACTTTTTTATTTTTGGTTTAAATCGATAATAATGTACAATAACATTGTAGATCTAATCATTTCATGAAACTTTGTAGAAGACAAAAACTTTCTATCTCTTAACTGGACGAAGTTGTAGGGTGAAAAAGTAATGCAAAATGTAATACCCCCTTAAAAATCTTTTTTTTACCATAACTTTTTTGTTTGAATTTTCTCATTGTTTTAATGTTCTACAATGTTTTAGATATTTTAAAAACACACTTCTTTGTTGAAGACAACTAATCATTATCTCCTTATTTGAAGAATTTACGTCAGTTTTAATGAATTTTTTAAGCTATCTTCGAGGATGTGTAGATTACAGGTTAGCAGGTATTAGCAGCCAAACTTTACGTTAATTTATTCAGTAACTAATACCCTTTAAACTGATGTACAAATTATAGGGGGGTCCAAGAGGGCAGTTAACACATTTTCAAAATGGAAACTAAGCTTTTTATTATATTATAGTGCGTTTAAGTGATTTTTTCATCTCTTTTAATAAACATTTGGACTTGCTATTAATTTTTTCAAAAACAAGGCCAATTTATTAGATAACGAAAAATACTCCATCGTTCTACTGCGAATCTTCCTCTTCATATTCCGAATCTTCATCGTTGGAGGAATTTGACACCTCTTTGTTCAAAGCTTAGAAGCTTCTTACAGTGTAGCCACAAATCAGGACATCTTCAACCGTTTCTTGGTATCTTCAGACCCACTGATTTCTTCAATGCGAAAGATTTCGAAAAGGAAATGTAAGCCTTTCAGAAAAGATGCATTGCAATTTTTGAAAGAACATGAAGCTTTGAACAAAGAGGTGTTAAATTCCTCCAACGATGAAGATTCGGAATATGAAGAGGAAGATTCGCAGTAGAACGATGGAGTGTTTTTCGTTATCTAATAAATTGGCCTTTTTTTTGAAAAAATTAATAGCAAGTCCAAATGTTTATTAAAAGAGATGAAAAAATCACTTAAACGCACTATAATATAATAAAAAGCTTAGTTTCCATTTTGAAAATGTGTTAACTGCCCTCTTGGACCCCCCTATAATTTGTACATCAGTTTAAAGGGTATTAGTTACTGAATAAATTAACGTAAAGTTTGGCTGCTAATACCTGCTAACCTGTAATCTACACATCCTCGAAGATAGCTTAAAAAATTCATTAAAACTGACGTAAATTCTTCAAATAAGGAGATAATGATTAGTTGTCTTCAACAAAGAAGTGTGTTTTTAAAATATCTAAAACATTGTAGAACATTAAAACAATGAGAAAATTCAAACAAAAAAGTTATGGTAAAAAAAAGATTTTTAAGGGGGTATTACATTTTGCATTCCTTTTTCACCCTACAACTTCGTCCAGTTAAGAGATAGAAAGTTTTTGTCTTCTACAAAGTTTCATGAAATAATTAGATCTACAATGTTATTATACATTATTATCGATTTAAACCAAAAATAAAAAAGTTATTTTTTTTATCTAGGTGTATACACCCCTTAAATCAAATTTGTTAGCACAAAAATAAAGTACTTAAAAAATGTAGAAAAATTGTAGAAAAATCAATGGTCCACATCTCATAGTTTCGCCGCAAATACCAATGTCCCACTTTTTTTTATTTCGTCCCACTGTGCGACGTATTGGCGAACATTGAATGAAAAAACTTCTGGAAATACTATTCGCATGAAAGAATGCTTGATAATCTCTTGTTAGCATGCACAAATCTTTCCGTAATTTTTACATTTGGTTCTGAAATAGTACGAAACACAATTCATAACCTGTACGCATTATTCGTAATGCTATAATTTATCTTAAAAACATGCAACACGAATGTTTAATACAATTAACGGTCAATTTTTCCTATTAACAAATTTAATTTTTACGAAATGAACAAGACAGAATTAACGAAAAAATATGTTCAGTGTACACAACCGCATTGTAAACCTGTTCATTTTTAAATACAATTTTCGGGATTCACTCGGTCACCTAAAACTGCTACTCATCTAAAGTTGGCAAAATTTCACCAAAACTGAGATGTTTCTAATCTATTTTGGGTTCTTTTACGCAATGGTGCACACTCTTTTGCCAGTTCTCCCCCGCCCCCTTGCCCACCCTGCATTGAGGTAGCTTGGTAAAAGATTGTGTGCTTGATCGAATACTGCCATTCAAAATAGTTCTCAGCTCAATTTCAACTGCTTCCATTCAATTTCACAGCCTACCGTACTCTAACGGAACTATCAATACTTTCTCTTCATACCTTTGGTTCTAGCAAAATTACTGTCCACTCCTACCAAAGCAACACAACTTGTAATAATCAAGTTGAAAGTACTGTTAAATGACAAATACAGGTAATGAATATAAATTAATAACATTTTATTTCATACTATAATATGACGTAAAAAGCGCAAAAAGTGAAGCCTTATAAAACATAAAATGGAAAAAAAAATCATTCTCATATAAAAATATAACAACGTCAAGCGTGGGATTTGAACACTAGTCCTTGGATAGGTTTGTAGCTTCTTTGCTAAGCCAACTCCGATTGTTGAAAAGTTAGCTCTGAGTATCTACGATATGCTTCCCGTTGGCAGTAAAACCACAATCTTGTACATTAGTTTATGAGAAAAAAGAACACATTTTGCAAAACATGGTTGGTGTAATGTAATTTCAACATTAATTAGAACTACCCATACAATATTATCCTGTTCATATTTTATAAATGTATGGAACAATATTTTTAAGAACAATTATAATAAATTCTACACTATGAAGGACAGAGGAAGCCTAGAGTCGAAGTTTTATGAACAGAAGATAGACAAATTTGCATAAAAATCTCATCCGGGAATATTAAAAGTAAAATCTACATCAAAGAGTGCCTTCAAAATCGCCTATTGCCACTTCTAAATCAGCATTCTCAAAACACCCTCTTTTGACCCGATGTAGCATCTTGCCACTACAAAACAGTGACGAAAAAATGGTACAAGGAAATTAATGTCATTGTGGTACCTCGTGGCATTAATCCTCCAAACTGTCCAGAAATCCGACCGATCGAGAAATGTTGGGTAATAATAAGAGCTGATTGTCGAAAAATGGTAGGAGAGTCAATATCGGTTCAAAACTTCAAGCAGAGGTGGGCAAAAGGTTACAAAACCAGAGGAGAGAAGCTTGTCCAAACCAGGAGTCCAAGTCAAAGGTCCGAAAGTTTGGGCGTGAAGATGAAATTTAAATCTATTATTGCAAAAGTGTAAAGGAACATACTTGAGGAAAATGAATGTTGAGAAAAAGATTTGTTTGGATTTCTGTTAAACCTGTACCGTTCATCACACGAATTACAAAATTTATTTCCGGACACGCTTTACTCGAAAAAGCAGCGTGCATACAAACTAAGGGCGTAAAATTAGAAAGAAAAGGCTGTAGCCTTCTTTCGATTCCGAATATTCACACATTAATTGTTTTGTGCTACGATCAATTTATTGAAGCAGAAGTTGCTAAGATACTGTAATAATCTTCGAAACAGTGTCCCTGAAAAAAATGTTTCGAAAATTTCTTCAACCATTTCTCGAATACGTTTACATAAGAAGGTATCTGTTCGTGAAAACAAATGCCGAAGAGTGAGTTCCTTAAAAACCTTGGAACTCTCATACACATTAATTTCACCTCCTTTTTGTTAAGGCACATTATTCTTTCTAATTATGTTGATAGTTTCCACAAGAGAACGCAGTATTTCAATAATTCCTTGTTCAAAACCGTCCATTTGAAAATTTATCATTTGTGTTCATTTTAGCCCTTTGTATATTTGATTTTTTTTTTTTTTAAAGCAGTGCACAGAGAAAACAGAGCGAAGAATTTGAAGTTAGAAGCCACATCAGTAGAAGCCTACTTGGCATGGTTATCGAGCTAATGGATCCGGTTAAAGTTTTGCAATGTGATATGAAATGTACAGTGAAATCAGGGAAATCTCTACGAGTTGCCAACGATGAAGAAAAATCTGATTTGCTTTGAAAGTGAATTGGCAGGAATCCTAATCCAGCCTTGAGGGTGAGAGGTTTCCATTTGCATTTCCTAATTTTATATAATAAATATATAAACCTACCCAAAAAAATTTCATTAGCTTACCATGGTGATAGTTAAAAATATGTAATATGTAAAATATGTGGATAACTTATTTTCGATAGAGTCCTCATACTAGGTGGGATAAAAAGAAACATCCTTGGGAATGCATTTTTTTAAATATTTTTTTATATTATTTTATTCAATGTAGACCCCTTTCAGCTCCATACACTTATTCCAGCAATTTTCCAACTTCTTGATCCCGTCCGAAAAGTAATTTTCAGGAAGGCCTGCAATATACTCCTCCGCGGCGTCGATGATTTCCTCGCGTGAGTTGATTTTTTTATTGATGAGCCATCTTTTGAGGTTTGGGAACAGATAATAGTCCAAGGGAGCCAAACCAGGTGAATACGACGAATGCGGAAGACAATGGAGCCGTAAGTCCTTGATTTTAGCCGTGGTTGTGATGCTCTTGTGCGCCGGCACATTGTCTTGCAAACAGAAAATTGTTTTTCCCTTCAAGTGAGGCTGTTTTGCAGCAGTTTCAATCGATCCCATAATGCACAGTAATACTCACTGTTGATGGTTTTGTTCTTTTCGAGGTAGTCTACGAAGAGTATGCCATGAAAATCCCAGAAAACCGACGCCGAAATCTTTCCGACCCATTGAGCCTCCCTAGGCCGCTTCGGAGCACTCGTGCCGGCTTCAGTCCATTGCCGGGGACTCATTCTGTTCGCTGGTGTGTAATAGTGGATCCAGGTATCATCAACAGTTACCAATCGGCGCCAAAAGTCCTTCCGGTTCCGCATCAGCAAGTCTAAACACTGTTTCAAAGTGCTCTCCTGTTCGTGTTTTTGTTCAGGAGTGAGCATGCGCGGCACTCAGGGCAGGATAGCCTTTTTCATATGCAAAATCTCGCCCAAAATATGGCGTGTGCGCTCAGTACTAATCTTTGTGGCATCTGCTAGCTCACGCACCTTCACTTTCCGGTCAGCCAACACCATTTCATGAACTTTTATGACATTGTCCTCTGTAACCGCATCGGAGGGCCTGCCGCTGCGGACTTGATCGGTAGTTGAGTTGCGGCCACCACGAAACTCTCGAAACCAATTTTTAACGGTGTTATCTGACGGAGCATTTGCCCCATAATACTTATCCAGGTTTTCTTTTGTTTAGTTCACCGTTTTGCCTCTCAAAAAATAATGTTTTATAAGAGAACGAAAATCGTTTTTATTCATATTCAACATGATGCCAAACAAGTAAACAACAATCAGCTGTCAAAACAAAACTAAGGGCAGTATCGCACTGCAATTTGGCGGGTATGCCTAAATGTGAATGGACTACAAGGCACCATAACCTTTTTTGCAGTACCATCGCATTTTGGTGGTATAGGAGGTTACTTTTCACCCAACCTAGTATTTTCCAGGATGCTTTCAAGAACTGCCTGTGTTAGTGATGGATCAGATTAAATTATGCGCTTCGAAAATTTCAGGTAAATTTAATTTTTAAGGTAAACTTTTTTATTTTTTATTTATTGTTCTTCGTCTCGAATTAATAAAAAAAAACTCAACAGACTGGTACGTAACCTAGGTTTCTAATTCTATTCTTGAACACACATTTAGATATATTATAATCCAAAACAGCACTCACATTGTTAAACGATCTAACACAGTTATCGAAAGGGTTGTTTTGCCCATACGTAGTTCTATGGCGACTGACTACAAGTAAACTACGGTCACGAAACTGGCGAGAAGGGGCATAAAAATTGAACAGCGCCGGGCAATCTACACCACCTTCGACAAAGTCAAAAACAAATAACCTCTGTAGGTTAGTACGTCTGTGCATTAAAGTTTCTAAATCGATCATTCTACAACGACTCGGATAGTCAAGTAGATTTGCTGGGTTATTCCACGGAAGTTGACGAAGAGCATACCATACAAAATTGCGTTGAACCCTTTCCATCCGGATGATCTGAACTGAGTGATAATGCGACCACACGCCAACAGCATTCTCCATGATGCTCCGAACGATCGAACAGTACAGCGCCTTGAGAGCATATATATCGGCGAAACCACTTGTATTGAGACGAATAAATCCCAGTGCTGCAAAGGCCTTTGCGGTAGTTGTGCTAATATGCTCATTGAACCGGAGTTTTGTATCTACAGTAACCCCTAGGTCATGAATTGCTTGAACACGCTCTATAGTTTCTGAGCTGATGGAGTATTCAAACTCTGTTCGGGATTGCCGGCGGGTGAACGAAATAACTTTGCACTTTTTGATGTTCAGTTCCATTCCATTCTCAGAACACCACAACAAAATCTCGATGTCAGCCTGAAGAGCGCAATTGTCGAGATGCGATGATATAACCTTGTAGATTTTTAGATCGTCAGCGTAGAGGAGAAAGCGTGATCTTAGCCGAAATCACAAGTCATTCACGAACAATATGAAAATCAGTGGTCCCAGAACGCTTCCTTGCGGTACACTTGACGTGACGGAGAAGACGCGTGACCGACTACCGTTTAATTTGACGAAGCCCGGCTAGAAAGACTTAAATGTATGTATTTCGGTAAATTTACATGAACCTCAAACTGAGCAAGTATGTTTACATGACGTGGCGTGAATAACAGTCACACATTTTAAAAAAAAATGAAGAATTTAAGAAGTAAATCTAAATTTCATGAAAAATCATAGTAAGAGCAAGTGATATTGCACTGTATTGTGATTTATTTGTTTTCAATCAATCAAAACGATATCTCTTAATAATTCAAAGAAATGAAGTATTCGTGTAACATTTTGTAAAATCTGTTTTAAGAATAATATCCACATATAACTATAAATTTAATACATTTAAACTAATCATGTTATTTGTTGTTGCGCGAAGCACGTAATTAAGTATAATGTTTGAAAATAGGAAATATCATTCTTATCAATATGCAACTCTAGGAGTGGACAGCAATTTCTGCTAGAACCAAATTTGCGAAGAGGAAGTATTGAAAGGTCCGTAAGAACACGGCAGGTTGTGAAATTGAATAAAAGTAGTTAAAATTGAGCGTAGGGCATGTTACGAAGGCGGTATCTGATCGAGCAGATAGGCTTTTACCTAGCTACCACAATGCATGGTAGGCAAGGGGGAGGGGAGCCGTAAGAGCCGTAATCTTACGGACCTTTCAATACATTCTCTTCATCTTTGGTTCTAGCAGAAGTTGCTGTCCATTCCTATAGTTGCATATTCTCTTGTTCTCTTGTGTATAGTTGCATATTGATAAGAATGATATTTCCAATTTTAAAAAATTTAATATTAATTAATAAAATTATTATTAATAATATAATAATATTTCTCATACTGCCTACTCCTACAAAGTCTGCTTTTCTTCTATGCAAGAAAGAGGGAAAAGCAATGCCATACAAATGATAGCAAATAAAATGAAACCAATATTAAAGTTCTGAATCGAAGGAAAGAGCAATCAATATGACCTGTGTTGTCAATTCCGGTCAAAGCATGACTAAGTGTTAGTGAGATTAAGAAATGCGCCGAGAGTTTGTTTTAAATTTTACAGTAGAGTAATTTCAAGTTTTAAGGAATATAAATTTACATGACATGGTAATGTGACTTTATATTACAAGACATTATTTCACATCATATTGTGTATATTTTTCAGTGGCAACAATTATTTTTGAGTTTGGATCTATTTACACATAAAATTCAGTCGTTTATTGAATTGCGTGTTGCGAAATTTAGATCTTTTATCGATCCAGCTCATGTAATTTTTATTATTTTTAAGAGTATAGATTTAAAACTATGAGATGGCTTTCTAAGGTGTTGCAAGTTTTAATACATTTTCAACCCAAAATATTAAGCAACTTTTGTTTTCTGACAACAGTCGTACAAGTGTCATTGACTATATGATTTTTGTTTGAGTTTTTTAAATCAATTTCAAAATGCCCAAAATAAGTTTGATTGATCTTGCATTTTTAAGATGGTTTCCTCAGATCTCTTTGTAAGTTGACGTGGAACTTAGAACACTTTTCGGGTGGTTTTTGCTTTTATTTGCATGTTGGTCTGAATTCATCCTAAACAAGATTAAACATACCTTAAGAGGATAAGAATAATCTTCTGTTGTTATAAATACGTACCTGAAATAAATAAGAAAAAAAAACAATTAGTTAAAAATAACACATATAAACCTACTTGAGTTAAATAATAGTACATTCAGAACGCATGTTAAATACATTTCAATAAAAATATTCTTCACACCATACTATCAAACTAAGCGATTCATTTTTAGTGCATACTGTTTTATCTCTATCTACCGGTAAACTAAAAGACAGCGATTTAAGACAAGCGCATGATCGACGATCGACCCATGATGGCTGGCCCATGGGGATCCTCCTCACTCGATCTGGGTAGCATCTTTCGTTGTCTGCTCATCTACTTAACAAGCTGGCAATTATTGTGGTTGTTTTCATAATGACTTCGGAGTCCGTTTGTCTCTTTCTCTCCTACTCTACCTATTCCACCATCCATCTATTCGTCTATTGTGTTCATCAGACGTGCGCTAAGTTGGTCATCTCACCGCGACGCTGTTTTTTTTTTTCACGTCAAGCCACCGTTGTTGTTCGAACAAGCTCTCTATAGACTGTGCATTGCATGATGGCCTATACATATTGGCGTATTTCGTATGGTTTCAATTCAAACTCAATTCAGCACACCAATTTGGCGAGAGCTTCACTCGGGCTACCGAAAGCATCGAGAAATTGGAGAAAGATCGTTTCGAAACAGCGCATCCAACGAGGCAAATGGTAGACTTTTACGAGGCTAAAGTGGTATCATCAAGCTCTCCGCAGCAATAGCAGCAAAAACGGCAGCCCGACATTGATTCCGGAAATAATTTGGAGCTCTTGAACTTTCGACAATTGAAGCTGGGGCTCTTGTTGTTGCTACTGCTTTTGCTACTTTACATACCAGTGCCGCGGCCACCATGCCGTACATAGTGCAATTGAAGCACGCACATTGAATTCCCATTAAGCAGCTCAAAAGATCCCCAAATTGGATGGCTATTCCATCAAATTATCTGCTTAATTTCGAGAAGAGCTTGTTTTCTCATATAGGCTCGATATGTTTCGGGCTTGATAGCTGCTTTGTTGTTGAGGTGGCCTGCCACCTTGTTTCCTATCGTGTAATAACCGAAATCGTTCCCACTCTGACGAAAGCAATTCCTGGTCCAGGAAATGTAGATATAGGCAGAAATGTAACGAGAGTACAAACAACAATTGTGCCTCGTTGGCTCGTTATTTTCCAGTGTAATCACGTTCGATGGTGTAGTTTATTTTTGTTTTCTCGATCAATTCCGCGTTTTGTTGCCTAATTTTGATGGCGGTGGATCCACGGGCGGTACGTGGTCTAACAAGACATGATAGAGGGAGAGATCCAAATCATGAAATCCGAACCAGGAGAAATCGAACCAAAGCGCAAGGCAGGGGCATCGGGCGACTTCAAAACTTCAATCCAAAACTCTCCCTTCCTTCCATCATTTTCGTTGCCCTGCCTGACCCTCGGGTAATTGCCTTCAGATGGTGGTGGCGCAAAGTTCACAAGTTCTGTGAAGAGTGCATGATGATGAGATGGTTATCTTCGATCCTATAATGATGCTCTCTTTTGTGTTATTTGCTCTCCACAGAGCTAGCCGATTATTATTCGATGGGCGAGGTAGGGCAACAGCAAGTTTGCGGTAGAGGGTTTATAATTTGAGAATATATACAACTCTTCGATCAATGTTTATCAGGAAGCGTACAATTACGGGTAGCATCATAAATATACGAGAATGATTGAGGTGGTGAGCCAGTGTTGCCGTTATTGCTGCACTTGTCATGCAGTTTTTCACCGTTAGCTCTTTCAGTATTTAGTCATTCAATAAAAAAAAACAAATATAAGAAATTAAAGTAAATCCAGAAAATCATCACTACATTTCTTGCAAGTGACATTAAATAAAAGTTATTAACACACAATTAACAACACAACGGTTCACTTCAAATACTATAAGTTACCAGCTTAGTAGCATATGAGCATTTCCAGAAAAAATCTGACAGAAAAAGTCAAAAACAGCCACGACCATCCTCGATTTTGATTAAACTTTGTACATTTCTTCGGTATGAGCAAAGATCTATTATTTTTCACCGGTCTAGAGATCGCGGCAACATAAGACTTACTTTTTTAAATGAAACATGTGTTCTAAAATATAAGTTGTACATCTAAATATATGACGGTTGTATTAATATTGCTTCTGAAAAGGAGTTGTAGAAAACCTATCAAACTTCATTCCCATGCTTATTGTCAATCAATTCAAAAATTCAATTTATTTCCTAAACTATCAATCTCTTCAACTTAGGAACAGATTCTTTCTGAGAGTAGACAGATATGTACACTGAGAAAAAAATCATGTAAACTTTTAATAAAATCTAAATTGAAACATACTATCTGAATTGAATTAAATCATTCGCCACATGCAAACAGTGTGATCAACCATGAGGTGTTTAGAAGGAAGTTGTGGAAAACTTATCAATGCAGATACACGAACTTATGAATAAGGCGTATTTGCAAAATATAACCAACTTTATCAAATTTGTTTATCACATTTGTTTGAATATCACGAAAATGTATATTTGACTTTTAATATAATTCAAGTAAATTTAATGAATCATGATAGCTGACGGCGCCGATGATGTAGTGGTGAGAGTGTTTGCCTCTCACTCCAGTTGGTCTGGTATCAATTTCAGTCGGCCCGATTGGGATTTTCTTAGACAAATTAAAAAAAAACCGTTGTTTTTGCATTATGAAAGTGTCAAAACAACAGTTCTTTGAAATTTAATTTTAATTTTGGAAAACATGCCGGTACTGATAGAACTAACAGGTGAGTTATGCCAGTGAAATAACTGCAAAATTGACTTAGAACTTCTTGTTTATGTGAAGAAATTGATGTCATCGAATTAATAAATATCTACCAACTGAGCTAAGGGCCTCCCTTAGCTCAGTCGGTAAAGGCGTAGCTACAAACACCATGCTAGAGGCGGCTGGTTTGGATTTCCGGTTTGGTCTAGAAATTTTTCGTTAAGGAAAATTTCTCGATTCTTTGGGCATAGGGTATGATTGTACTTGCCACACAATCATACTAATGCAAAAAATGTACATGGCATCCAAAGCTCTCAATTAATAACTGTGGAAGTACATTCAGAACACTAAGTTGAGAGCAAGCAACAAGCAATTTGTGAAAGCAATAAGCTTGAAATGCTAAATAAGAAGAAGATTAGTCTTTAAGTGTTTTTAGTCTCTTCAAATTGTGGTTGTCCTTTCGGTATGAGATATATTAACACTTCGAAATACGCTCACTAACTGATGCCCAACAGATCTTTTTTATAACCTCGCAGAAAGCGGGAAAGTTATATTCTACCTACGAAGCAAAGAAGTAAGAAACGACAAAAAACCCTTCGGTTTAATTTTTCACTAGATTGTTCTCACGCAAACATCTCCATTCTAGTATGTTCTGGATGCGTGTAGGAATCGCACGAAACAGAAACCCTCTTTGAATGCATTTCTTCTGTATTTGGTTTTGCCTATCTCACGGTTCGATCATAAGAAGATTAGAAAACGCAAACCACTGTGCGCAGTCATGTTTCGACAAAAAAATATATCTCTTTTGTTTTAATTTAAAACATTAATTTATTTAAAAGATCCATTAAACGATCGAGTTATTAGCATCCAGAGTTTTAATTTCTCGTGACGGTAGCCATTTTTTAAATTTCAATTTGGCATGATACTCTTGCCAAAGGCTTGCTTAATATTTGCGCTTCGGGATAATATAGAAACCGTTTAAATTTCCAAGCCGTGTTAAAAATTGTACACAAGGCTCAAGGTAATACGTGCATTAAAAAAAGAGAATAAATTTTCCGATTTTTCATGCGATTAACCTGCCACCTGGTGGTCGATCCACCGGTCAGTAGTTAACATAAACTAGTTGCCTAGATACTGTGAAAATTTGACAGTTCCATCAGTTTGTTTACGGCAGCCATCGAGAACAGTGAAACAACTTCGATCTATGGTTTGTTCGTACACGCCTGCTCTATCCGGGCCTAAAAAAGTCAGCCATGGTGCCCCACTTCGTGTCGGTCGGATACCATCGCGGAAACTTCTACAAGATTCTGGCACTTCTGGAGAAGGGAGAGTCAACTTCTTTCCGTGTGCTGGGCCGGGAGGTCAGTGCGACCGGCCAATCGGTCAAGAAGTATTTGGCCAAAATGTATATCCACATGCGGAACCGTCAGTCCCAGACAGCCGTGTCGGAGAACCAAGCGGAAACCCAGAAACAACGGCTGAAAATTCTGGTCAATGAGATCTTCCCAGTGAAACGGAACGTGCGGAAGCATGCCAACCCTCTCATCGTGCCCCAGCTCCGCTCAAGTTCTGGGCCAATTTGAAGAGGAAAGTATATTCAAATAATTCCGTGGCCATAACGACGGATGATTTGATCAAAAAGGCGACCAAGGGACTGAAGAATAAGCCTACAAGCTTCTTTTTTTCACCTATGGCCAGAGTTCCGGCTAACTGCCGCAAGGCGGCGCGGCAGGGAGTAGAAGTATTTTTGTAAAGTTTTCCGACTAATTTCCTACTGAATAAAATGCAATTTGGTTTGTTAAAATATCTTTTTCCGTTCCGCTTTTACCATCCATCCGAAAATAGTCACTTTTTTTTTAATGCGATCATTATATTCAGTCTTAGAATTAACTACAATCCCGAATGCATTGTTCATCGATGTGATGAAAATTGCATTAATAGTGTTTAACGACCTGTTTATGTTGATGCTTCAAACACACAAAATCAAACTTTAAGGGATAAAAGGAAAACTTACATAAATAATAGAAATTTGATGTTTTCAGTTTATAAAAAGAAGTATTATAGAATTCTTACAGTCAATTCTGATTATCTATATGGATTCAAGATTCAAAATAAGTACATGTTCGTCGAAAATTGTGCAGTTATAGTAAATGGCGACTTTGTGTAATATTTGAATATATGAATATTTCGAATAAAAGTCCCTTGCGCTGAACTGGCCGGCTTGACGTGCCGCAAGGGCTCAGTAGGGATCAAGACCCGAAGCTAAGAGTCAGTTCCATTGTGGTTATATCACATTTATTAGCAGAGCAGCACATCGAAATTTTAGGTTCATTATTCTTTATATGCTATACAATTTCAGATCATCCATGGATATCCCAAGTTTTGTAAAATAATTTAAAATCAATTTTTTTTCTGGTGGCTATGATACATTATCTAAGCTTTCAGGTTCATGGTGGATGTGCGGGTCCGTATACAATTGCAACAGGACCACAATCTGCAGACACGTAAATACAAATGAAATTATTATCGTTTTATATTATAACACTTATTCACTACATTTTGTATGCTTTTTTATAAGTCATTTTCAGCTTTGCATTTATGCATCCTTGTCAGTTATAGCTCATCTAACCTACGTTATGTATTTGAAAAGATAGGAAGGTTTTTAATGTTTTTTTTTTAGAAAGGATCATATTCGAAAAATTCTACTTAAAACAGCATTTTCCTTCTTCATCAGAAATATATATTAATTCAAAACCTAACAGTTTACAATCATTCATTTCCTATTTCACAGACATGAGGAATCATTTATGGGTGTACAAGAGCTATAGAAAAATTCAATTTCCTATTTTTTTATTTTAGTTTTATTAAGATTCAGTTTTTAGATTCATACTCACCTGAAATTTATTTCGCCTTACTATTAGCTGTCTTCAGTTTTTCTAATATTATTATGATATTTATACATATCTAATTTTTATTTTCAGTAACATACCAGTAGATGTCATATATATCTTGTACCTACGCTTTTATTGTGAAAACAAATTCTAATCTTAGTAAATATTATTTCAATAGAAACTGCAACAGTCTTTCGATGAGTGGATGGTCAGATTAGTTACGGATATATGTATTCTACTATAGTTTACTGGCTTGCTGGTATTATTATTTTATATTTTAACGTCAGTTTATTATTTTATGTTGTGATATTAAATGATGTGACATAATTGCATTTAAATTCATTTCATTAAAATCGCTATTTCCAATGAGACTCACTACATAAATTATTGCAAGGAAATGGAACAGCACATCGAAATTTTAGGTTTACTATTCTATTGCTATATAATTTCAGACTATCCATGGATATTCCAAGTTTGATGAGATAATTATAAATCAATTTTTTTTCTCGCAGCTTCATTGTCTAAACTTTCAGGTCCACAAATGGAATTGTTATTTTCATTCTTATATTTATTCACTATATTATTTGTCATTATAATATTAATTCGCTATATTTTATACATTACTATATCACATTAAATATATATTGGGAAGGGAGGGAGCATCAGGGTATCACTCAAGCTGGAATTGGACAATGGAGTGGTATGACAACCGGCGTCTAGGAGGGAACAAACAGTATCATTTTCTTTATCCTACCGATTCGATTGTGGTGCTGTGAATTCTACTCCAACAGTTTCAGTGAAAGTGACGCGCCCTTCTTAACAAGCCATCCCGTAGAAAGCTTAATAAGTATTGCGAATTGGGTTATTCGAGTTGTTGGATCGTATCGTTGGAAGGAGATTCTTATGTTCCCGCGGGTTTCGCGTAAGTGTCTCTGCTTACGGGTCCGCCCCACCGTTTTTGGCCCTTCATACAGCGTTACTGTGAATGCAAACCGGTAACTCAATTTGATCTTGCTGTTAAGTGGAGCTGCATACATGACAAGGTCTTAGAAGGGATGGTGGCTACCTTACATACATACATACATATGAATATTTCGAATAAAAGTCAAGTTTTCAGGCGATTCTTTTGATGTAAGAAGAGTAAAAATGGAAATTATTATGGAAAACGCATTAATTTTCAAAAGAGTAACTAAACATTATTATTTCATTAAAAGCAACGGGAGCAAATAAAAAAGTATTAGAAAAAGTATATTAAGCGATGAAAAACTAAAAACTTTCCATTCAAATTAAGAAATTCCAATAGAAATAATCAAAAAGCAAAACTTTAAACCTCCATGCCCCCGAGGTGGGGTGCTGGGCAGCTATGCTGAAGTCTGAGTGAGGATTCAACTCTCCGCTGCGCTAAGCAATAAATCTGAGGTTTGCTTTCGGATACAGTAAGACGAATTCAAGAAATATTTTCAATTTAATATTTTTTATAATTTTTTATAGAAATATCTTGTTAATTTAATTTATTTCTTATTGTTTATATGATTTATTTATGGAAATCTTTAATTTTTTGATGGAAAATTTATGCTTTTTAATGGAAATTTTTCTTTTTTAAAGTTTGTGTTATGCTTATATGGAAATTTTTGTTTTTTTTTTTCATGGAAGATTCCGATTTGCAAACGGAAATTTTTAAATGTCTTACTGAAATGTTGGATATTTTTATTACTTACGTATCATTAATTTATGTAAAGTTTTGATTGAGTTTTAAGCAATGAGAATATTTAATTTCTTCACTGCTACCACCCTTATTTGTCTATCTCCTTAAATTAATTAATTAATTCATAAAAGGGTGGACTCGATTGCAGAGAACAGGTCTTCAAATCCAACAACGGGTTAATATCAAATATGTCAAATCCTAGAAATGTTTCATAAAATGGTTGTTTTAAATTTCTACCGATTTGTTCAGATGGTCTGGAAATGGCCAATTTCCCAGTTTTATCGCCCATTTCAACACTTCTCACTATAGTAGTGATTTTCTTAATGGCATTTTGGCAACTCTTTTCAAAAAGTACAAGATTCCTTGTATGCTTTCTTTCTTGACGTTCGAAGCATGTTTGTTTGTAAAACAAATGTATGCAATTGGAGCGCGGGCCATGTTGGGGATGGCAGTGAAGGCAATGGGGGAGATCAGCCGACAGTGAAGAATATTGAAAACCATATTCTACATATCAAATGTATCTATCTACATATCCCATATGTGCCATCATTAGCTTCGCCGTCGATCGCCGCGGATGCTCGACTCACAGCCAGGCGCAAAAGAATCTTAGATAGCGCGGTATGAAATCGATTCAAAGTTTATTGAGTTGTTGGGTCCACGATAATCAACAAGAAATTTGGCTCTAATGATGATCCTAAAAAGTGTGTGGAAGTACCCAAAACGAGAAGCTGCTCTTGTAGGAAACCTTAGTTATAGTCAATTGGTTTGTTTTTTTTATATTATTATACTCATTACGAGAAATATACGAGGAAAAGATGAAAAAATAACCCAAAATCGTCATGGCGATCGGTAGCTGATCGATGGGCAGAGTAGAACGTAATAATATACCGAGGCGTATAAAATTGGTCACGTACCTGGGCGTTGCTGTTGAAAATAGCGAAACGAAAAGTTCTTTGGTGCAAGAGCAAAAATAGAGCTATTAATGAAGCAAAATATGTTCAGCTCATAGCGTAAATTTTTAAATATTGAAGAATGGTTTCTCTAGCTTTTGCGATGTTACCCAATCCTGACAGCAGGTTAAATTTAGGGATTTGATACGACTAGATCGATTACCATACGTAAGCATAAACTTTTCCTTCATTATTTCATGGTAAGTTTTTCAAGGTGAGCAAAAAAATCCAATCTGCCTCTATTAGAGATACAAAGCCTGGTTCAGAGTAGCCGGGCCGCGGCCACTTCACGCCACTTTGGTTAGAGCCAGAAAGTTGGTCAGCCCAATCGAAGAAGAGCCATCATCGAACGGTCTCTACAGGCAGAGAGCCGACAAAGCCAAGAGCCCGCGCACATTTCAACACGCCATTGAACACACTTCATTCTACATGCAGTTACTGGTGGTGGTACTCGATCCCACAACGGAAACAACAGCAATAACAGCATCATCATCATCATCTCATCTCTCTCTCTCTCTCTCTCTCTGTCTCTACTGTGGGACCATTTGTTCGGCCAGTAAAGAGTTGTTTGGTCGTCACTTCAGCCTCCGTCAATCCTCCTCTCGTCGGAACGATCGGTTATTGACACAGATGATGCAGAAATTCCGTGCGTCAATCTGTTTGGTCTTGTTTGTTCCGTAAAAGGTGAAAACTATATGTAGGCAGGTATTGAGGTTTTAAAAGATAAAAGGAAGGGGGGAGAAGGGGGGTGTTGTTTGTATGAAAATGGTGTTTGGGTTTGGGGGGAATTTTTTAAAAAAAGAAAAAGGAAGGGTGATGAGTGTAGTGATAGGAAAAGTTGTAAAAGGTAGTTAATTTTTGGGAAAAGGGAAGAAAAAGGGAAAAGGAATTCTTTATTTTTTTTTGGTAAGGAGTGTATCGAAAAGTAGTTATAAACATTCGATGCGTTATTACGCATAAACTACTGTATATATTTTTAGCGTGTAAGCGCCATTTGCTTTGTTTACATGTCAAAAATGATTATTCGGTTCATTCATTTCCGTTGATAAAGTTGTATTCAAAATGTCGCGAATTGAATTTGAGACTAAAAAGAAAATTCTGCACACTTGGTGCACCGAAAAGGGTGTTACTTACAACCAGATTGCGAAAAGAGTAAATGTTCACCCGGCAAGTGTAAAACGCATCATCGAAAAGTTTGGTAAGGAGTGCTCCCTCAAGGATTTACCAAGAAGTGGCCGGAAACCCGGCTCCAGCAACCCCGATTTGGACCAAAAAGTTGTGGATTATATTCAACGGAACAAATCTGCCTCTACTCGCGATCTAGCCAAGAAGTTCAGGACCAGCATCGGAATGATTCAACGAATCAAGCGCAGGAATGACTTGAAGACGTACAAAAAGCAGAAAGTGCCCAAACAAACTCCGGAACAAAAGTCTCGTGCCAAAACCAGGGCTCGAAAGCTGTACAGCTGCATTTTGGACAATGTCGACCAGTGCATTTTGATGGATGACGAAACATACGTTAAAGAAGATTCAAGAACGCTACCGGGGCCGCAGTTTTATACTAAATCTGTTGGGGAACGTGTGCCAACCGCAGATACGACTGTTGCGATGGAGAAATTCGGTCAGAAGGTGCTCATTTGGCAAGCTATTTGCACATGTGGCTTGCGTTCTTCAATTTTCTATACAAAAGGAACTATAAATGCTGAGATTTATCAAAAGGAATGTTTGAAGAACAGGTTGCTACCATTGTATAGAAAGCACCAGTCCCCTCCTCTCTTCTGGCCAGATTTGGCATCGGCACATTACGCCAAATCCACTCTACAGTGGCTGACGGAGAATAACATCAAGTTCGTAGAAAAAGACATCAACCCACCAAACTGTCCCCAGTTGCGACCGATCGAACGCTATTGGGCAATAGTCAAGCGTATATTTAAGAAGGATGGTACAGTGTCCCAAAACATGACCGATTTTAAGAAAAATTGGGCAGCGGCATCCAGGAAGTGCACAAAGGTCACTGTGCAGAATTTGATGGCAGGTGTCAAATCAAAGGTACGGGCATTCTACAGAAATGAACATGATGACTAGTTTTTCCGTTTGGATCTTTTGTAAACATGTTAAGCTATAATAAACTGAAATAGTATGTTAATTTTAACCATGTTTTCATGCCTATTTTATTATTTGGAAGTTTATAACTACTTTTCGATACACTCCTTACATCATAAATATGACTTGATTAACCTAACTGGGTGCAATAATAGACGATCGAGAAAAATAATAAACGGGGGAAAAATATATAAAAAAAAAATATTTAAAAAAGAACAAATATAATATTCAAAAAAAAAAAATAAAAATATAATTTTTTATTTTTTTTTCTTTTTTGGGTGTTTTTTTTGTGGGGGGACATGATAGGTATTCTTTGTGGTGGCGGTTTTTTTTTGGGGAAATGGGGGTGGGGGGGGGGATAGAAGAAAAAAAAGGGGAGGGAGGAAGAAAGAAGAGAAGGGGAGGGAGTATATGGTATGTAAAAAAAAAAAACCTGTGTTGCGAATCGGGGGAGTTGTGTTTGGGGGGTTCTTATTTTTTTTTCTTTATATAAATAAGAAAAAAAAAAATAGTTTGGGGTGTTGGGATCCCCACCAGATCCTCACGAAACAATCTTAAGGAACTTCGTAAAAGACCTTGAGACATTTGATAAATATTATAAATTCTACAGCAGTTCTGATTATTGAATTCCCATGAAGTTTTAATCGCAGAATATTAAGAGTATGTTTGCTAATATACATTTTCACGCAAAGCTTTAGAACCTTACTGGGAAATGAAAAAAAGCGATGATCAAGGCTTCCCCTCGTTTAATTGCAAGCCAAGGCAAGCGTAAACAACGTAATTTTTTGCAATTTTCATACAACATACAACGTTTTTTGCAATCGGTCATACAAAAGACCAGATTCCAGCGATATCTGGCCTCAATTTACATGATAGATCACATTAATTAATGCCAAAACTAGTATTCCCTTTATGTGCATTAGATAACGCAGAAAATTAAATGTTTCTTTCAAACTGTGTGGATTAGAGGAAATTCCGAACACAAAAACGAACATTCATACGATCGGACCGCAAATCTAACACGCCACCTCCGGCTTGATATTACTGGATTTAATTAAATAGGCTATATGACATCAGATTCAATTTAAAAAGATTATTTTTAAAATACAGCTTATGTTTGAAACACGATAGAACTGTGTTATTAACTACCAGAAGGGGAATTGGGTTTAAATTGCGGCCCTGGGGTGAAACGAGCAATCCCAATATTTAGTAGACATGTTGCTCAACTTCAACGTTTATACAGATATTTATTTATGGTTTTCACTAATGTTTTACCAAAACAATTACCAATTGTGCTGTCAATTAAACTTTAAAAATAAAAGTTTGTTTCAGAGAATTGCGATGTAATATTTAAGCGACATTATAGAAGTGTTGAGTTTTCATGGGTTGAAATGACAAAATTTCACGTAAATTACAGACAAACAGTGAAGATAAACATTCTGTATTTTGACATTATTTCCATAAAATTTAACATTTTTCATCTTGACCAAATTGAACACACGCAGAAGTAAACTGGCATGAGAGAGAATGTCATGACATATTTGTACTGTTTTCTTCATGTGAACATTTCTGCTGCCATAAGCCGATTTTTTAAAGCAGTAGCGACAAAGATTTATGTCGCTCAGAATTTCGTTGATGGCTGGATTATTACTTCATACATAAGATGTTTTTATATGGAATCAAATTATAAAAATGGATACTACTAACTCATAACCAAAAGTTACCAAATAAGTGCCTTTTTAATCAAGCTATCAATACAGTCGCAATTTCTGAAACTGACGGCAAAAAAGGACGACATTTTTCTCTTTCTGTTTTAAATCTTTCGCGTTCGGTTGAGCTGTACCTAAAATGATTGCTGGTATGCGGGCCTCAACATTTCGCAGCAGACGACAATTTTGCGAAAACTATAAATTTACCAAATCAATTTGCAACAATGAGAGCTTTACAATCTGTGGAAAAAACAAAATAACTGATGATTTTGGGGCAACTCTCGGCTTGAACCGTTAACATTCAAATTTGTGTTACGAATTACAGAAGTTGCGTCCAATAATTATACTTCTTGCATTAATAATTTACAGACTGCGCTTGCAGCTATACAAAAGATATTACATCGATTTAAAATGTACCATCGTTGTAGCATTCTGCCCCGTGCAGTAATTCATTTTACCCGCATGTTTCTTAAAACGCTTTTTTGGGGAGCATTTTTTGTAAAATCATATTTTCAGCAATAAAATCATATTTCAGTAAGATTTTTCTGATAACATAAAAAAACAGATTGGACTTATGAGTTTACTAAAATAAAGTGATTATTTTTAATCAATTCGTGGATAAAATTGATGATCTTTTTCAAATTCAAAAATTCTCAATGATATTCACAGGCATCAAAGATTGTGATAGACTTTACAGAAAATCAAAAGAAGAAGCTTTTTTATATTAAATGTGAAACATCGCAGAACATAACAGTTAGTGAACATTCAAAAGATATTTGAGCTCATTGAAAATTTCTATGAAGTGCAGATTGTTGTTTTCTGTAATCTAATGCTTTGAGCACACATTCACATACTTCAAATTTATTTAACAAATTAATAAAATAATCAATTCTCTTCTGAATATCTTAACAGTGGAGCACTCGGTTGCGGGCTAATTTCCATCTTCCATCGTTGCTACGTATACCAATAAAAACCAATCAACTACGGGTATTGTGCCACACCTACTGTAATAATGTACAAAAATACATGTCGTTTGATTTGAATATGGCTAGCGATAACAGACGAAAATTGGTCCACTGCACAGTGGGTTCTTTTCTTCTAGGCGGTGGTCATAAATCGTTGCTTGTTTTTTGTAATGTTGTCCCCCAATATGACCAGATTCAACAAAAATAAGTGTTTTATGTGGAATTACCTAAACCATGTAATTAAGGAATTTTAAATCAGTTGAAATGCTTAAACATATCGAAATTGTACCAACAAGGCATGATAAGTATAAAATTAGGATAAAAATCGGCGTTTTTAATGCAGTGCTGCATTTTTATTTGGAAAAAATTGCAGCTCAAACCTCTACAGAATATTTTTTCAGAAATTAAAAGATCATCTGTTGTTATTTTGTTATTTAGAACAATAAATAATTTTGTTATTTAGAACTTTAAATAACAGATTTGACAATGAATCTGATTGAAGCTAGTTTTCTTGAATGTGAATTGTCTTGGTTTTCTTTGTCCACATTGTTTATTTCAATATAGTCAATACTAATTCCTAATACACTGGCATTGCAAGATATATTTGTATTCTGAACCTTCATATGAGAAACCAACTAAAAAATCACTTAATTTCTCTCCAATATTGAAATGTTAATAACTAAAAAGCCCTTGTTTTTTAAGCTAATTTCGAAGAATTTAACCTTAAACTGTTCACCAAACACGTTCACAAGAACGATTGTTTTGTATTCTTGTGATTATAATTTATTCGAAAACATATCAAAAACCGAAAACAAAGAAACTTTACATTTAATTTTATGGCGGTACCACTGTGCGCTGCTGAAACAGGGCTGTTGTATTTTAATTTTTTCTTTTTCAATTTTCAAATATCTGCTAGCAAAACATTTTTACTGACTACATAATTCTATCATTTCATTTTTTTAGTATAAAAAATGCTAGATATCATTGGCGTTTCAATTTTTGGCGCCTTTTTTATCTAGAGGAAAAATGATACACTATGAAGAAGATAAGTAGTGGTTTCTGCTTTACTCATAGCCATATATTATTGTAGAAAGAAATATTGATTTGAAAAAAAAAATTATATGAATGCAGATCCCAAATACACAAGTATTTTTGGCTGTTTAGAAGCTGAACACTTATCTTCTAAGCTGAACAAGCTGAAGAAGCGAACTTTTGCCGTTTTAATCTCTTATTCCCATTTCAACGCTTATTGGGATACTTATTACACAAAAAAGGTCATATATATTGAGGTAAGCAAACCACAAAGATTTGTGTCATTTCTAATATCACATAAACTTTAAATGAAACTAACATGACACATATAAACCTTGCCACACCAATTTCATAATACAGACATATATTTGTTTACCTATCAAAAAAATCCTCTTAAAACTGGCTCCATGTAGGTACAGTAAATATCGATGTAGGTACAGTAAATATGTATGTTGGCGTTGTACAGGGTGCGGCAGAAAATAATGCGAAAATGTTCAAACTTGAGTATTGGGTTAATTCGTGTAGCTAGTGACTAATTTCTTTCTAAAGTGTATTTGTTTATGTTTACTTTCAAGTGCTGCATCCAAACATTCCATTTGTTTTATTTCAAATTCGTCAAAATGTTCGCCGAAAGAAGTGATCACCAGTTTGTTGCTCGCCCAGAAGAAGCCGAAAGAGATTGCCTAGGTGGTAGGGTGCCATTTGGCAACAGTTTACCGCATAAAAAAAGTCCATGCAGGATGGTCCTAGGCAGCGAAAGCCGGGAAGCGGACGTCCGCGCTTTGCACGCACGCCGAACGTGATCAAATCGGTCCGTGCAAAATTTGCTCGCAACCCGGTGCGTTCCATAAGAAAACTTGCAAAGGAAGCCAATATTTCGGAGAAATCCATGCGGAGAACCATCAAAGAAGACCTGCATGCATCTTCCAGAGCCAGAGTGAAACGCCACTTGATTACGGACCAGGTCAAGGAACTACGAGTGACTCGTTCCAAGAGATTGCTTTCCTTGTTGAAGAAGGAAAAAAATGATAATCCTGTTCTCCGACGAAAAGCTTTTCAGCATCGATGCTGTGGGCAACAGCAGCACGGTCCGGTTCATTTCACCGCAGAAAATGGAGAACGTTCCGGAAAAAGTGAAATTCAAATTTCAAACCAAACATCCGGCTGGTGTCATTATGTTTGGCTTGGTGGCGTCTAACGGTTTGAAAATGCCGCCTGTTTTCATTGATGCTGGAGTTAAAATCAATACCGAAGTGTATATCGGTATTTTAAAGGGCCAAGTGCTTCCCTGGGTGAAGGCCAACTTTTCAGAGGACCAAAACGTTATCCTACAGCAGGATGGAGCGCCGTGTCACACGTCCAATCGAACCCAACAATGGTTGAACGATAACATGAAGTTTTGGCAGAAGGATTTGTGGCCCCCTAGCAGTCCAGATCTTAATCCGTTGGATTATTCAATTTGGGCATATGTAGAAGCACGAGCCTGCAAAACATCACACCCTAGTGTGAAAACCCTGAAGTCAACCATAACACGCACATGGCAGTCAATGTCGGAGGACTACGTCCGAAAGGCATGCTCTGGCTTCCGGCGTCGGCTCGAGGATGTTATTAATAAAAATGGAGGACAAATTGAATAAATTTGTTTAAAAGGACTTTATAAAGATAACTGCACTCGTAAATGTTGATATTATTGCTTGAATTAGTTGAAAATGGGATTTGAAAGATATAGAACAAATTTTCGCATTATTTTCTGCGCACCCTGTATGGGTTATATTGAATGCGCGTAAACTGTACACTGACATTTATTGGGAAGTATCAAAGCAAAAAAATATGTAGGAAATGTGTGTCCCGGGAATCCCGGGATTTTCGGGACGGTGAAAAATCTTATCCCGGGATTCTGGAAATCCCGAATTTTTCAAGATCCCGGGATTTTTGTCCCGGGATATCCCGGGTTAGAACCTTTAGTTGGGATATCTATTCGACTTTCCAGAGCTGGCAACATGTCTCCATTTCGAAAAACAATGGGCTTATTAAAATTAGTTAAGCTGGTTAAGCTGTTAAGCTGTTATGCTGGTTAAGCGGTTAAGCTGATTAAGCTGTTCATCTGGTTAAGCTGGTTGAGCTGGTTAAGCTCGTAGAGCTGGTTGAACTGGTAAGGCTGGTTGAGTTGGTTAAGCTGATTGAGCTGATTGAGCTGGTTAAGCTGGTTACTCTGGTTGATCTGGTTGAGCTGGTTAAGCTGATTAAGCTGTTTAAGCTGTTAAGCTGTTACGCTGGTCAAGCGGTTAAGCTTATTAAGCTGTTCAGCTGATTAAGCTGGTTGAGCTGGATGACCTGGTTTAGCTGGTTGAGTTGGTTAAGCAGATTGAGCTGGTTAAGTTGGTTAAGCTGATTGAGCTGGTTGAGATGGATGAGCTGGTTAAGCTGATTGAGCTGGTTAAGCTGGTTGGTCTGGCTGAGCTAATTGAACTGGTTGAGAGCTGGTTGAGCTTATCAAGCTGGTTAAGCTGATTGAGCTGGATAAGCTGATCAAGCTGGTTATGCTGATTAAGCTGGATAAGCCGATGAAGCTGTTAAGCTGGTGAAGCTTGTTAAGCTGAATAGTCTGGTTAAGCGGGTTAAGATGGTTAAGCTGATTTAGCTAGTTAAGCTGTTAAGCTGGTTAGGCTGGTTGAGCTAGTAGAGCAATTGAGCTGGTTAAGCTGATTAAGCTGGTTGAGCTAGTTAAGCTGTTAAGCTGGTTAGGCTGGTTGAGCTGGTTAAGCTATTGAGCTGATTAAGCTGGTTGAGCTGGTTAAGATGAATAAGCTGTTAAGTTGGTTAAGCTGTTGAGCTGGTTAGGCTGGTTGAGCTGGTTAAGCTGATTAAGCTGTTTAAGCTAATTGAACTGGTTGAGAGCTGGTTGAGCTGATTAAGCTGGATAAGCTGATCAAGCTGGTTAAGCTAATTAAGCTGGATAAGCTGATCAAGCTGGTTAAGCTGATTAAGCCGGTTAAGCTGATGAATATGTTAAGCTGGTGAAGCTTGTTAAGCTGAATAGTCTGGTTAAGCGGGTTAAGATGGTTAAGCTGATTTAGCTAGTTAAGCTGTTAAGCTTGTTAGGCTGGTTGAGTTGGTTGAGCTATTGAGCTGGTTAAGCTGATTAAGCTGGTTGAGCTAGTTAAGCTGTTAAGCTGGTTAAGCTGGTTGAGGTGGTTAAGCTATTTAGCTGGTTAAGCTGATTAAGCTGGTTGAGCTGGTTAAGATGAATAAGCTGTTAAGTTGGTTATGCTGTTGAGCTGGTTAGGCTAGTTGAGCTGGTTAAGCTATTGAGCTGGTTGAGCTGGTTTAGGTGGTTATGCTGGTTGAGCTGGTTAAGCTGGTTGAGCTTGTTATGCTGGTTGAGCTGGTTAGGTTGGTTCAGCTGTTATGCTGGTTAGGCTGGTTAAGCTGATTAAGCTGTATGCGCTGGTTAAGGTGTTAAGCTGGAAGCTGGATAAGATGTTCAGCTGGTTAAGCTGTGAGGCGGGCTGAACTTATAAGCTGGTTAAGTTATCAAACAGTTTAGCTGGCTAAGGTTGTAAGCTGTTTGATATGTTAAACTTGTTAAGTTATTAAGCTGGTTAAGCTATTAAGTTTGTTAAGCAGTTAAACTAGTTAAGCTATTTATTGGTCAAGGTGTAAAGCAGGTTATGTTGTTAAATTGGTTAAACTAATTAACATAATTAAGTTGAACAGCTAGTTAAGAACTGAATAAACAAATTGCAAGCTGAAGAAGCAGACTTTTGCCTGAATAAGTTTTTATTCAGCTCACGACGTTAGTTGGGATACCTACTAGACGTATCAGATCTGAAGATATATTTTTATTTTGAAGTTGTTTGGAGTATTTTAATTTGAAACATATTCAAAATGTATTGATCATTAGAAAAAAGAAAATGAAAATTAACAAGACCATAGCAATTCTGTTGTACACAGTTGTACTGCGTAATCATACACACATAAAGGGAATGCTCATGTGAATTTAAGCCAGATATCACCGAGATCAGGTCTGCTGTATGAAATATTAAATTGTTTACGCTTGCTTTGGCTTGCAATTATAGAAATTTTGTACGTCTTTTAAAATTCATTATTTTTTTCTGTGTAGTCAAGAGGTCAAGTTAAAGATTTGATAATTCGTTCCTGTTGAGAACGTTCATTATGAGCAATGCAATCAAAGTCACTCATAAATATGGCAATTCACAAATTCGTCTGATATATATTTTATTTCATTTGTGTTTGCATATTTCATAATCACTAATATTCAAAATTCAAAACTTCGTGTAGTATTCAAATCCCACAAATCTTCAGGGGAAAAACACAAAGAGTCTAGATGACTTCATCAACTATCACACTCAACTACGTCTCTGAACATTTCTAGATAGTTAAAACATAAAATGCTAATATTTCATTCCTAATTCCTAATATACCATCCATATTTTCGCTTATTAACAATCCAATTACAGTCAGGCCGATATGACCTGAAACGTGATAAGTTTTTGAAATAAACAACCTAAAGAACTGTTACTACTTTTCTTGTTTGAAATATTATGTGACATGTTTCTGAAGGGTACCACGAAGGTTTCTCATTTATTCATTAGTGTGCCTGTTCCCTGTTTAGGTTCATTTTAACCCTCCCGTTACTACGAAAGGGTTTCCGCATTACCCCGTAATAGGTTCCAGAAGCCCCCTTATAAGTGACCAATTTATGGTTTCAGTGGAAGCTGCTAGACTAACACATCAAAATTTGCAGAATTTCATAGCACATCACAGATCAAGACAATGGCCGAAAGAGCTGTAAGTCACGTGGTAAGCCCGTAACAGGTTCCAGCTTTCAATTGATCCTAATTAAATGGAAACTAATCAGCATGGTCATGTCCCTGAGACTGGGTTAATACGGTGACTCTTGCTCTATTTGCCATTGTCTTGATTTCTGATTAATTTCATATGATTAGATCAATGTTTTCAAAAGTACCAAAAGTAAAAATTATAATCACAATTTAAACTGGTCGATGTCAGTTTTTGGCCATCTTTCTTCTAATTTGAGGGATTTCTCCGGACATCTGTTCACCACTGTGAAGTGAATATTACAATTGTCATCAGCAACGAAACAAATATACGATACAAAACATAACATAAAGTTGCTGAGTTAAAAAACGTTTTCACAAGTTACTTGTACAAACTGTGCATTTATAACATGTTATAGTCTGTTCCGAAAAATATGAACACACTTCCTTTCTCAAATAAAAAAAAACATACTGTATATTATTGATTATTTTATTCTCAACCATAATAAATAACAATATTTTCTTTCCATTTTCCTTGTAGCTTTCCTCCAGTAAGCTTGATTTTTCGCAGGTAAGGCGAGTTCTCCAACAATTCATAAGGTTCAGCACAGTGCTTTCGGCTGCCATTTTTACCACTTTAGGCCATTTTTTCTAACATTTTTCAACACAATCACGAGATATTTTTCCACATCCGCATATGACTTTCTTGCCGAATTTTTCGGTGTTAATGGATTTCACTGATCCAGCAACATATTTTCCCTTCGGTCTCTGCAGACCGGACTGAGTTTTACAATCGAGTTTTATACTTTCATCAACCACAGCACGAGTTTTTGGTCAGCAGTTTGTCGTACAGCTTCCTCGGTTTCACTGGAGCAGCATGTTTGGGCTTCTATTCTAACAAATTAACGAAATCTGACAAATTTGAAGGCCCTGCCCCATTCTCCATAATATTAGTCGCCGAAGTACCTAGCTCATTCGCCACATCTCGAACTGATACTGAAATATGTCGCTTGAAATAATTCCTAACGTTCCTGTCGATTGTATGGTCAGCGGGACCGGGTTTTTCTACCTAGTCTAGAGGAATCTACGAAAGAGCACTGTTTTTGACACTTCCGTAATACAGTTTGAACTACTCTAACGCTCACATTTTCTTCCTTAGCCAGTTTTCTATTCGACCAAAGACCATTTGTGCTCAATCCGTTTTCTTTGTTCAGAAGAAAGACCACGCATTTTCAAACTTCTGTTTGAAATATTGAAAAAAATGACAGCATCAGTTTCATTTGGGTGCAAACAACAACCAAATTGACGATGATTCGTTAGTGTAGTTAGAGTTATCGGAACAGTACATCATATATAAGGCTATATTGATGGCGTTTTCTTAAAAACTTAGCTCGAAAAAATTGAGACACGATGAGTAGCTTGTAACTTTTTAGCATGTGGGTAAAAATTTATGAAATTTTGACTGAAATTAGCTAAGAGATTAATGTTTGGCGACATTTCATCACAATGTGTCAAGTGGTTATAGAGATGGCATCGGAACAAGGGCAGATCCGCCAAAAAACTTTGTGTGCCGTCCTGGAAAATCCGACACCTGGGATTCCATCATTCGACGATGTCCCGGGAGGTGAAGTCATTCTAGGAGACCCAGACGACCCAGCTGCTGTCAGGCAGCGGCAAGAAACCGAAGACAACTGATCCGGTGTAGGTAAGGAAGGTGTTGAATCTGTTCAAGCGAAGATCGAACCTTTCGATCCACGATGTGGCGAAGAAGGCGAAGGTTTCCATCTGGTTCTTCGAAAAAACGATGAAACATGCCGGCTTCCAAGTATACAAGTTCAGAAAGGCACCAAACCGGAACGACAAACAAAACATGGCAGCCTTAACCCAGGAAGCTGTACCAAGAGTGGCTGACGAAACCGCGGAAGATGATGGACGACGAGATTTACATCAAGACGGACACGAATCAATTGTCGAAGCAGGAGTTTTACATTGCCACATCACGGTTGGCCATTTCTGAGGAAGTAAGGAAGAAGAAGGTGGACGAATTCGCCAAAAAGTTTTGGGTTAGGCAGGTGTGGAGAGATGAGCCAGCCATACATCACGACGGGTACCATGTATGGTCGAGTACCTCCAAAAGCACCTGTTGCCCTTCTTGCGGGCTCACTGAGGCGAGAACTTTGTACGAGAAGTATTGGGCCATCATGAAGGCCCAACTTCGTTAAACATCTAAAGTATCCGAGAACAAGCTGGATTTAAAGAAACAATGGGTAAAAATATCGAAAGAAATTGACCCCCCAAACACGTTTGAGCCTTATAAATAAACGAACTATTTAAAAAAAAACTATTGCCCAAAATCTTATGAGTAGTGTCGAGGGCAAAGTGCCGGCATTCGGTTAGGAGAGGAGATCCAATAAACCAATGAAGTAGAAAGCTAATCATAATGTTGTAGTTTATTCCCTGAAATTTTGAAGAAATGGCTCATTTTTTTCCAGTACAGTTTAATAACAAGACGGCACAATAAGACGGCACAGTTAAAAACGTAAAAGATCCACCCAGGGACATTCGTGTGACTTTTTTAAGACTTTTCTAATGGACAGAAAAAAATGAAAAATGTTCAAAAGTTGTATTTTGACAAGAATAAAAAAAACACCGTATTGAAGATTTCTTCGCATTTTCATTCCTGAGACACATTGTTCATGGAGAATGGTTTTGAACCCGTTGGACATTACCGTGTTAAGAAAGCGTTTCTTGGAAAAGCAGAAATCAGTTGGCTACTTCCATCCTATCCAAAATGTATTGATATAAGTTCTTCAGATGCAAAAATTGCTTTTCCTTCCTTACCGCTAGGAAGATAGATGGAGTTTTCAACTGACACACACAATATT
Source organism: Aedes koreicus (assembly GCA_024533555.2). NCBI lineage: Eukaryota > Metazoa > Arthropoda > Insecta > Diptera > Culicidae > Aedes > Aedes koreicus. The sequence goes on from JAHHFK020003667.1 coordinate 279,398, forward strand.
CTAATATCCTGACATATTTCTTTATGTTCGTCACACCCTGCCTTATTTTTTAAGGCGAGCGAAAGCTCCGACCCTAAGCAGCACATTTGTGTCTTCTCTTGGTAATAAATTGATCCACGATGAGGTTATAAATTTTAATTAATAAAAATAAATGCTGCATAAAATCTACAAAATAAAGCGATTAAGATTTTGAACGATTTGAACGAGTTCCCTCACCTCTCAAATTCGTATATTCTCCACAAATCGATCGAACTGTCGATCGTAGCTTTGCCATCGATAATCTGGCTAGCGGCTGTCGATCGGTGTACGTCGCGAAGGCGGAGAATAAATAAGAAGAAGAACATTTGAACACCACATCCCAATGCAAGCTAGTTCGGCTTGATTTGATCTGAATAAAAAAAAAACTGATCAATAAATCGAATCATTGCTCTCTGCTGGCCGATCGTCGTCTCCGTCGTAGTTGGGGAATTGCCACTGACCACACGACCGAAGGTGGCGGGCGCTTAAGAGCGACGTTAGAGCATGAAACTTCCAAAAACTCGTCCGAATTGGTTCGGATTTGTGTGCTGCTGCTTCTTTCCCGTGAAAACACATACATAAACATACACACACCCTGGAACCTGATCAGCCGGCATGATTTGGTGTGATGGCCAGAGATCGGACATAGCACTGCAATCAAGCGCCAATTATATTGTTCACCGACAGACGAGGAACACGCCGAAAATGATAATGGGAAGAAAAGTTTCACCCTGGTAAATAAGATTGCGGATGGGGCAAGAATCAAGCCTTCTCCGACGACGATAACGACTACACGGGCATACGTTCTGGAGGCAGCGCCGATTCGTTTGCTGTTCTGCATGTGCGGAGATCTTTCTTCGCGTGGAGAAGACGCCCTCTGGCATCGTTAGCAAAAGTCGTTATCTGCTTGGCACACCGGTTCAAAACGAATAGGGTGTACAAGGTGTTTATATTAGCGGTAGTTCTGAACTGCTACCAGCTCAACCAACTAAGTATCACAATTATCAGTTGCTTTGGATTCAAGGTTGCTGATAAATGCTGATACCTTCTTACATGATGCTGACTACTGGTTTAGAATCGTTTTAGAAACTAACCAGGTAGAGGGGAATTTATCTTCCCTTAGCTTAGTCGGTAAAGGCGCAGCTACACGTCAACATTATGCTGGGAGAGGCTGGTTTCGATTCCCGGTCTGGTCTAGAAATTTTTCGTAGAGGAAAATGTCTCAACTACATTTGCCTACGGCACGATTTTACTTGGAACACAATTATATTATTGCAGAAATGTTACTGACATCGAAAGCTCTCAATCAATAACGGTGAAAGTGCATTTAAAGGGTGTAGTCGATAAAAATGGCACACACATATATACTCATCAAAATTAAACTGATTATCGGATTTTCTTGAAATTTTCAGGGAATGAAGAACTACTAATGAGTTTTGATTTACAACATTTGTTTTATTCAATTTCGTCTCCCATCTCGAATGCCCGCACCTTCCTTTTCACTCCACCCATTAAATTTTGTACAACCGATTTTCCCAGTGTTTTTGTTGTTTTTACCCAAATTTTCTTCAATTCTAGCTCTGTTTTTATAGTTTTGGGATGTTTGCGAAGTTCCGTTTTCATAATTGCCCAGAATTTTTCAATTGGACGAAGTTCCGGTGAATTTGGTGGGTTCATATCCTTTGGCACAAAATTGACTCCGTTGGCTCGGTACCACTCCAATACGTTTCGAGCGTAGTGGCAGGATGCTAGATCAGGCCAAAACAGAGTTGATCCTTTGTGCTTCTTAATGAATGGCAAGAGACGCTTCTTAAGGCACTCTTCCGTGTAAATCGCACCGTTTATTGTTCCGGAAGTGATGAAGGGAGCACTTATTTCACCACATCCGCCAAACGCCTGCCAGATTAGAAACTTCTTTACAAATTTCGATAGTTTCTTCTTTCGAACATCCTCCGGAACATCGAACTTCGACTTGGCAACGAAATATTCTTGCCCAGGAAGTTGACGGAAGTCGGCCTTGACGTATGTTTCGTCATCCATCACGATGCAACCGGATTTGGTGAGCAGCTTCGTGTAAAGTTTCCGGGCGCGGGTTTTCGCAGTGATGTTTTGTTTTTCATTCCGGTTTGGGACTTTTTGCACTTTGTAAACATGTAACCCAGCACGCTTCGTGGTTTTCTGCACAAAACCGACTGACACCTTAGACTTTTTAGCGACATCTCGAATTGACAGTTTGGACGGTTCTTGAATTGTTGTACGACTTTCCTGGCCATTTTACTGTCCATTGGACCACATTAACGACCACTCCCTTCCTTCCTTTGGACACTCAGACGCTCCTTGAAGGTTCTTATTACACGAGACACAGTTGTATTTGCAATTCCAAGCCTTTTAGCAATCCACCGGTGGGACGCCCCTGGATTTTGATTGTGAGTGCACAAAATTTTCTCACGGACAATTTCTTGTTTCGACGACATGACTGGAACTACTGAATGTATAACTATGAAACTTGGCAGATGTAAATAATACACTATGGATAAGATCTACTCAAATTTCTAGGTTTTTTACTCATACGATTCAAAAGTTACAGAAGATTTTCTGTGTGCCATTTTTATCGAATACACCCTTTAGAACACTTATTTAAGACTAGGCAATAAGCTAATTGTGATAAACAATAAGCTTGAAATAGCAAAAGAAAAAAATCAGCACACCCAGGACATCATTACTAATTTGCATAATGTATTAGGGGGGTTGTTCGTCAGGTAGGCTTGTGCTTGAATAATGAATTAGTTCAGCTCCATTGGATACTACTCAACGAAGAAATATCGGTTATTGCCTTTTTTTAATATTTCTTGATTTTCTAGTTGGTTTACTGCAACATTTAACGAACAATTAAGGTGTTATACCGCAAGAGGACGTTTAGTAAGTACATGATGCAGAAAATGCCACAACCTCCCTCCTCCCAATTCTATGGAGATTTTATATAAGTTCCGACTAGGAGCACAAAGCCTCAAAATGTGATTGAAGAACAAAGAATGGATGGAAATCTGAAAAAAAAAATTTCACAAATTTCTAAATAAATTTAAAAAAAATGATAATTCAAACAATCATTTGGCAGAATCGACATGTCGTTTTACTAATTTAATAAGAATCTACACAATCAACACATAATTTAATTTTGAAAAATGTTAGAATAGAATATAAACAACTGTCAATTTAAATAACAGGTGTTTCTTCTGGCTTGAGACAACTTGAGGAATAATCGATAATGGACCGCACAACCGTCTACTGTCAGTTGGAGGCGTGAAAAAAAATTACAATCTCGGTTGGAACAGACAACTTTTCCGTCGAAAAAAGTCACGTCCCCTTGTCACATTTCATTTTTTGTAGACATTGGAGCACAATCTTTCAAAAAGTATAAATTAAAACATTGAAAAAAATACTTGATCATTTCAATTAAATCATTTGATAAATCAACTTCACTTATGCGAAGAGAATTATGAAAACAAGAACAATTCATGAACTTTTATCATGATTTCTAGAACCGAGCTCACTTGTAGAGCACAGTACACGTTTTCGTGATTTATGTTGATGATGTATATTCGTAAATAGATAAATAACTTGTTCCGAAGTTCGTGACTCTAGGTTGATGTATTTGGAAATAGATTTTCTTTTCCGTGTTGATTAACAGAGGAAAAATATATTGGGCCTGTTCATAAACTACGTAGACTCATTTTTGAAAATCTCAGACCCCCCTTCCTCCCTCGTAGACTTTTCTCCATATTTTTTTTTGAAATTTTGTATGGAGCGAAGACTTTGGTCAGATCCCCCCTCCCCCCAGAAAAATCTACGTAGTTTATGAATAGCCCCAGAACAAAAATCTTTAGTTTCTATAAGTAGAGGGTGAGTCGATAATTATTGCGACACTTTCAAACATGCGTATTTTTTTCATATTTGACCGAAACCAACCAATGTTTGCCCGATTTCTCTTTAGAGTGTATTGTTTACATTTGTTCAGTTGTGTAATTGTCGGTGAAATCAGCAAACCGTTCGCGAAAGGAGTTTGTTCACCCACATGGATTGTCGCGTTGTCGCATCGCGCCTTGGGAAACCGATGGATATACATCATTCAACTTTCTCAAGGGTCCTGAAAAAATTGAGGGGACACTCTGGCAAAGTTTCGTCCAGAGTGTCAAGCAACGATCCGGTTGAAAACATACAAAAGTGTAGAACTTCCCAAATTGGGACGAACGTCAGCAGAGTGTTGCCAATACGCGTGCCCGTAGACTCAATACGAAGCTGCTAAGGACAAGTTTACTGTGGTTGACTGTTTCCAATGGATGAAGCTGTATCTTTGAGGAGATACAGACAGCTGTATCTCCTGATTCGGCAAGCCATATGCACTTGTGGTTAATGGAGTGAATATTTGTGACCAAAGGCACCATAAACGGACAGATTTACAACACTAGATGCTTCTTAAAACGGTTTTTGCCGTATTTGAGCCAGCACAAATTGGGTTTCATTTCGATAACTATGGCCGAATAACCAATCAAGCTAAAGTGTCGCAATAATTATAGACTCACCCTTCATCTATACTGTATAACTGGTTTATTCACCACTGCACAGTTTGCTGGGATCTGATTTTAGCAGGATAAAAGTCACCGAACTCCTATTTTTAGTTTGAGACGTTCGGTATCTTGAGGAAAATGTTTAAGCATACAAATTTTCAAACCATTATTATTCTTAGTGTAGTCCTCAAAATAATTATTACTCAAATCCTAACTTAAAACTCTTGCTTTTTTTAACATAGAGAAAACTTTGTTAAAGAAGAATTCTAGTTGAGTAATTTCCAACAAATTTGCAAAAAGAAACTCTTTTTTATGTGTTGAAGAAACAGTGTTCATGAAGCTTTAACAGCAGAAAATTTAAAATATGAATAGAATAGTATGATAGTTCCGTTGAGACCGGAAGTATGAAAATTGAATAGATGTTCATGAAATTTAGCAAAGGGCCGTAATTTTCTTTACATATCTTGCTAAATTTTCCACACTTATATCAAATGTCCACTCTTAAAACCTTATGTTTACAATGGAATTTGACCTTAATTGCGCGTTTCCTAGTGCGTGTATAGTGGTTCATTGTTCAAGAAAATGTTGGGAAAATGATTCTCCTTTCCTCCTTGAGTGACTGAACTCATGTGTGAATAAAGTAACCAAGTGTGTCAGATTTTCCTATATAATCACGGACTCTCACTAACAAGCATGCGCATAAGCATGCTGGAGCTCCTGATATCACTACTCCGTTATTGCCAGATCAGCTGTAATTAAATAGAGAAACATCCTCAATGCGTAAAAAACTGTTGATCCAAGACCAAGAATGCAGTTCAAATAAGGAAAGGGTAGGAATATAATGACGTGATATTCGCTTTATTGGAATCCGTGAAGACCTCTGTACTTCCATGAGAAATCACTAGGATGCTGCATAAAAGGCCGCATTGGTTTGTCTTGCTAAACGACACGCTCAATTCACGCGGCATCTAGTAAACTATTTATAAGGAATGTATCGAAAATAAGCTATCCACGTACATTTGACTTCATCATAGCATGCTGTGCGTTTGACTGTCATCTTTCGTTTGTTTACTTGTTTTCACGGTTTAAATTCTTCGTTTTCAAAATGTCGCACATTGAAAAAGACGTGAAAATTGAGGTTTTGGACACATGGCTCCGTGAAAAGGTGGTAACTATGCGACAATTGACAAAGAGTTTTGAAATTCATCACGCGAGTGTAAAATGCATAATAACCAAGTTTGGGGAACACTGTTGTTTGGATGAACCACCAAGAAGAGGCGGAAAACCCCAAACTAGATCAGAAAGTGGTAGCTCTAATTCGGAAGAACAAATCAATGTCGATACGTAATTTGACCAATACATCGGGAATCAGCGTCGGAATGATTCAACGTATCAAGAAACGGAACAACCTGAAAACCTTCAAGAAGCAGAAAATCGCCAGACAAAGTGCAAAACAGAAGCAACGCGCAGCAACAAGGTCCCGGAAATTGTATTCGGAAGTTTTGCAGCGACCGGATGCATGTGTTTTGATGGGCGACGAGACCTATGTCAGAGAGGACTCCAAAACCCTTCCAGGTCCACAATATTACACTGCCATCGTAGGGGAGGATACAAGCGATGCAGACAGGTCGATTCAAGTGGAGAAGTTTGGTCGAAAAGTGCTGGTATGGCAAGCAATATATTTCTGCGGTATAAAGTCTACCATTTTTTATACTACCGGAACAATCAATGCGGAAATCAATCGATCTGAGTGTCTGCAAAAGAGGTTGCTTCCTTTATATCAGAAGCATAGTACCCATAGTACGGCATAGTAGTGTAAAATTCCTGGGGTGGATGTACTTCTATTACATGCTGTACATTACGTAATTAAAATTGAAACTTTTTAAGCAGATGACAGTATCGTTTGTTTCAAAAAGTATTTGTTTTTTAAATGTTAATTAAATAAGTGATGCAATCCATTTTGAATCTAATTTAACCCACCTTTCTCCGACATAGGTGAAGTTTTACTAGTTTACAATGTTTAAATAAATGTTTTAACCATTTTATCAATAAGATTAAAAAACATCTTTCACTAAGGAATTGCAAAAACAGCAAGTAAACAAATTTCACGCAATGTAATTAAATACCCACATTGGATTTCTCAGAGCTCCAACGCATCGTTACTTTGAATCAAAGGCGGCCATTATTGTCTTTGCCTCGTCCATTACAGAAGCTAAGTAAAACCATAGGGTGTTTGAACTTATTTCTTTCCATCTTAGCACAATATGCGCTTCAAAAACAGATATGTGTAACATTCGGAATTGTTTTGAATAGGCTACCATTCTAAAAATACCAGAACCGCTCTTTTTCATTGAAATAGTTCGTAATTTTACTATTGCTTCTTGATTCCAATTCTAGTACTTTTGCCTTAACGCGGATTCGCTCTTTTGTTTTGAGAACAATAAGCAGAAACACGACATTAAAAAAATAATGCTATTAGTTGATTGGTACACCTTCAAACAATTGACACCAGTCTGCTCCATAGAACGGAAACGGGCGATTACAACAATATAGCGATCTACCCTAAGGCTCTCATCTAACAATCGATTCCTTTCAACAACCAAACAAGAACATAATTTTCCTTTCCATAAATCATCATTCGCTCGGATGAGATGGTTACAGGAACGAGTACACCGGAATGCAATCGAGCCAAAATAAGCCGCAACGGCAAAGCAGGCAGAATGAGAAAAGCCAGCGCGCATAATTCAGCCCAGTAACAACAATCGCACCATCAATAACCATAGCAACCAGCAACCACATTCCCATATTCCATGCCGCGCACGGTGCCATCTTCCCCAGTTCGCTGAAAAAGAGCTCGGCCGAGAGAAGAACAAGGGGTTGCACATTCCGAATGAACTGGGCTTGTTATCCCACCGACCGATCGCACACCTTCGGTATTCACGCGGGCTTTTTATTGCACCGTATTTAGTTCACAATCAGCGCAGAGCCAGGGCCTTTGTACCAGAAAATCTTTCACGATGTCGGTGGCGGCGACGACTATGGCGACGCGACGTTGACCATAATCATTGCTGCAAGTCACACGTTCATGTTTCTTCGGAAATCGAACTTTCGGATCAATTCACGCCACTACAGAGGCTCTGCTCCAAAGGAAATCTCCAACAAATGGCGTCGGTTCTCGGTCTCCAGAATGTGAAATTATATATTTACATATTTGATTGATTTTCATCATATTTATGGAACGTCTCGTTATTACTTTTTTCTTCGATCCTTTGTTAGCCGCTTGGTGGAAGAAAAAGGTGTTTCGATTCGTGTTTTCTTTTATCCGGCATTCAATTCGTCTCCGACCACCACAAGAAGGGTAACCGATCAATTTTGGTCAACAGTAATTTGATGTGTGCGGATTAAACCTAAACTCAAATATGATATATTTAACGTTTATTTTATGGGTTTAGGTAAAAGTATTGCCCAGCAGTAATCCGCACCAAACATCCCCAGACTGCGGCAAAACGATACTATTGTAGGGCCAACATCTCAAAGATCCACACTGTAACCGGCCAGTACCCATTAATGGGTAAAATATCACCCATTTCAAACTTTAGTGGGTTAACTCATTTAATGGGTAAAACGATTTTAACCATTAATGGGTAAAGATCATGTACGTCAGGCTGTCGGGTATTTTTTACCCAGTTTTCAAAATGTTTGTTATATGGGAAATGGATAAGAAATACCCATTTTTCAAAACGTTTGTTATTTGGGAAATGAGTATGAAATACCCATTTTTCAAAATTTATGTTATTTGCAAAATGGGTATGAAATACCAACTTTTCGTGATTTGTTTTTACTTGCGATATTGAATAATGAGCATTAGAATAAACATCATAGATCGCAATAACTGTATTTGTATTTGCATTTGTGTATTTATTCGTAACGACAACCCTTTAGCCACAGGCCTTTTACCTCTCAGGTATGTCAAGTTTCGTTCGGGGGTTTTCACATCGGCAAATATTCCGGCGACGTTCAAGTGGTCCATTGAAGCGGTCATCACATCGTTTTCATCCAGAGAGATTCCTACAACACCCAAACAATTCCTGAAGGCTTCCGTTGATAAGATTTAAATAATTTTTACGTCAATTTGATGACAGCTTGGATTTTACGCTCCGGAAGTGACACATACTCGGAAGTACACTGAAGAAATTGAAGCATTTTAAATTATTATAATAAATGATTAACGGACCTCTCAGTTTTTGTAAGCTATCGCTATCCAATTTAACCTTCAGTTCTTACATATTCTTCGAGTTTTCGTGGACTGGATTCCGCGAAGTTTTTTTTATTTTTCGAACAGCGCACTTTTAACTATACAAAGTGAGTCAGGAAAATGCTAAGATATTTTTTTCCCATTAATGGGTAGAAAAATACCCATCTTTTGGTCTCTCATTGATAATAAAAAATAAGTCTTTAGTATGCATTATTTTGATTTTAAAAGTACCCATTTTTGACAACTTCATATACTATCAAAAAATGGGTACATTTTTACCCAATAATGGGTACTGGCCGGTTACAGTGCACCCATTCATTAGAGTTTTAGTATTGGATCGAAAATATTGTCCAACCAAATAATTATAACGTGATAAATTTAACCTTTTTCTCAATAACCGTTAGACAATAGAATACCTAGAGAAAATCAAATGCAAATTCAAATGTTCCTACTATTGATTGGACGTTTACTAGCTTGATATCCCAATATTGGAAAACTAAGAAAATTTAAAATAACACTTCACTTGTTCACTTTTCAAAAATAAAACATTAATCGCGAGCAAATTCATTTAATTTCCACTAGAAAAAGCTTATCTTTCGACAGATAGGCCTATTTCGTCTGCGACTTACAGACTTTTTCAGTGTCAAGTGCTCGACTTGAAGACGATGCCGCAGAAGGGCTAGTATTTATACTAGATGTGTTTGTGGCTGTATGTGTGTGTTTGTATACGTTAATTACTACCTGCCAGATGACAAGGGGGTCACTTATAATTTATCTATGTTCCCATCATGCGGTAGTTCGTCGATTTTGTTATCTACATATTTAGATCAGATAGGAATTTCTGTTCAGAAAACTTCTAAAGTTAAATAAATGTTGACGAAGTTCGCCCCCTACATGTGACAGCTGCAACCAAAGTTTGACATTCCAAGAAGACAAAGAAGAAGAAAAATAATAAGCTGAATAGGGGCTATTCAAGTAGACTTTTCTTGGGGGAGCGGGGGTTGGTTCTGACCAAAGTGTACGCTCCATACAAAATTTAAAAAAAAATGGAGAAAATTCTACGAGGGAGGAGGGGAAGGGTCTGAGATTTTCAAAAATAAGTCTACGTGGCTTATGGACAGTCCCTTAAGTACTTATAAGGGATATTCAATCATCATAGTTAGGTGAAACATCTGGTTCATGTAGTTTTATTGGTTTAGCTGGTTTGATTTATCGTCAATCCGAATGAAATTATCGCACTTTTGATTGCCTTCAGTTCTGAATAATGTCACTTACATGTGACTTAATTCAGTCACATGCATGTGTTAGTGTAAAAAAACTCATATTTTCTATAGTTTCCGAGACGAAAGCTTAAAAAGTTGCCCATCTTCGCACCCCTCGGTGTTCTGCAAGGCACAAAGTTCTTGGATGTTGCTTATTTTCGCGAATTGTCGATTCCCATTCGCCACGCAACTCGATATACATGCCTACTGTGTACTTCCACCATCCGTATCCTCTTTCTCCTTTCCTTCTTCAAACCTATTTCAAAAACCCTTTACTCGCAGTTTCCCTCGAAATACACCAAAACTTCCTCCCATTGTCATCCCATCAATCCATCTCTTTCGTACTCATCTCATTAGTAATTACGAGTGTTTTTCTATCTTGCATGAATTATTATAATTATGATTACCGCTGTAGCTGGTTGGGCTGACTGAGCTGACTGACTGGCTTGCTGCTCATGGCTCATGTGCAAAAGCCTTTGCCTGGGTAATGTTTGATTTCCTCTTTTACTCTTTCTGCACCGTATGTAAGAATAGAGAGGTTCTTATGTTTTCACTCTTCTGTATCGAGCTCTAAGCATTTTTTTTTTCTTCATTAGTTTTCTTCGCGTCTCATATTCCATCTCTTGATCCAAACCGAGCAACAAGAGGGAATTGGCTCTTGATGGGTTCTCCGTCGTATATACGAACGGATGGCTTTCTGCTGCTTGTCCGTCATGCCGGGTGAACCTACTTAAGGCCATGGTGCCTTTCAGTGGTGGGGCAAAAAAAAAGTTTTACATCTTCACTTCATTTAAACTAATTTAGTTGGATGTTTTGCTTCCCTTGCCTGGAAGTAACTTGAGGCAGGCACAGGGGTATTTCGTTAAAATTAGGGTTTCGAGTTCACGTATTTCGGTATCCACATGCAGCGTAATCGAACCGTTCTTCCTAGCTGTCTATTATAAGCTCACTCCTCAGTCGGGTGATGAAAGCCCCAAAAGTGCATGGAAAACGATTGGATCACACATATTGTCACACTTGGCAGACAGCTCGACCGTGCTCGCCGGGTGAACCGAGTGTGACAATGTCACAGACGTAGACGGATTAGTGATATCAGATTTCATGAAGGAGAAAATCGCTTCAAAGAATTAAAGTTTATTTATTTTAATTTACGTCGTTTAGACGCTGACAGACAAAAAAGGGAATCGGGTGATTGAGGGAGATGATTGTAGGATACTGTGTTTAATTAAATTTTCCTAATGTCGGCTCCATCCGCAATGTTATCAAGTTGATCTCTGGCTGAAACAGCAATTGCCTGAAGTTAAAAAATGTTTAAGTTTACGATTCTTCGAATGTTTATGAAACATCAGAGAAAATCGTGCGGCTTATGATATAGTACTGGACAACATAAATCATACACTTTTACTGAAAACGCATTATATGTTATACCCTTGTCATTTTGACAGACACATATGTGGCATACATGGGAAAATTTTACTATTTAGTGTGCTAAAAACGGAGGCCGAGACGTATGTTTTTTTTTATTTGCCAGATAAGTTTTTATCTAAAAATCAATATTTTTTCTTGGACAAAATAAATTTTACGCTTCAAAAATAGGATTTCTCGATAATATTATTAAAGCCAGTTTAAATATTTTGGCAGCGCTGCATTCTTTGACAGCTCTAGTCACAGCACAAATGTGGTGTTTTCCCGCCGAAGATGGTTCCGTGTAAATTCAAAAAGTTTAATTTGTCCGGGAAACAGATTTCGCTCGATGTTAGAAAATTGGTAATCCGCGAACGTGAAAACGGCCGTTCTCTCCGGAATATTACTAAAAAAAACTCAGTTTAACTTGGCGCTGTGCAACACATATGGCGGAAGTATGAAAGCCAAGGAATAATGAAAAACTTATCTGGCCAAGGACGTCATCGTTCGACAACACATTGGATTGTACGATTGGCTTAAAAATCCGAATTTTCCATCGACAGAGATTTCAGAATCACTAAAGGAGTTTTTTTTTAAATATTGTACGGATTGGTATTGTTACGAAACTTTGTCCACGAGTAGAGTTCATGGATATGTGAACAAAAAAAATATAAAAAATTCAGGGTTGCCAGTTTTCCAGGAAAACGCCTATTGCAGTTTTCCAATTTTACCGAACATCACTTACTTCAAAAATTCATAAATCAAGAACGATTCATCGTAGAACATTTTTTTTTTTTTTTCAAATCAAATTTTCTCACGAATTGTCTGAAATTTTTTTCTAAATTATTTTTTGCAATGAAGGACATTTTGTTTGAGAAATGCTCGAAAAACTATGGGCCCGTCATTCGTCTTCATACAAAAACAAAAAAATCCTAAAACTGTCGTCTTCTTATTTGCTAGTACATACGTTTCTCAGATGGTATAAAATCTAAGTGTTGATCGACGTACTGTTCGGCGATGGCTCAACGACAGAGGATTAAGGAGCTGTTTGGCGTATAAGCGATCTTTCATTAGCAAGCGGAACCAGGATGAGCGGCTGGAGTTTGCCAAAAAAAATACGCTGATATGTCGGTACACTTCTGGAAACGGGTTTTATGGACGCACAAGAGTAAGTTTGAGCTATTCGGACAAAAATGGCGCTCAGGAGATTGGAGAGCTACTGGTGAAGCACACAAGGATCAATACATCTAGAAGACAATGAAGCATGGAGGTGGGAATATTATGATCTGGAGAATGATCGGATGGTCTGGAGCAGAAAGTTTGACACATATCAAAGGAATCATGACTGCGTATATAGGGTATGTGTCCCTTGACTCAGCCTATTATGCAACGATCGTTTACATTTTTTATTATAACTCATATAGTTTTGAAGCTGTAAGCGAGATTCAACTAGCTATACACTTGCTAAGATAAGTTTGATAAGACATTTGGTAGTATGTTTCACGAAAAGTTACACAACTCTTTTTATGAAGTCAGAAACATTCGAGGGATATGGATGTAATGTCGGTCTATAAGCACCAAATTGGGTCTATTCATGGATGCAACTTCGTCCCATTCGATGGATTTATTACTAAATGTAGTCTTTGTACGATTTTTTTTTCTAATTTCATGAATTAAGGCATTGCCAGCTGTATTCGCTTCACTTAACACAAAAGTTCACAAAACAAACTAAAATACAACTGCTTTGAAACACTTAAGTGATGTTCATATATGATTTATCAGTCATTCAATAATGAAAACATTATAATTCACTATACAATGATTTTGTTCCTTCGATTTATGTTTAGATAAGTCACTTGAATATAAACAACCACAAACTCATGCTTTCCACTTCAAATTTTATCAATAACAAACTTTTTACTACGTTATTAGTACAACAGGCCATAGTTGGGAACATACAAAAAAATATGTCCCCAACATTGGGTCTACGATTTTCTTGTAAAGTCATTGTTATTTTAGCTATGTGGATAGTTGGTTTGTAACGTGTAACTATTTTCTGTACATCCAGACTGCATTACTCGCTTTATCGATTCAATTATGCCAAATTTAGATCACTTGAAGATCGTATAGATCATCTGTTCAGCTTAACCAGTGAAATCATGATTCCCCAAAAGTTCAAGAAATCGAAAATTACGTGGAAGTGAACAACTATAAGCTGATTAATATTGTCTCAATTGCTTTGGATTACATCGGTCATCCTAATAGCAACATGATTTTGTTGATTTTCGCTAAATTAATGACATATTTGGTACATAGGCCGAATGAAGGTGATAGGCTAACATTACATCCCGTTACCCTATAACCGAATCAAAATGCTCAAATGGTCTCCACAATGCCCTGATTTGAATCCGATTGAATATCTGTGATATTCTTGGCGATAAAATGGACAAGACATTGGTAACCAACAAAAATAACTATTTTAAAACTCTCGAAACAACCTGGGAACATATTGATATGGGATACTTCAAAAAGCTTTTCGAAAGTATGCCGCGTCGACTGGAAGTAGTGTTGAAGGCTAAGAGGGGACAAACTAAGTATTGAAAGTTTAAAAATAACATCAAAGGCATAATTATTTTTACTCAGAGAAAATTCTTTTTTGTTTTTTCATTTTCAGTTATTAAATTGAAATACAATTTTTAATTGTTCTTTTTCTCAGACTATTTTTTTAATCTCAAGTAAACTGGCACTATGCCATTTTTACGCGATTTTTTCGCCGACAGTTTTGATCGTGTCATCTCTATTTTCATCCAAAATTTAAAACAACTCAAAGAAACACATACAAATTCAAAGAAATATCAAATGGGTCTAAACATTCTAGTTCTAGTTAACAACCTGCATAAGGGTTAATTCGATTGAATCAAAATCGCGTAAAAACAGGATTCTGTGTATTACTCTTTTTTTCAAAATTCTTGATCGGCAATATTTTTCGAATATCTGTCATGCTTTCAGCACGGTTTTGTGATTTCTATGCAACTATGTTAGGCTTTTGGTGTTTGGCCGTTATTATTGCTGATTTAAATCATCACCTCGTAGTTTTAGTGACACAAATTTAGAAATTTTATTTCGTCAGAAACTTTGATGAACTTGTACGTTGTACTTATGACGTTGTTTACAGTGCAGCAAATATGAGCAAATATGAGCTATGCATAAAAAAAATTATAGTTCGCTAGATTTGTACCACCTCGTTTCCGAAGTGGTGACGAAAATCTGCCATGACGATAAATAGGGCTAAGAACTTTTTGGGAGCCTCCCTTTGCCTTGTCGGGAAAGGCACAGCTACAAAGCAACACCATGATTCCCGGACTGGTCTAGGATTTTTTCGCTATGAAAACTATCTCGACTCCCGGGCATAGGGTATGATTGTACTTGCCACACAACAATTTTAATGCAAAAATGGTACCTGGCATAGTAAGCTCCCAATGAATAACTGTTAAAGTGCATTTAGAACATTAAGTTGAGAGCAAGCAATAAGCTAATTGTGTAAGCAATTAGCTTGAAACGCTAAGAAAAGAAAGGAAAGCTGAGAAAAAAACTTTATCAGCTTTCTAAAATTTGTAAGATCGTCTTATGATCTCATCAAGGTGTTTGTACTTATTCAAAGCCTACACACTTAGAAATTATGAATTTTACACGAGACGTATTTCATGTTTGTAAAAAGTTGGGGAACGTAAAGAATGATTTCGTGTAAAATTATGTCTCCTGAAACTGATACATACGCAAGTCGACAAAAGATGTGTTTAATTGAGTTTATTTTCTCATCTCTTTCAACTCACTCTTATGTGCTAAAGGACGCTTGCATGTGTCGGTCTCAGGGGACAGAAATTTACAAGACATTTTGGTAGTGTGTACCTTTATCTCAAAACATTTTAAAATGAATAAACAACTCTGAAATTATATTTCAAATAGATCACAAACACAGTTTATTAAACCTCTCAACCAGTTCCAATACCGATAGTCATCAATTTCGATATGTATTATGTTAACGTTGAGAACGATCTGAAGTTTTCTGAGAATATCGCTTGTTTTGCATTTTAAACTGACTTTTTAGTCACATTGAAGTCAGCCAACTTGTGTGCAAGTGCAATATAAGGTCTAGCTCCCCAACAATACGGATACCTTCAAACTTTAGTAAAACAGAAGGTTTACGTTTATATTTCAATTGTAGTTGTTTATTTCAGATTCAAGTTTCAAGATATGATTCAACAATTCAAAAAGTCAAAACATAGTTACTCGGTATTTGCAACAAAATTCGAACTTTGCGCTTAACTCCATCCATAAGGGTTTGTACAGACTCTTCAGATAACGTGCCCAAGTAACAATTTTAGTTTTATTCCAGCCATATAGCACTCCTCCCGCTTCTTTAAACCCAAAATTTGTACAAAGTGGCCCACTCTATAGACGGTTGTGAATACATGTTAATAAAACCTTTATAAGACCATAAAGATTTTCAAAATGTTCTAGTTAAAAATGTTATGACTACTTGAGAACCTTCATAAAACCTATTGGCTGCCATGAAAACCAGCATACGGCCAAATGGCCACAGCTGTCAAACTTCACTGTGATATCGTGGTTGGATTTTGTAGTTCTGTTTTGTTCGACTCTATGCTCTTCTTCTGTTCTTCTGTTTCATTCAGCAGTAAATAATACCTAAGAAAAAAAAAATTGGAAAATTTTGTTTGATAGCAAAATATGCCCAACAGATTTAGTTTTTTACAGCGCATCATGCTCCAAATTAATTGCGCATTTAATATTATGGTGACCATTGGCGCGATAAGAGCCGAAAATTAATGCGCCTCGGAAATTATGCGAGTTCACAACAACAAAAACAAAATTAAAACAAATATATTCAATAAATTAATCATGATTAATGGTGAAAATTGGTGGAATTAAATAAGTTTATCAAAAAAATGCCGAAATTGGTCTCCGATCTACAGTTCCTTTGCATTAGGTCTAAAATTTGGTGCATTTATTTTTCCACATTTCAACTATTTCTTATATTTCATTTACTTTCATGGAAAAAATTTGCACAGTTTTGCCAAAAAGCCAATTTATCTTCGCAATGACTACCATAAAACTATTTGATAAAGTTTTTTGTCGTTTTATAAGCACATTAACTTCCCTCAATACCAATTTGCCGTTTAATGCATTTACTTGAGGCAAAATGGTTTTAAACTGCTTTTTAAACTGACCATAATAAGAAAATATGAATGAGTCCAAAAACGGAACTTCAAAACAACAGTTAACGAATTCATAAAGTCGAAATATAAACTTTGATAGAAGCATAAGGAATTTGAGAAAACAAGGTTTTAAGCTCGTTGTAAACAAGCTGTGTAGGTTCTCATAAACCTGACTAAAATATGAAACCTATTGGCACCTCTTGGTGCCATAATAAAACCAAATTGATTTCTATGTTACTTGGGGTGGTGACCGAATTTGTCCAAATTTGTTGGAAGTGTTTGATATCTGTGTTTGCTTGATTCTTACAGAAAGCTTCGGCTTCATCCGAGCCCAATATCTCTTGATTGGACGTAACTCTGTACAATTTGGTTATTGGTACAATATTCACTTGATTTGCTTCGTACCACTCCTTCACAGTTTTAGTATAATGACATGATACCAAATCGGACCAGAACAAAGGTTTTTCTCTGTGGTTTTTGATCGCTTCTGCTGGAACATTTTTTGGCAAATCTTCTTACTGATTGTGCCTGTAGTGACAAAAGATTTACTCTTTAAGCCACACGTGCAAATTGCTTTTTGGGAAATTTCGATGCTTTCTTCGGCCTGAAATGCTTGAAATGCTTGAAAAATGCCTTTTTCGTCCGTGATTTTGCTGTCAAGTTCTGTTTATCATTGCGATTTGGAACTGTTTTTACTTTATATGACTTCAGCTCCGGTTTCCTCTCGATCGTCAAACGTTCCGAAAATGACTTGAGCACACAGTAAACAGTGGATTTGGGTAAATCCAATCTTTTTGCAATTTCCCGTATTGACAAATTTGGATTGGCCTACGTCCGTACAAAATACACTCTCGCACGTGCTTTTCATTCGTCGCCATCTTGAACACTAAATAAGGAATATAAACACTAATCATAGTCTTTGTCATCAAAGGCTACCAGCTATACCTCAGCGAAATTTTTCACTCCTATGTGCAATGTTTCAAGAGTTAAAAATTTCAAAAGTTATTTAAAAGTGTCCAGGTTAATGTGGATACAGACCTGATTCTGAACATTTTGGATAACAATAACCTATTTAAATCGCCGTTTATCCTCAACAATTTAACTGGTGTTTATAGAGTGCGCGAATCATGCGTAAGCCCTCTGAGGGTGTTTTTTAGTAAAAACAACTTCACAAACTTTAGTAAGGCAATTCATTGTATCGACATACCAACAATGCTACTAGACCTTCAAATAGATAGAAAAAAAGAGCTATGGATCCTTAACTTAAATTGTTGAATGCAAAAGAAAAAATCTATCCCAAGTCAAGTTACTCTAGGTGTCTCTTTTTTGAGACCTCTTCTTTTTGACCTTTAGTGATAATCCATACTGAAATACAAAAATTGCTAAGATCTAAACTGAAATACAAAGTTTCTACAGTTTGGATAGCCTAGTGCAACACATAAAATATATACCAAACTCGGACTTCAGTTTCTGGAAGTACCCACCCAAACTATTTATGCCCTTTTTAGGCCTAAAGAATTTATATGTTTGCTCTCTATTTGGTTTCACGGGGATATATCTCCTCAACTATTGTATGTTTCTCAATGTAGTCAATGAAATATAATTCACATCTGAAAACAAAACATTTGTGAACATTTCAATGACATATTTTTACCCTATCGGTTTTGACCATAACTTATATATCGTGTATTCAAGCATAATTATCTCTGACAAAAATGTTCTCTATAGAAAGACTGTTATCTAAAAATATGAGACACGATGTAAAAATTGATGAAATTTCGACTGAAACTAGCTAAGTGTAATGTTTACGTTGACAACATTTCATCATAATCTGTCTAATGATTATCGAGATGGCATCGGAACAAGGCCAGATCCACCAAAAAATTATGTGCACCGTCGTGAAAAATCCGACTGCGTTCCACCGATGGATCGGAAAACTCTTATGATTCCATCGTTCGATGGTGTCCCGGGTAGTGAAGTCATTCAAGGACGATCCAGCGGCGGTCATACAACGGCAGAAAACCGAAGACAACTGGTCCGATGAAGGCAAGGAAGGTGTTGAATCTGTTCAAGCGTCGACCGAACTTTTCGATCCGCGATATGGCGAAAAAGGCGGAGGTTTCCATCTGGTTTGTTAAAAAAAAACGATGAAACGTGCTAGCTTCCACGTTTACAAGGTGAAGAAGGCACCAAACCGGAATGACAAACAAAACACGGTAACCAAAATCCGCGCCATCGCTGTATCGAGAGTGGCTGACGAAACCGAGGTGACGACGAGGCTTACATCAAGGCGGACACAAAGCAGTTGCCGGGGCAGGAGTTTTACATTGCCACATCACGGTTGGCCGTTCCTGAGGAGGTAAAAAGAAGAAGGTGGACAAATTCGCCAAAAGTTCTTGGTTTGGCAGGCCATCTGTGGATGTGGAGAGATTAGTAAGCCATTCATCACGACGGGTATCATGAATTGGCAAATCTACCGAGAGGAATGCTTTAAAGCGCCTGCTGCCCTTTCTGTGGGCTCACGGAAGCGAGGCGTTATTTTAGCCGGATTTAGCATCCTGCCACTATGCGTGGCCAGTGTTAGTCTTGTACAGAGATAACTATGTTGGTTTTGTACCAAAAGACTTCAGCTCACCGAACTCACCGGAATTTGTCCGATTGAGAAGTTTTGGACATCATGAAGATCACCTAAAGTATTCGAAAAAGAGCTGGCTTTGAAGAAGCAGTGGGTACAAAAGTATCAAAAGAAGTCGGCCCCAATATTTCCCAAAACCTTCTGACCATTGTGAGGTACTTTTCAGAACAAGTTGTTTTTTTACGTAAGGCTACTTTTTAACGTAGAACTACGTTTCTAGTTTCAAGATGTCATTTCAAAATTTTGAAAAATGAGAGCGTTACAGTGAAAAAAAAAGTTTTTGAACTCTAATAACTTTCGTTCGACTGACTAACGTGCTTTTAGTATAAGTAGTTTAATTATGTGTTTAAAAATAGCCTACTTTTGCTCTCATACAAATCTGAATATGAGCAGGTTAAAAATTCGGTTGTCCCTATCAGGGTCCTCAAAATCAGGTAGCAAATGGTTCAAAATTATCTTCCTCTCTTCATTTCATCAAGTTTCATTCCACGTTTAATACTGCTATTTGAAGTATTTGATTTCATGAATTGTACTTCCACTGCATTCACACACCCTCTTACCAAATCTATTTAGGCCAGATTTATGGGATATTTCATGTAAATTTAATCCAGATATCGCCTTAATCAGTTCTCTTGTATGAGCGATTGTAATCAATTTCGTTGTTTACACTTGCTTTAGCTTACAATTAAACGAAGGTTTCCCCTGCGCGTCTGTTAATCATTTTCCCCTGCGCGTCTGTTGTCATTTTTTTCTGTGTGTTGAAAAAACATTAAGAACTGAATATATTTCTCAAGATTACAAGAGCAGGTTTTTCGTTCGAAACCTTAATATGATACAGTAGAAAAACAAAACAAGTATTTCAATTGCATGTTGGAAAATTGGATTTGATATAAACATAAGCGACCTGACATGTTAACTACACCAGAATTATGTTAGAAAAAATCCTGCAAAAATTTATTATAATCTTGGTTGCGTTAGTAGTTAAAATAACAAAAATTATAACAAAACTTCCTCAACGTTATACAATAAATACAATACGCTGAAATGTCGGCAAATAGAAAAAGTGCAGCCATGCCGACCAGAAGGGTAAAATTTAAAAAGAAAAAATGTAAAAATAGGGAAATAAATAACTAATATATTATACAAAACTATGTTATTTTCCATAACTGAATTATAACAAAATTTGTTATTTTCCTAAACTAAATTATAACTTATAAAGATAATAAAGCAACGAGAAAAAAAAAATGGTAGCGGTAAAGAATCCGAATCGGTGGAACCGATACCACAAAAGGATTGCCACCGGATTACATGCACCTTAAGACCCTTAGTATCATGAAGCTTATGTAGGAATTGCTGTTTGAAGTTAACGCTGAAAATAAATCGCAAACATACAGAACGAAACATTGAATTTTCTGCGTTATCTAATGCACATAAAGGGAATGCTAGATTTGGCATAATTGAATGGGATGCTTGGGAAATGGGAAAATTATCGGAGAAATACTCACAACAAACAAGATTTATCCAAATATGTACACATATTTTACTCAGAAGTTGAAAAACTTGATTGTATCAATGATTCCTTGCGAATTTGTGTAAATTTCCAGATTACGAAATAGAAGACACGGGAGGTAGTATCAATTACATTTCAATATAAATCTCGAACACAAATCGATTAAAAAAACATTTTAATGCAATTTTAAAACAAACCTAAAATTCCAAAAATTAACGGGTTGTCAAATGATCTTATCATGTAACTAAGTAAATTAATATTATTTATAAATTACTCATTGCTCTAAATTTTTGTCATGAAAATCTTACAAGAAATCATCAATTCGTTAAAACAAAGTCTCTGAGAGAAGAATGCATTTTACATTGACGAAATAATAAACAAATTAACGACATTAGATATAACAGCATACACAAACTTGCACTATGACTCATTATAACATATTATGATATAATGTTGTTTTTAATTAAAACAAAATTAAAACAACATTTGTTATTATAACAAATTTTGTTTTAATTGAGATATAATTCGCTCTTCCAACGCGGAAACCTTCAAACAAAATTAAAACATTTTTTTTGTAACAACCTTTGCTATCATTTAGATACAATTTTGTTGTAATCAAACTGGTCGGGGGGATATTGCTTGAATTAGGTATGTTGAATGAAATACCTATTTCAAACAATTTCGTATTTTACGCTTACTTTAGCTTCCAATTAAAAAAGAGGAAAATTCACTAGTAATAGCTTGAAAACTGTTTCGTTTTTTATTTTTTTATTTTTATTTAAAAGTGGTCAAGTGAAGTGTTAATTCAAATTTTATCAGTTTTCCAATTTACGCGTCTTTTAAAATTCATTATTTATTGCTGTGTATGACTTTTTTGTAAATAAGCAATAATTCCTCTTCCATCATATGATATAAGAGATTTTTTCAAGTTGGAAATCAACTTTCTTGGTTATTGAGATTAGATGCAGCAAAATATTCACCACAGAACAGTAAAATGTCAGAAGACATCCTTGCTAATCAGAACGTCCATAAATTTCTCAAAATTTGTCATCAATCCTTCGACGAGAAATTAAAACCACCCGCGATCCTGAAAAGCGTTCCATTTGTGTATTGTCCACATTCCAACGCTCGTTAATTATCTATGCATAACATCGTGTATTCGAAATCCGAATTCCCAATGTTCTTCGGGAGGAAAGATCGAGCAATACCCCCAACATTGATTCGATTTCGATACGTTTCTCACCGTCTTTCAGTCGTGTTTTTTTTTTGCCGCTGTCAACAATCCGAAGACATTCGGGTGTGAGCGGATCGAAGCGTGGAAAATCAAAGCAGGGCATAAAAAAGCCATAACATGGGATCATTAAAATGACGTTACGTTCTCAAAAACTGAAAGGACAGCCAAATTTATTGGTTGGTCGAGTCTGTTCCATGTTCTCCTTTGTCGCCGCAACATTCTCGCGAACGCACATCATACATGAAACAATGCGTGGCCATCGATGCTTTCGCGAAAGGGATAACTTCCTTTCACAAAATATACAGTCTATGACAAAAAAAAATGCAATCAAGCTTTATCTGCTCATATCCTCAATCCTATTGGCAAGATTTCCCCTCTTTTTATCAATATCAGGTGAAATGGGCGCTATAGACGATTTTTGTCACATAATCTCAAAGTAAATTTAAAGCTGTTGTGCATCCAAGAATCACATTTATCTCGTTTCAACGTTCGAACGATGCAATTCTTTGGCACGACATTTTGTCGTCTTCAGTGCGTACACAAGGTTATGTTTCATTCGCAGTTTTGGGTTGTCGGCGAGAAAGAATTCCAATCATTCTGTTCGGTTGGTTGACTGTTGTTGGCTGTTTGGTTGGTAGGTGCAAAAAGATAAGATTTTCGAGAAAAAAACGTTGTATACGTTGGGAAATATACCGATACTAAAACGAAAACGGAATTATTTTTTCAGTTGCAATACGTGATTATAACACAGAGAACAGACATTTATGTTCATATACCTTTTCTTGAAAAACGCGTGTAAAAGTATAGGGGGGGGGTGCAGGCGATATAAGAATCAAGTGCAGAGAAAAACAAACAAAATGTTTATGGTTTTGTGCCAGGTTCTTTATTGATAAACATTGACATGACAGTTATCGCACAACTGCAGCGCCGCCTACCAGGAGCATAACGACATACATTTGAAATGTCGGTTTAAAGTTTTACACAAGTAGCAGACCGAAGATGAACGTCTGTTCTCTGTGATTATAAGGAAACAAAATTTCTTAAACGATTGCTATTATTCTCAAATCAGGAATAGAACAATACATGCAGAATGTCACCAACAATAAAAAATTTCGTTCTCTCATAAAACATTATTTTTTGAGAGGGAAAACGGCGAAAGAAACAAAAGAAAAGTTGGATAAGTATTATGGGGCAAATGATCCGTCAGATCACACCGTTAAATATTGGTTTCGAGAGTATCGTGGTGGCCGCAACTCCACTACCGATCAAGTCCGCAGCGGCAGGTTACAGAGTAGGATGTCAAAAAAGTTCATGAAATGGTGTTGGAGGTAACATGCCCATTAAAATATGGACTGAATTTTGCGATTTTTCATAAAATTACCCTACTACTACCTGGTAGTGATCGCCAACCGTAGCAACCCTGTTATGAACCCTGAACTCATAAACAAATAGACAACGTTATCAGTTGATGTGCGGCAGCCATGACAATCAAACAATCAAACAACCACGCTCGATGATTTTTTCGTACTGTCAGCACCGACAAACCGACATGAATGACAATAGAAAATGTCTTAATATTTCTGTTCAAATCATATTACTGACATCTGAGTTTCATGTCGGTTTGTCGGTGCTGTCAGCTCCAAACGGGAACGAAGAAGTTGGAAATTGTGATGCACTTCGTGTCCGCCGGATATAGCCGATCCGGCATTCACAATATTTTCTCCCTTCTGGAAACAGAAGGGGTCGAACAGAAGCCTGGTTCCATCTGCCCGACTGTGCTACGCGAAAAGTGCAGTAAAAGCTGAAGAGAAAGACCAACGGCAAGATGACCTCATCGTTCCGTGCCTTGCCCGAGAGGTTGCTGGAACCGGTCAAATGGTGATGGAGTAGCTGTGCAAGATGGAAATTGTTACATGGAAGCATCAGTCAAGGCTGGTCCTGTCTGATCAGCAGGCAATCACCCAGAAGGTGCTGCTGAAGATGTTGAAACACCTTTTCGGCGAAGCGCAACATCGTGGTGATAATGGATGACGAGACCTACTTGACGTTGGATGGCAATGACTGGCAGGGACCGGGTACTTTATGTCCCCTACCAAGGAGGTGGCCGTTTACGGCATATATATCTTCTTCCCCAAGTTCCCGAAAAAGGTCCTTCTGTAGCTGACGATCAGCGAGTCGCTTTTCTTTTCTTTGGGGCTTGTGGTGAATGGGGAGGTATACTGCGCGAAGTGCCTGCCGGAAGTTGCCGCCTCCATCAAGACGTACCACATGAAGGAAACAGTGTTTTTTTTTCGGACCTGGCCTTAGCCCATTATGCATAAAGGTCACTGTAGGAGATAAACCGGCTCAAGATAAACGTTGTTCCAGAGACTGCCAACCCTCCCAACGTCCCCTAGCTGCAAATTTCTGGGCATACCTCAAACGGAGGATTTACTTCAATGATGTCGTGGTAGGTCATGAAAGAGTAGAAGAACATGCTGATATCCATCTTTTCGTCAGCCATGGCTAAGTTTAATCATTTTTTTTATTGCAGCTATTATTACCTTCAAGGTGACACAGGTTTATTTTTAGTTCAGGTCAAAACTTGGTGATTTACCCTTAAACTTTTCACTGAGTTATTGTATGGCTTAGGTATTGCTACAACTTTCTACTAGTGATTATTGCATCATGTTTCTATCATTTTCACCTTCAAAAATAAACTTTTTAATTTTTAGTCAAAACTTTTTAATTTTACTGTATTACTGCATTATGCATTTTTTTTTATAAAATTAACTTTGAAAAACACATTTTTTGTAATGTTAGTTTATTTAGGCTAAAACTTTTTTTTTTCATTATTGCGTGCATCAGTGATCGCAACAACTTTTAAGAAGTCTCCATCTTGAAGGCTTATATTTTTTATAGGTCAAAGCTTGATGATATACATTACAACTTAAAGTTTTTCATGCCACATACAGTGTTGGACATAACATAAGCAACTTTTATCATACATTTTTAAAAGCGTGACTTAACTTTGAAATCCCATTAACGAAATGAAGTAACATGATGGCTCAGGAGTCTAATATAATTCTACATGATTGCAGAAGTAATCTAGTATTCACCGACAGCCGCTAGAGTTTTGTTGACAACAGTAAATTTGCATTTGCCAAAACATATGCAACTTTCACATTGCTCTTCAGTGCTTAATAACCACTAAAGACCACGCTCAGCGACATCAAGAGACGACTCGGTGATTGCAAGAAACATCCAGAAAGATCCCTTCAACTCGTTCTTTAAGATCCAAAAAGGAATTACAGCTGCCTGTGTCGGACCGGACAATCAGGCGACGTGCCGTTGCCGGTGAAAAACCAAAAGAAACGGCTCCTGTTTGCTCGATCTTACATAACCTGGAGTATTCAGAAATGGCGATCGGTCTCGGTATGCAGAGTGGAAAATGCCAACAAAATGGATATCCCAACAAGATAACGACCCCAAACACACTGCCAAAGTCGTCAGAAAGTGGTTTGAGGATAACAATGTAATAGTTATGGATTGGCCACAGCAGTCTCCGGATGTCAACCCGATCGAGAAACTTTGGTAGATCGTAAATCGACGAATCAATCATGCAAAGAATCAAAATGTGCGCAATAAGGATCCACTGTTTGATCAAATCCAAAAAGCGTGAGCAGAGATCCCACACTTGAGCAGAGATCCCAACAAATCCTAAAAATGTAGAGCCATTCTACGGTCTTTTTTTTTAAATGATAGTTCACTTCTGCTCTGGACCATACTTTCAAGCCGTCTTTGAACAATCTACACATTATAGTAAGTGATATTTGTGCATATTGTCATCCCAGACAACCAGAAGTCATACAACATTGTGCAAACAGTATCGTATATTCTTACATTTTAAGTCAAAATTGTATATAATTATGGTTTAAAGATCGCAGCATGTCTTGCTTTAAAAATTTGAAAATAAAATTTTAATTGACGTGTTTTGCTTTTGCTGCGTCGTTTTCGCGAAAAAAAATAACATATTTAGTTATTAAATCTAAATAAAAAGTGAAATTATTAAATCATCGTGTCTTTTGCTTTATACTTATACAGATAAAAAGAAACATTCAATTTTCTGCGTTATCTAATGCACATGAAGGGAATGCTAGATTTGACAGAAAATAATAGGATATTTCATTTAAATTTAAGCCAGATAACGCCCAAATCTAGCCTGTTGTATGAAAGATTGAAAACATTGTTATATGGCGCATGAAGATTGCAAACAATTTCGTTGTTTACGCCTCCTTTGGCTTGGAATTAAACGAGGGGACGCGCCTGTTAAAATTCATTATTTTTTTCTGTGTAGTGATTGTTATCGATTCCCCCCAAAATGTGATTTGGACGCGTTTCTTCAGATGCATTGTACGTCGGTAGTTTTTTCCCGGTTTTTGTTTTTAAGTGCTCCGTTCCCGAACCTGGAGGAGCTTTTCTGCATCGCATAAGGAACTTGGTGAGGCTGTTTTATATTATCCAAAATACACTTTAACTAAATACACGCTAGGATCAAGAATGAACATTTTGATTCTGGAAGCGTGAAAATTCTTCACATATCCATTTTTTGTGTGAAGATTTTCATGCGGGGCTTATTGTATATAAAGATGCCCTAAGAATGTACGTATCTGAACAAGCATTCTTGAAATGGGTCGTTGGATTTTCAATAGAGCTGTCACCTTCAATCTCCAGGGTTAAATTTTTTTGCATATAATTATAATATATAAATCATCCACAAGTGAGACAAGTTTCAGTACTGTCAGTACTGTCAGACAAGCTAATCGGATTACAAAGTAAACGTTGCAAATTGAAAATTTGCTTTAGAAAATAAGCCAATCAGAAACTCAGTTCATTCTCTATGACAGAAATCTTGATGTCAAAGAAGTAATATTAATGCTCTGGCAAACCACCGGAATCAGTGTGATATTAATATTGTGAAATTATGGATCGTTTTTACATCACAATTTCCATCCAGTCCAGTTTGACGTAGTGCAATACGGTCCCCTACCACCCCACTCCATCCGTAGCATACGCGTAGCAATGTTTCCCATGGACATGGATTGAGTTACGCCATGGACGAGTTAGAAAATTCAAAAACCTCCTAAAATTAACGAGATCGGTTGCGGATTTTGCCGCTCATTACATTTGCCTGCCTGATGCGCACGTCAAATTTTAATGGCCATATGTAATAACCAAAGCGAAATGGCATGACGACAAGCGTCGACGAATGACAGAGGCCTTGCGCTCGGACACAGACTGAATGTGTGCCATTGCTGTGCATCCATAATGATGCCACATGTTTTCAAATCTTCATCTGAAATTTTGAGCTCTTTGAATGTTAGTTGAAAAGAATACCGAATTCTGGCACGTAAGAGCATTTGGTTGGAGTTCGGTGATCGTATGTACAAACCCAAAATTATATGTATTTAAAATGTAAAGAACCTATCAAATTTCGGTATAGGTGTCATCATTGCATACATGTACCAAAAAGTTCCAATAAAAGTAGCACACTATTAATGATCCACGCTTTTCGTCGTCAAAGCAGAGGACTGTTAAAAAACAAACCAAATAAAAATTGATGACGAGTGAGTGCACGTACATACAGTTCGTCAGTTTTCGTCAGCACGGGATCACTCCCAGCTGCTGCTACTTGAGAGATGTGATGCTAGTTCTTTGGACCATGTCGGGAATAGGATTACAAGGAGTTAATTATCACTAACATACATTTTCGAAAACCTAAAGACATAGAATACGAAGTCAACGAGTTGAAGAAGGACGCGCTTGTTGGGGAAAGCAGCCTGGGTTGATATATTGAGATTCGTTACAGAAGTTATAAATGAGTAATGGTGGGATTTTATGACTTACCAAACAGCTGCTGACATGCCGAAGTAGTATCGAAGCAGGAACGTGGCCGCACATGGCGCCGTCATGAGACCATCCGTTAGCAGTAGTGAAACGCCCGGAAGCTGTGTATCGTAGCCGCAGGCGGTTGCATTGCGTCCTGCTAGCCAACGGACGGCCCATCCAACCGTGACCAAGCAATGACTAATAACCAGCGGCATGAGAATCTTATCCCACCGTTTCGTCGCTAGGATCAAACACAGAGTTGCAATAATGGCCGTAAACAGGGCGGCTACACTCCACGATGTGAGCCAAACTTCCGCAAAGTGTTTCTCGTTTTGCTCGAACATAATATCCGCTTCGCAAAGCGGTGCACAACGGCCCGAACGATTCAACCGCACGTAAAGATGGGATTTGATCAATCCTTGGCACGTGGGGCGATCGTTTTTAGAGATCATGATCACACCATCCGTTGGTTCACCGGGACCTTGCATGCACATGTGTTCATGGTTGTTTTCTTCGGGAAACCGGTTACAATCCAACGCTGATGGCCACGGGAACCCAAAGCCTTGCAGAATAGGATGACACAGGGTCTTCACGGTAAGACACAACCCCCGACAAGGTCCTATGGGCATGGACACTTTTGGTGTGCACATGGGAACGTACGCTGCACACAAGAAGAACTTCAATTGCTTACTGCATCCATATTGGATTAGAGGAGAGAAGGTTTGCAATGTGAAGTCCGCATCAGATTGCAATTCATGTCCTACTAGGTTCGGTAAGGACGTTTCATTATAGCCGATTCCACGGCAAAGCTCAATTCTGATGGGCTCGCATGTACGTTGCGTAGCAAAGTCTGACGTGGACAGTACTTGACAACAACTAGTCAATAATACTAGAAACGTGATTCCTTTAGCCATGTTGCGATTAATGTTCCAACAATGATGATTCCTAAGTGACATTTCAAACGGACTCCATCCACTTTGTTAATGTTGCACGATGCTAAAAGTACTTTACAATTACCGCACCAATCAATTGAACTTTAATCTTGTTTGAAAGCTTTTGTATTCGCAATCTTTATACTGAAACGAGCGGCTGTCATAGTTAGGATTATGCGCGTAATGTTTTTCACTTTTTCCTATGGATCTTTTCTGTTAGATCATCTTCTTCTCCCATGCCATATATCGGGCACGACCAGAAGTGGAGAGAAATCCACAGGCATCAGAGATCCCGCTAAGGCTACACAACGCATTCCACCGCGTGCACGGGGAATCGTCTCTCGTCTTCACCAATATGATGATGATGATGATGATGACTATTCCGTCGAACGAGAGAACACAACAACAACGTCCATCACAAAAATAATACCATTCAGCCACCGCTATAACAGTGCACTTCGTTGCTCTCTTCTCGAAACGTAAAACTTTTCTTCTCTGCACTTTGAAACAACCTTATTTTCTTCTTTAATAATCTTCTCGTTTCTTTTCCGTTGATATTCTTCTCTTGTTATGTGATTATTTGTTGTAATTCACCTTCTTCGGTCCCTCAATATTATCTGCTGGAAAACAACATTTTTTGACGTCTGCTTTAGACCAAGAAAAACTCGTTGAACATCATGCCAAGTTATTACACTAGTTATGATTTCCAAAGATTTCCGCGTAAAATGTAGTCTCGATGTGAAATCACCACAATTACTCACTACTTGTTTACATTCAAGTCGGGGGAGCCACCTGTTGCGACTCCTGCAGCTAATGATTATTTTTCCTGGCACGCGCAAGTATCGAAACATTTCATAGTGGCTCACTTTTATAAATAAATCACGGTAAATTTTGCGTTCTATTTTACTGGACTTAAAGCCAGCAAACATTCACCCAACTCGGTCGATGCGTAAACAGATGTACGGTTCTTGACGATCACATACACACTCGACTCAACGAACGGGAGGAAGATGTGAGCATTTTGATCGATCATGACGTGCACGCCAAACTGTTCCGAAAAATGTATTTATCCATCCCAGGTTTTATGCTAATTTTTCGTCAATTGTTTATGCAACCATCGAACCGATCGATCCTCACACATTGACCGCGGTCGTGATTGGCATTCCTATCCGAGTGAGCACGTATGTAAATTAGCGATATATGACATCGAATTATGACCGACAAGTCAATCGCGACAAGCGTCCAACATATGCTCACGATTCTTATGCGCTATGAATACTTTATTAGTTGCGAACCTTACACTTAGGCAGCTGAAGAACAACACAAACTCCTACGTTAGACTACCCTCTGCATAATGTTCCTATCACGCTCCCGACCAAATTGTAAACAATTTCATTCACTTTCAGACGTACTATAAGTCAGCTATTTACGCGATGATTGTCACCTCGCTATCATAATTGCTTTCAACCGACACATCGACAATGAGGATACAGTATACCTTTTTCAAAGTCACATTTATACTGATAAAAATAAACAGCACATCAGCAGCAGCACAAATTTACCTTTCACAGAATAAATTAATTAAAACTGCACGCTCGTACACTCAGCAAAATTATCATAATTTAGATAAAACTCGCCAAAATCCGAATGTTTGTTTCGCGCGTATATACAAGACTAAGCGCACACTCCCTATTCTGTCTGTGGCAGGAAACCTTCGTCCCCTGAAACTGACGACTCGCGGAAAGCGGATCTCCAGTGCTCACTGATAGAACAACCGCGCACCGATTCGCATAAAATACGTCTACCTGCGACGAC
The DNA here is from genome assembly GCA_024533555.2 of Aedes koreicus. Taxonomy (NCBI): domain Eukaryota; kingdom Metazoa; phylum Arthropoda; class Insecta; order Diptera; family Culicidae; genus Aedes; species Aedes koreicus. The sequence continues at coordinate 310,133 of JAHHFK020003667.1, forward strand.
CAACTCTCACGAGGAACTAAGCAGATATCCGTATTCGACAAACAGCAACCAAACAACGGCGCGCATAAGATTCCACCCGCTCGCTCTCCCAACCCAACAACAACAACAACAACTAGTTAACGAGTTGTTTTGGTTCTCTCTTCTGTGTGGAGTTTTCTTTTGCTCTCTCTCTTTTCCTTCGGATAACAAGGTAGGTGCCGAGTAGCGGCTTGCTTGCTGCTCGCTTTTCTGTAGCAAAACTTGAGAAACAGCAGGGTTTCTTTTGCGCCGTCTTTGGCTTAAGTGTAAGCGTTTATCGGAACGTGCCACCACACTGGCAGTCAATAACCATGTGTTCGTGATCCGTTGCACGCGATGATTGCTTATGATGGCTGACAGAATTGAGCTGTCACTCACACTACTTCGGTTTGATGAAGGGTGGATGTTCCATGACTCGAATGAACTTATCTTTTGGGAGCTAATGTTGAGATCAAACACAGTATTTTCCGGAATAAGGACACCGGGAATTAACCGATGGCCAAACTCTTAGATCTAGCTCAATATGAGATAAATCATTAATTCACCAAACTATAAATTCATTCGTGTGTTTAGTTAGATCAGCGGGTGTGCAAAATTTATCCGGTTTTCCTGGTTCAAAAACCATAGTGATGAAGTGTATTCGATAAAAATGGCAAACCGAAAATCTTCTGTAACTTTTGAACCGTATTTGTAAAAATCCTGAAATTTTGAGCAAATCTTATTTATATTTTATTATTTACATCTGTTTAGTTTCATAGTTATTCATACAATAGCTCCGTCATGTTCGAGATACCGCTAAAAAGTCCAAGGTGTCAGTCGGTTTTGTGTAGAAAATCATGAGCATGCTGGTTTACAGTTTACAAGGTGTGAAAAGCCACAAGGGCTTCAAATGGTGAGTTGACAACTTCGAAGGAGGGTGCGACCGACCTCTCGTCCTCACAAGTCATATGATCACAAAAGACTGCCAGCTGAAACATGGAGACGCTGGTTGGCGTAGCCTGGGCAATGTTGTCAATCTCACAATAGCGAAGTGAGGGGGTGCGACTGAACATCATGTACCTTAAGTCATATTGCATATTTTCCATTTTTAATTTATTATTAATTTCAGCACGCATTAGAATCATCGGCATCGGAAGCTCTCAATTAATAACTGTGGAAGTGCATTTGGAACACTGAGTTGAGAGCAGGCAATAAGCAATTTGTGAAAGCAATAAGCTTGAAATTCTATGTATAATAACGCTTTAGAATCATCTTTGCATTCCAAAACCATGTAAGAGCCTGGAGCATCATGACAGGCATCAAAGGCTCAATTTGTTTTTCAGCAATTCAGCATAACATTTAATTTAAAATTTCGCTTCTAAACTTCAACTACTATATTCATAAAAGACTGGCATGTGCTTATAAGCAATGTAGGATTATATTTTAATATTGTTTTTAGTGGTATTATGATAAGATGGGCCATTGTTTCAGAGGTCATCAAACCGGACTCTTCGATCACTCCAATTGCTATCTTTGAAATGTTACTAGAACAGTATAAAGAAAAATATTACAACATGTCTTATAAAATAATATCTTTTATTGAAGTTCTATCTCAGATATTTGGAATGATCTACTCTGTTTTCAGCTTTTCCAGGACTAGAAGGATATTGATACATATCTAATTTTTATTTATTTTTCAGTAACAGTACATTGGATGTATCATATAAGTTTAAAATTTGAATAAATTAGCATTCTTGTTAACATTTCGCTGAACGAGGGCGGGCTCTTCGACCCCATCTATTGGGTTTATTCTGTCAAACGAGGGCTCGATTCTAGTGCTGTCTGTGTGACCTTGCTTTTCGAAGGAGATTCTTTTCCCTATAATCGCGGGTTTCGCGTAAGTGTCACTGCTTACGGGCCCGCCCAAACGGTTTTGGCCCTTCATACAGGAGCTTGATGATCACAAACAATAATAGAATCCTGATCGAATCGTTTTTAAGATTATTCCACTGCTATGGGAAGTTACCTTGCTACAATAGATGGTAGTATATCATCATCATCATCATCATTACAAGGTGTGAAAAGCCACAAACCGGAATGAAAAGCAAAACATCACTGCCCGCACCCAGAAACTTTACACGAAATTGCTCACCAAATCGTGTTGCATTGTGATGGATGACGAAACTTGCGTCCAAGCCGACTTCCGTCAACTTTTTGCGCAAGAATATTTCGTTGCCAAGTCTAATTTTGATGTCCCGTAGGATGTTCGAAGGAAGAAATTCTCAAAATTTGCAAAGAAGTTCCTGATCTGGTAGGCGATTTGCGCCATTTTCCCGGAAGAGTGCCGGGGTCCTAATATAGCATCCTGCCACTACGCTCTAAACGTGTTAGAGTGATACCGAGCCAACGGAGTCAATTTTGTGCCAAAAGATATGAACCTACCAAATTCACTGGAACTTCGCGCAATTGAAAAATTCTGGGAAATTATGAAGACGGAACTTCACAAACATCCCAAAACTGTCAAAACAGAGCTGGAGTTGAAGAAAATTTGGGTAAAAACAACAAAAACACTGGGAAAATCGAACTTGGGAGTGGGATATGATATTGCATAACCCAAATTTTGTAAATCATAACTCATTAGTAGTTTTTCATTCCCTGAAAATTTCAGGAAAATCCGATAACTGATTTAATTTTGGTAAGTAAAAATGTTGTGTCATTTTTTATCGAATACACCCTTTAGTTGACTTCGTTTTTCAACAATCGCGACACAGTTTTTTGTCATGACTATGTTTATATATTTTGGATAAGCCACAGGGGACCTTCCATGATAGCGGAGCCTACTCTGAGAAAAATTCTATCTTTATACCGACAATTAAATCATGGTCGAGATGACTATTGCATATAATGCTTACAATAACCTTGAAAATGGACGAATTCACAACGTTCATGGCATTCTTGACTATGATCATGGTAACAAGAACTATTCCGACATTATGGTAAATATTGATTCAACTATTTTAAATGGTCGTTTTGACCATGATCATAGTCGGTTCAAAATCACTATAATGCAATAGTCATCCTAACCCCCAATAATGGTTAAATTTACTATCAAATGTGTCTCTGTGTTCTACGATTAAAGTAGCGAAGGACGCTACCCATGTAACCAATAAGCAGTTCCAAAGCGTCTTTACGGCAGCCTATCAAGCATTTAAGTCGCCTTAAATGCAAAATAAATGCCACTATTGGCCCAATATACGGTTGTTTTACTGCAATGCCATGATAATGCTTCATTAATGCTATTTTGCATTCAAAGTGCTTATTACAGGCTACAAGCATTTAAATAGCATTTGAAATGCAACTTTACAACACATAGTATTCAAGATGCTGATATAATGCTAATATAATGCTTGTAGCATCTGAAATGCAGATTTAGGGCTGATTTACTGCATATGCTAATGCTTATTGGTTACCTGGGTAGCCTACTTCAATCGTACTTCCCGTTTTATACTTCAATTGACTAAAATTCCACTTCCAGTGTTAAAACCGATTAACTTGAGCTGTCAAAATAGCTAGCGGTTCATTACAAATGTTTGGCAGTTGGTTGAAGGAGACTTGAGTCCGCCTTTGAAGTAGGATTCTACTAGGATTGTTTAATTCAAATAGACCTCGGATTATTCGTTGAAAAAAAAGCCATACAAATTTAGTAGAGCGGAATCCGGCTACGCCGATCCCGGAGAATGCAAAATTATGTTCTCATTAGCAAGCATGGGAAAATTCATTCACTCGCATGAGCACCACCGATATAAAATAGCAACCCACGGTTGCTAACAGAATAGTGAACGAGTGTACTGTTTCCTATCAAAAGATTCTACACGAATCCTTAAAATCAAAAACTGTAGAAAGAATAAACGAGGAAAACAGAGTCATGCGAAACAATCTTTCATCCTTATACACTGAACCCAAACATCATCCCAAGATCGCTTGAAAAGTAATTCGATTGCGCCCTTTAACGAAAAGCATTCGGAAATCGGATGATTGTCTTATGGTTAGATCCGTATGACGATCATCCATGTTTTGCATGACAATCAACCAAATTTAACATGATGTTTATTTCAAAACTGTGTAGATCATTAGCGATTTATGAACGATTTGAAACAATTCAACGACAAAAATTTATTTTACATTACGCTTCCTCAAACGTTCAGCAAAGATTGAAACGGGAGCAATAAACTTGAAGGAGTAAGGAAATATTTCTCCGTGACTCCGTAGGTTGCAAGTGGGTTTCGATCCTTTATTCGTGATGGTACTAGTTCTGATACCGATTGATAGGTTCTTACCATAGACAAACTCTAAGACCAGTAGGTCCCGAACAAATACGATTTTTTTCTTGGCTCAGTCAGTACTAGCAAATCGGTCCCAAGCTCGGTCCCAAGCTTAATAATACGCCCCTAATAATGAACTCACACGAACACACTCTCAAATATTCTGTCAAAATAACACAGCAAATCAAAACAAAGGCGCAAATATGTAAGTTACCAAGGGGACCAAGGGGTTCTACAACAGTTAACCAATTTCAAATCGCTAGTTGCATATTGGTTGTTCTTACCGAATGATGTAAAATGGATTGTTTGTTATCCTCATTTAAAATGATTTGCGTTATAGGGCTTTTCCAATGCAATACGCATTCCACTTTGGGATGACGATTTTTCATACAGCGTGCATTCGAATTTGAACGAGAGGTCAAATCACTTCGCGACAGAGGATTCATTCGATAAAAGGAGGATGTTTGGGCTCAGTGTACGTTATACCTGAATGAATGCGTTGCCACTGATCGCAAGAGATTTGAATACACTGAACAAGATTAATTTGACTCAGTGAATGCAATCAGCTGGAATGATCATAGAAGAGACTGCGTTAGATTACTTAACATCATGTTAGATCACTATTTGAAATGTTAAATTATGTTAAAGGTATAATTTGAAGAAATGAACGTGATTCAATTAATCTCGCTCAGCTGAATCAAACCGTATGCAATCGTTAATGATTCAGCGGGTAAAAAATAGGCACTAAGAAATCATCCACACTGCTATCGTACGATTCATTCAGTATACGATCAGCTTCCAGTATTGCTCAATTCTGTTTTCTACGAATAGAATGAAAGCAGAATAGTAATTAACAGAATCGGAATAACTCACACGTGGTACGGCTCACTTCGGATAGTTTATGTGTATGAGTGAGAAATGAGTGCAAAGTGAACCGATTTTTCCCATGCTTGCTCATTAGTATATTTAATATTTAAGTAGGGTAACTGCCCCCATATTAATCTCATTGTTCCTATATTCATCGTACGATGAATCAAATAATTGGGCAGTTGAAGGATCGGTTTCGTTTTCGAATAATGTTTGCTTACGTTAAATAACTACAACAAACATTATTAACTAATCCTGTCACGTGTATATCGTTTTAATTCAAGTAGGATGAATTGCAAAGTGATGAGATTAATATAGGTACATCTTCCCTATATTTAAAGCTACTTAACATTTAATACCTATTTTAATTAGTAATTAATTACTAATTAGGCCAAGGTCAACGTATTTGCAATATCTATCAAGTGGTTATCGAAATGGCTTCCAAGCAAGAAGTGTTTCGACAAAAAATTACGGGCTCGGTCGTGAAAAATCCAATCCAGTCCAACAGGTGGATCGTGAACCAGTTGGCAATCAATAATTCGACCGTGTCCCTTGTGGTAAAATCGTTCAAGGAGACTCAGACGACGCAGCGGCGAGCTGGCAGCGGAAGAAAAGCAAAGACGTCCGACCCCGTGAAGGCAAGGAATGTGAGGGATTACTTCAAGCACAATCCGAACCATTCAATTCGGGATGTGGCCAAGAAGGTCAATTCTTCCGTCTGGTAGATAATGAAACGGGCCGGACTGCATGTCTTCAAGGTAAGGAAGGCGTCTAACCAAACCGATAAACAGAATACGATGGCCAAATCCCGCGCCAAGAAGCAGTACCACGAGAGGTTGGTGCAGCCGAAATGCAGTGTAATTGACGACGAGACTTACATTAACGCGGATATCAAGTAGTTCTTTGAACATGGAGTTTTTTTTCAGAAAGTCTCGGCTGGATGTTCCGGAAGAAGAAGGTCGACAAATTAGCCAATATGTACTTTTTTTTCCGGCTGGGTACATTTTCCACTGCGACCAGTTTTTTGATCTATTGTATGAGTACTTGATGCGGCAGGCGATCTGTGGGTACGGCGAATTTAGCGAGCCGTACATAACAACCGACACCATCAAAGGCGAAATATATAGAGAAGAATGCCTTCAGAAGCGCCTGCTGCCCTTTCTCCGGTCTCACGAAGGTGACACTATGTTTTCGCTGGATCTGGCATCGTGCCATTACGCGAAACCGGTGATAGAGTGGTACGAATCCAACGATGTTGTTCTTGTGCTGAAGGACGCAAATCCGCCCAACTCACCAGAACTTCACCCAATAGAAAAATTCTGGGCAATTATGAAGGGCAAGCTCCGGAAAACAGGGAAAGAGTGTAAGAAAGATGGCGCAAGTGTTGCACAGGATTTAATGGGTAGCGTTGAGTTCAAGGTGCAGGCATTACGCCTAGGAGAAGAGGTTGAATAAACGAACTTTGCATCCTGAGAAATTCAAAAAATTCGGACTTAAAATGAATTTTTGGTGATCATTTTTGTCTGTTGCATTTTTTCGAGTACAATCTGTAGTGGAAGACTTTATGTATCTTGGAACTCTAGTGACGTGCGATAATGATGTTAACCTCGAGGTAAAAAGGCGTCTCGCAGCTGTGAAGAGATCGATTTACGGTCTCCGAAACCAGCTGAAGTCCAATAGTTTGCGGACGCAGACAAAATTCGCGTTGTATAAGACTCGCTTTGTACGGCCATGAAATTTGGACGCTAAACGAAGTTAACCGAAAAGCATACTGGGTGTTTGAACGTAAGGAGCTACGAACAATCCTCGGTGGCAATCAAGAAGATGACATCTGGTGGCGTCGCATGAATCATGAGTTGTAACAAGTATATAAAGCGATGGATTTTATCAAGCAGATAAAACATGGCAGGCTACGTTGGGCTGGTCACGTTGTACGGCTGCCGGAAGAATGACAAGCGAAAATTATAATCAGTAGACAACCAGGGATGGCTATTTGCAGATGATGAGGACCTAGGGGCTCTTAATATCCAGGGGGATTGGAGGCGATTGGCTCAGGACCGGGTCCAGTGGAGGAGAATCATCCATTCGGCGTAGATTCAACATGAGGAGTCGTCGCCGATCAAGTAAGTATGCCTCAATTAAATCACTTGCTTTTTTTTGTTGGGGCGTAGAACCACTGCGTCCACTGAGTTGAACTTTTGTGGTATATCACTTGCTATCGGTTTGCCCAGCCTGAAGCGTGATTGGATGATGAAGGGCTATTACGTTTTCCTATCGGAGAAATTTACAAACCAGGAACATTTCATCTGTTTTACCCCGTACAGTTACCGAGCGTGGGCAGCTGCAATCGTAAATGCTTTGATCATGGCGCGGGCTTGCTTCTGATCGTCGGTCACCAGGGTTTCGAATATATTGGCCACGTCTTCTGGAATACAGCGCAACAGGGTCGTATGCGGGTTGGAAAACCTGTACTGTTGACTAATGGGATGCTTCTTTGATGGAGAAAATATCTGGAAGCTACTGATCTTTTGGACGGTAGTGCTAACTTGCTTCGGGAGAAACCCAATACAGTCAAAGGATCAATAAAGCTTAACAACCCCTTCTGATAGGCAGGGTTTGAGATACATAACAGCTCCCGGAGGAATGAAATGGCGGTTTAACATGCCCAATCTACATAAATGGTGACAAGTAGCTTTTGATAATTACCGAGTAATCACTATTCTCAACGAGGGCAACAAAGTGTTTTCCCAGATCAACTTCAGCAACAGATCAAATTTTCACGTTGCCGCAGATCCGTCAAAAGGGCCACGAATTTCAAGTCCCTATCAAGCATGGGAAAAAATCGATTCACTCTGCACTAATTTCTCACTCATATGCAGAAGTGAGCGTTACTACGTGTGAGTTACTCCGATTCTGTTCATTAGCCTTCTGCTTTCATTCTATTCGTAGAAAACAGAATTGAGCAAAAATAGCAGCTGATCGTATACTGAATGAATCTTACGGTAGCAGTGTGGACGATTTCTCAGTACCTATTTTTTTACCCGCAGAATCGTTAAAAAATGCATTGAGTTTGATTCAGCTGAGCGAGATTGATTGAATCACACTTATTTCATCAAATCATACCTTAAACATAAAGCGTCATTTTAAGCCGTATCTCTGCTCTGATCATTCCAACTGATTGCATTCACTGATTCAAAATTATCTCGTTCATTCTTCTCGTGTATTCAAATCGCTTGCGTTCAGTGGGAACGCATTCATTCACGTATAACGTCAAGATGAAAATTTGTTTCGCTTGATTCTGTTTTCCTCGTTTATTCTTTCTACAGTTTTCGTTTTCGAGGATTCGTGTAGAACCGTTTGATAGGAAACATCACACTCGTTCACTATTCTGTTAGCAACCGAGGGTTGCTATTTTATATCGGTGGTGCTCATGTGAGAGAATGAACATTCCCATTCTTTTTATCGATTTCAAAGTCGTATACGATACTATTGATCGTGGAGAGCTATGGACGATTATGGACGAGAACATTGTCCCGGGAATCTGACAAGAGTGATCAAGGCTACGATTGGCTTGTGCTGCTTGTGCTGTATGAGAATATCAGATGCGTCATCAATCTCACTTTTGAGACACGCAAGGATTTCGACAAGGTGTTCCCTGCCTCCTATTTAATATTGCGCTAGAAGATGTTACGAAACGTGCGTAGTACAATTTTCAATAACGTTCCAAGCGATCGCTGATTAATTCACCAAGCCATAACATGAAGCAAAAACTAAAAGGGACAGCTCAATGGGGTTGTACGCAAAGGTGACATAGGACTACGTAGCAATGCTCAATGTATGTTATGAATTCCAAACGATACCAATGTTACCCACGTTACGGGCCATAGAAGGTTGTACGTAGCACCAAAAGTATGCACAGTATTTGCTGTTGATCAGCGTTTTAGCAAGCAGAATTGATATACAATTTACTGGCAAACATATTTTACATTGAATGGTTTGAATAATCTAAAATTTTCAACGGTAACTCAAGCATCCTTGTTAAATAGTTAAAAATCTCAAAAATCTCATTTATTTTTAACTTTAAGGTATTTAAATAAAAATCATCGAGGGCCCGGAAAACTGCTTCTATATTATTTGTAAGACTAGCAAATAAACTACACGACTCTTTAAACAATGTATTGTGGCCCTGAACAGAGCCTTAAAACTTTAGAACAATTGAAAATTCACAGCAATTTGAGTGAAGATCTAACACAGAAAATTATTCTCTCGAAAGAAAAACTTCTCTGTTCGTATAAAAGAAGATGCCAGTCTTTTTCTGGTCTGCATTCTTCTTTCGTTCCGGCGTAAAGTTAAATTTTCAGTTGTATTTCTGATTGCTGCTTTGCCGCTGGCCATTTCGAGACCCAATATCTCGAAGATTATCTTACGTATAAATCTACACAGGATGTTACTTACCTTACCTTATCAATCAGACTATGACCGGCGTGGCCTCTGCTGTACACAGAAGTTGTTTCCATTGTAATCGGTCCATGGCTGTACCTCACCAGCCTCGCTGTCTGCGGAGGGTCCGCAGGTCGCCTTCTACTTGATCAATCCACCTTGCTCGTTGCGCGCCTCTTCTTCTCGTACCTGTCGGTTCGTTTTCGAGAACCATTATCACAGGACTGTCGTCCGACATTCTTACGACATGCCCAGCCCATCGTAGTCGACCGATTTTTGCGATGTGTACGATGGGAGGTTCTCCCAGCAACTGGTGCAATTCGTGGTTCATTCGCTTCCTCCACGTTCCGTCTTCCATTTGCACTCCACCGTAGACCGTACGCAGCACCTTCCGTTCAAAGACTCCAAGGGCGCGTTGGTCCTCCACTAGCAATGTCCATGTTTCGTGGCCGTAGAGAACTACCGGTCTAATTAATGTCTTGTAGATGGTCAACTTTGTGGTTCGGCGAACTTTGTTCGATCTTAGCGTCCTTCGGAGTTCAAAGTAGGCACGATTGCCAGCCATAATGCGCCTTTGTATTTCTCTGCTGGTGTCGTTATCGGCGGTCACCAACGAGCCCAGATACACGAATTCGTCTACTACCTCGATTTCATCACCGTCGATCTGAACTTGTGCTAGGAGGCTAACATTTTCTTCTCGTGAGCCTCTTCCCTTCATGTATTTTATTTTCAACGCATTAATCACAAGCCCAATCCTACCAGCTTCAGCCTTAAGTCTGATGTACGTTTCCGCCATCGTCTCAAAGTTACGTGGTACAATATCAACGTCGTCGGCGAAGCCAAATAGTTGGACAGACTTGCTGAAGATCGTGCCACTCGTGTCTATCCCAGCTCTTCGAATCACACTCTCCAATGCAATGTTAAACAACAAACACGACAATCCATCACCTTGCCGTAACCCTCTCCGAGATTCGAAGGGACTCGAGAGCGTCCCTGATACTCGGACGACACACATCACTCGATCCATCGTTGCTTTGATCAACCGCGTCAGTTTTTCCGGAAATCCATATTCGTGCATGATTTGCCATAGCTGGTCTCGATCGATTGTATCATACGCTGATTTGAAGTCGATGAAAAGATGATGTGTGGGCTCGTTGTATTCGCGACATTTCTGCAGTACTTGCCGAATCGCAAAAATTGGGGGGGGGAGAGGGGGGGGCCCCCAGCACCCCCTCTTGTTGTGCCCCCCCCCCTTCTTTTGCGGTGGGGGGGGGGGGCGGCATAACATTTGGTAGAGCAACTTGTAGACGGCGCTCAGTAGCGTGATCGCACGATAATTGCAGCAATCCAGCTTGTGTACACAGGATGTTACGTTCCTTATATATTTGGGCTACACGTTAGAAGATTGGTCTTCAATATGGCCGTCGGTATTACCGATATACTGTACGCCAACTATAGTCACCTTTAATTCTTGAGAATATAAGTCGTAGATATTTTTATTTGATTGATACAAACATCTCAAAAATCTATCAAAAAATGATCGAGTTATTAGCGTCCAGTATTTCAATTTTTCGTGGTGGATGTTTTTTTTTTAATTTCCATTTGTAATGCCACCCTTGCCATAATTAGAGATTTGTGGTTTCCAATCAAACGCACTCTTTAGCTTGGAAAATCGAATTTGTCGTCCTCAAAAGGACCGATTTCAAACAGCCCATGCTTTAATTGGTCTTCTTTGGAGCTGTCGTATGGTCAATTCACATCGTTGAGAATATTATACAATGTATTACCTAGCAATACTATAGACTGTTCCAGAAAGTATAAGCACACTTTCAAAATAACAAAAAAAGTCATGTGTTTTTTAGATTTAATAATTTTATTTTGCAAATCTCATTTTTAGTTGTGCTTTATATGATATTTTACTCTCGTTTAATCAAAATATTTAATCATAGCCAAGACTCCTAACTTTTCCTCGAACATGACCCATTAGCTTCTGCACAGTGGTACTTCCCACCATTTTGACCACTTTTGGCCAATCATTTTTAAATTTTTGGATGGTCCACTGGTTTTATAAATTTTCGAAGCTTTGCTTTGGTTAAAGCCCAAAAAGTCTCGATTGGCCGTGCCTTCGGCGGATTCATGTCTTTCGGCACGAAACATACATTTTGACTTTTGTACCATTCTAAAGTGTCCTTTGCGTAATGACATAACGCCAAATCAGGCCAAAACACTACTTGACCTTCGTGCTGCCTGATCATCGGCAATAATCGCTTCTGGAGACATTCCTTAACGTATTTCTGAGCGTTCATCGTCTCCGTTGTGATGTACGGACTAGATGTTTTACCACACTCGCATATTGCCTGCCAAACCATAATCTTCTTACCGAATTTTTCGGTAAAAATTGCTTTCTCCGTTTCGAAGATGTCATTGTCTTCGCTTACAGTATAGAATTGTGGTCCGGGAAGCGTTTTGTAATCTAGTTTCACATCTAGAATCCCGAACGAAAGTCGTTGGTTTTGGTTCGGCGCATCTTCAAACGTACACTGTTCTCTATATTTTCGAATCGCATATCGTACCGCTCCGACGCTTACACCCTCTTTCTTGGTCAATTTTCTCAAGGAGAGTCCGCTCACAGTGCACCATTTGTGCTCGATAATTTTTCGTTGTTCCGGAGTAAGACCGCGCATTTTGATAGATAACACAAAACTGAGCACTTTTTTGATGCTATGTCATTCAGAAATGTGCAAACAAAAGGACGCAGCCAAAACATGTTGAAATATTTCATTATATTCAAAGTGACCGTTAAAATAAGGTGTGCTTATACTTTCTGGAACAGTCGTTAGCGTCACATATGTAACAAATTGTTTTCAGTTATCTGATAATAACTGGTAACTGGTCAAGGTAATGTTGCTAACTCATTCATTTTCTGCACACATTAGCGATTATGTAACCCCGGCTGGTTTAACCTCTAAACATTGCGTCTAAGCTAAAGATGGCTGCCAACTTAACACACAAGCACCTTATTTCGCACCTCGTGGTGCGGCAACCAGCTGGCTACAAATTCACCACTGGCTTGGTCATCCGACAGCCTTGCACACGACTGCATAACCAATGGCTGCCTAGCTAGCCGCTTGCCAGCTGAGCCATCAGCTAACTAGTCAAGGGCTGCCCGCCAATGCATCCTTCAGGGTACTTGCTACAACCAGCTGCCAATAGAGAGCACTGCCCAAGTAACACCAGAAACTTCTTCTTTGACAGGAATATAAGAGCTTTGTTGTAAAGAAGTCGTAAGGATGAAATACCAAACATGCCTGGTCTTGAAAAAGATTTGAGAATATTTTTTCCAAACATATTCGAATAAAACGTGGAACCAGACCAGCAAATACATATTTGTTAAATTTTTGTTCGATCAACTAAAATTTTACTCCTTGAAAATACTTCCTCAAACATAAACAAACCTTAAGTCAAAGATGTTGATGCGGTGCTATGCAGGGACCTGGCGGACCGCGATTTTCCTGTAGTTAACATCTCTAACAACCAAAAGTCAAAAGATGCATTGTTTGTAAACAATGCTGGCGTTCCTATCCGTAGTAGCAAACGTCGGACGGGCCTTATTCAAATAAGGCCCGTGATATGTTGCATACTGTCAAACGCTAGTAAATAGGATAGGGTTGCCAGGTCCCTGGTGCTATGGAATAAATGTTTTTTTTTTCTGGCATTCATGACACTTGTTTTCAACATCTAGATTTTTCCGTTATTGAATGTCCATGACAAACATGCATGGTTCAAACTGTGACTTCTTTGTCATTTTAAATAAATTTTAAAGATGAACGCAAGCGACGCGCACGCTATTTTGATGCTACTCACTTTTGAGTCGAAAATCACTCAGTCCGGCCAAAAAGGCAGAAATGCGTTAACCTACGTTTACTCAAATTTAAAAACGTGCCCATGAAGGAAACTGAGTAAAATGTACTCAGATTTTGAGGTTTATTGCCTGGGTAAACTTTAATCAAATTTGTTTAAAGGAATATGGTAGTGTGGGCGTCATTTTTCTTCAATTAAAAATAGCAAATATTACAAAATGATGGATACTGTTTGTATTTATTTATCATTACCTCTTTTAGTTCTATTAGCAAATTTACCAATATTGTGAGCATTCCATCTATCGTTACCTATCGTTTACTGAGCATGAGCATGAGCATGATTGACCGCCCACGGATGCAATTCCGTTATTGCCAGATCAGCTGTGTTTACACAAAGAATCAACAGATGATGTTTAGGACTAACATACATCTTCAATGTGTAAAAACTAGCGACCCATTATAAAGCAATACCGGCGCCGGCCGTGCCCGAATGCTGGTCAAGTAGGGATTGGGAAGGAATGTGTTGACATGATACTCGCTTTGGAGGAAGCCGAGAAATCCTCTGCACTTCCACGAGAAATCACTGGCATGTTGGATAGTTGGGGAAAGGTTAGCAGCAGGGTTCGTTTTGGTTAACGATACGCTGAAAGTATGTAGAACTTTCCGCCAAAAGCAATGGGCCGCTCCAATGTGGCTGAAAAGAGACAAGCATAACGAAAAACAAAACAAAACAAAATAGACAAAATAAAATAAAACAGGATATTAGATATTGTCTTCAATATTTGGTAGAAATAAATTATTTGTTGCTTTGCAAACCAGCTCTCCTCGATGTCCTAGATCTCGGCCAAGTCCAGTTGGACCCGTAGCTGCTGCAGTCGGCACTCGTCCACATCAAGCCGGCCGTCGCCGACGTGTCGGAAACCTTCCAGCAGCAGCTATCATGCCGTTCGTTTTGAACGACCAGACAGCAGACCCAAGAATGGACACTTTTTACAATTCACTTTTTCCACTGCTATTACGTTGCGACCCGCCTGAAAAATATCACCAATCGACTCCGAACGACCGTAACTTAATACTTTCAATCTTTGTAACCAAATTTTTGCCGTTTTTTAGCGTAAAAATTACACTTCATTTCCATTGCTAGTACTGGAAAAATATTGTTGTAAAACAGAACGCTAATTTACTATATTTTCATTTGGCTCATCACTATCGTTACCTATCGTTTACTGTATCTTAACTTACATTTGAGTAGCCATACTTCTGACTGATTTTAGTCAAACGTACTCAATTTTGGGTTCTTTGGAAATAATGTTGTTGTTGGGTTGTTTGTAAATATGTTGATAGATTGCATTCAAGATGTATTTTAAACATTTTTTTAACATCCTCATGCAACAGTGAAATTTTTCAGAATAGATTGTGGATCCAATACAGTGACGGTTGAAAATATGTAATACAGTTTATTTGAAATACTGAAATAAAATAATACTACTTTAGTGTAAGATTGTGGCGCCACACGCTGATTTAAATAGAAGCCAAACTGGACATAGGGGTTTGTTCAAATATCAAATTCCAAAATTTGTTCAAAATGCAAATTTAGTATTTGTACACTTAATTTATTGGGGAGTCTTTTGAGATGTTGCTACGCACAACATTATTAAAAAGAACTTTAACACGAAACTATGTTTGGAATCATTCATGCTTTTTTATGAGAACTTGTTTATTGCGGTTAGAGATGGGAATGAGTGAGACGGTTGTTACAATCTGTTACATGTGAGTGCAGAGCTTGTATCAACTTCGTTATTCGCGTTATATAATATATGAATACACCCAAAGTTCGCGCTTTGTTTCAGAAAAACATGCTTCATTGTAGTTCTGAACGTAAAGCAGCTAACTAATACCACAGTGAAATTTTTTTTTTTTTGCAAGATATTGGACAATTGTAGTCATGCACTTAGGTCAGGGTAGTAATCCTCAGAGTACAGAGATATGCGGAAACGGCCATCTTGAGCCAATCGAGCAGCAAGAACTGTCAAAATCTGAGCCAAACGAGTATGTTAACTGTTTGCAGAAATGTTTCGATTGCTAAGTATTGGAATGGAGTTAAAATTAATGGTTTAGGGAAGATGTACCTATATTAATCTCATCACTTTGCAATTCATCCTACTTGAATTAAAACGATATACACGTGACAGGATTAGTTAGTAATGTTTGTTGTAGTTATTTAACGTAAGGAAACATTATTAGAAAACGAAACCGATCCTTCAACTGCCCAATTGTTTGATTCATCGTAGATTGAATATAGGAACAGTGAGATTAATATGGGGGCAGTTACCCTATATTGATTGCGCTTCAAAATCAAAAATAAAACATTCGTATTCTGCAGAACTCGTGGTGTTAATAAAATAATGCAATATTTTATTGTTCTCTGTGTTCGATAATGTTTCTTGTGATGCTGAGATGACAATAGGGGGTTTTAATTTAAAAAAAAAAACATGTTTTTTTCCATCCGTGTCGATGATGGGCATTTTTCCTAGCACAAAAATATTTTTTATGAATCTCAACTATTTTTTCTCGATTTTTAAACAAGAAAAATCTAATCATTTTAATTTTCACAAACTGACTTGCAGTTTCACAAAGTGACATTTATACAAAGTGACAGCACTTAATTTTCAGTAACGGGGGCTCCCATTATGACATATATGTCAACTTATGTATGCTAAAAATCAATGGTTGGTTCGTTGGTTTAGGTAGTCGGTTTTTTTGTAGCGTGTTTCATGGTGAAATAGGATGGTGTTGTCTTGCAATCATTATTTTTTGAAATTGTTTTTTTCAATAGTTTCGCTTGTCAAAATTAAAAAATAAATTAAATGCCGGTATATTATTATATTTATTATCGAACAATGTTATAATACACATACCCCTATAATACCCTATTTGGCGGACATTGTACAGTAGGCCATTTTTCTCTTTAGTCAATTCACTTCACTGGTGCCGTGTTGGGAAGATGCCGAAGATTATAGCTATGTTCCTACTCTGACACAGTGTCCAACGTAAATTTTTTTGAAGAGAATTCTGCTCGAGTGTCTAATTTTGTCTGTTTGTTTGTGTCGCAGATCCCCACATAGCCGTTCAATAATGGAATCGCCAAGTCTGAAGTCAACATTAGGAATCACCTAGTAATCTCCAGAGTTCAGAGATTTGCGATGATCCGATGATTTAACACCTCCGCGGTTAGTGTAAAACTTTGTAATGCGCTTCATAGTTGATAATTTTATATAGGGTAGGGAACGGCTTAAGCTCCCCGGGACCCTATTCCAAACACGGCTAAACGTTAACCTACAACGCTCATTTTTTTGCAGTATGATGCTTCACACGATGATGTACCATGGTGCAAAAAATGAGCGTTGTAAGTTATCGTTTACCCCGTGCTTGGAATAGGGTCCCGGGGAGCTGAAGCCGTTCCCTACCCTATACTCATAATAAAACACTTGTACGTTAGCAATGCAAAAAACAATGGAAGCTGACAACGACGAAGTGACGCACAAAGCTGTAATATTTTGCTTTGTGGAAGTGTTGGCAGCCTTTGTTAACAAAACGAACGCCGTTGCCAAACTGTCGGATTGCATTTTCGCATATCTCTGTACTCTGAGGATTACTAGGTCAGGGCTAGTCCTGGCAGTTTTGACAGTTTCCCATATAAAGTTCCGCTGTACCACTGTGCACTATAGCTGAGCGTTTATTTCACTGTTACTTTAATGTTTTAACAATGAGGCGTTCCGGAACAGCCGATTTCACTACTGATAATTGATAGTGCTTCTATAGAAATGATAAATTTGCGATTCGTGTAAAACAGTGTGTTAAATATCAATAACAATCAAAACTTTAAACACCGTTGACTTTATTTGGAATTAAATAACAAAGTCCATTGCGTAAATAATGGAAAAGTTACTACCAAATTTGGCACGGAATAACTGTCAAATTAAGCACGGAACTATTAACGGAAAAACAAACACAGCCGGTCGGCAAAGCTCAAACAAAAGTGTCAACGTGAATAAATGGGATTCAATGTTTTTCTGATATTTCACGTTATTTTATGTTATTTCTTAAACAGTCGCAGTAGAAGCAAGAAGCCATTCGGCTTCGACAGTTCCATGTAAAATATGTACTTGTTTCCTCGAAAAAAAAAATCATATTGAATGTCTTAAGTAACATAAATTTTTGCCATTGCTATCTTCGCAAAATGTTCAAACGTTATTAACATGACATTTATAAACCTGGTTGAATCAATTTCATATCACTGCTTCAAAGGTTTCATACGCAATCAAATATACTCTCTACTATAAAGCATTACGTTCATTTCATTCAATCGATACATGTATACTATACTGAATTTTTTTTTTAATGTAAACATTTTGGAAGCATATTTACATTTTTTGAAAGCTGCGCGTTGTTTAGTTAATCCAAAGGTCACGTAAAATATTGGGAAATACCCAAGGGGTGAGTCGCTTAGAACAGTGTTCCAGGCACGCCGTAGAAGAAAATCTTACACCATTCCGGAACATGTGTGGCACTTTGTGGCACACTTTTGACATTTGTACTTTTCGAAGATGTAACCTGGCAGCCCTGGAAAATTGACGTTGTAAGTTGTTGTGGTGTTGTTTTGATTTGTTTGTGTCGTCACGCAACAGAAATGAGTTTAAGAAAAAAATGATTATAAGTGAAATTTCGGGCTACCTATTTGCTTAGGCAATATCTTGAGTGGAACAATGGATGAGGAAGCGATTAAATTAATATGTCGTGACATGATATCGTTTAGCAGCTATAATTAAAGGCACATTTTTGAAGCAAATTGGAGGTGGAATATGGAACCATTAACCTCTATTACCTCCAGTTGTTTGCTCAGCTAACCATCTAGATGATCCAAGAGGTTGAAGAGGAATGCGGATCATGACTGAGAGCTTTTGTGAAGAAGTTGCAGCTGGCGGAACTCCATTGAGCAAAGATCGAAGAAAGAAAACTGGCACATTTGCAGCCTGACTAGGCATAGTATTAATGTTAATTTTCGAATGCCAGAATGTTCATCAAGGAAATAACGTCAACAATATGCGGACATATCGACACAATCATCGACATTAAATTTAATAAGTCACTCTCATGCTGCAGTGCAGTTCATAAGCCTCTGCAATGCCGACGGAGGAACATCGTTAGAGATTACTACTAGTACCTCACACAGCGACTCAGATATCATATCTTGTAATCCATTGAGTGGCCCAGAGAATTATATTCCGAATAGTTCGAGCTGATCAGAGACCATGCAAGAAGAAAAGTTATGATGGGATGCAAGAAATATACATTACATTAAACGGTTACAATTAACAACTTAATGTAATTACAAATGAATTGAATAATTAATACTATTACAGGGAAATCTCGCATAGAAGATAAGGTTTGATACATTTTTTATAACGCCGAATGAATCTGCTATCAAAGGGTGGAGTTGCGTCTCGTTCATTCTTGAGATTTTAATTCTTTATCACTGAAATTCGCTAACACTAGAGTATCAAAAACGCGGTTTAAACAACAAAAACCTTGACCGAGACTCAAATCACCTAGAAAATTTTTGCAAAGCTAAACAAATAATCGCCTGGTTGCCAGGCGTAACCAAAACATAACGATTGAATTGTCAAATTACCGTGGCACACATGGGCACCTATTGGCACTCATCGTAAAGCTTAGAGGCACACTAGAAAATGGGCACAAGGAAAATTGTGCTAAGCGACTCACCCTTGGAAATACCTCATTAAAAGCCTGGAATCGAATAAATATACCTAAAAACTAGCCATTGAAATGCGCGTTGCTGCATCACAGTGAACTCATTGAATCTCGCTTAAGTTCACCACTACAATGATTGTTGAGGTAAATTTCGCCTTCTCAGTAGAATTGGTAGTTAACATTGACAGACATGGAATTACGAGAAATTTTAGTTGGCGGCATTGGCTTTTTTGCTCGCACTCTCTCGATTTTCAATGACTTCCAACAAAAGTAAAAAAAAAGGCAAAAAAAAAACAAAAGTATAAAATAGGCAAAAAAACAAGCTGAATACGCTTTATTCGAAAAGCAGATACATCATTTGAAAAAGATGAACGCATCATATACGTTTCATGGTTTATCAAAAAGATGATGCGCATGAGAAGTATGTGTTATGCAGGCCTACAAAATAATCATTAGCCTAAATAAATTTTAAAAAAAAGTTTTTTGAGTAAACAAGTAAGTAAACTCACGAATGAGGAAAAAGTACTAGTGGGAAATATAGGGAAGCGGTTCATTAATCGAAAAAATCCGGAAGATACACCGGTTTCAGGGATTCGAAATTGGATGTCCAACTCGCCAGAAATGAGATGGATTCTGGGAAAAGAAAGACCAGTCGCACCTATGCATTTTAGCCGGACAAGCAAACGTCAAAAGAGAGAGTTCTGTTAGTTATCTGGCTTCCGGATATAGACCAGGTCACTTTTTTATAGATACATCGCGATGAGATGATACCATATCTGTACGAGGGCAAACGATCGACGAAAAGACTCGTAGTAAGTTGCGTGATGGAATTCTATTCACCATCCCAAGCAAAATCATCATTTAGCATCTATGGTGTTCAAACTGCGACTGGGACCAACAAATCAATCCCAATTCCTGGATGCACCTGGATAAACCTGCTGACAGAGGTTGAAACTATACGAATTCCCCGCTGCCTTTTACAAAGGAGGTATGGGAATCGTGATTGCAAATCCTACAATTTCTTAAGCGTAGAGACTTATTGCTTGCTCCCAACTTAGTGCTTATTGCTTGCTCCCAACCTAGTGTTCTAAACGCTACACAAAAAGTGATTTTTTAGACCATCCCCTCCCCCGCCTTGTCATGTTTTTTGTATGGACCATCAACATTTTTTGTATGGATAGTCACGTTTTCCCAAACTTCCCCTCCCCCCTTACTGCGTAAAATAATTAATGGACCTTCCCTTATGAATTATTTAAGGATTTTTGTAGGAATTTTTTTAAACACCGCAAAGCTCAACCATTTTATTTAGAATTTACTTTTATTATAATAATCGTCCACTAATGGGCAGCCATAACCAGCGAATCAAATTCAGCATATTGTGCGCTTTGTTTGATTATTTCCGAATTCAACGTATGTTCCATAACGCCAATCTTTATATCCATGTCGGAGATTTCTTCCTTGATTCTGAATATGGCTTTTTTAATGTTGATCAGCGGACCTATAAGAAATATTTATTGATTAAAATAGAACAATCTCAACAAATACGGTAAGAAAATCTTACTCCCATCTGTCATCGAGTTTCCTCGTTGTTCCATTTGAATTTTTATGTTCTCCAACTCATTCGTAATCTTTGAAAGCTCATGCTCTTTCTCCGTTTTCTCGCTATCACTTCTCTTTATTTGATTGTTAACTTGATTGTATTCCACTAAAATCTCTTTGTATTGCTGAACTAGCTCCTTTAAATCGTTATTCAAATGCTTTTCACGACTTTCTATTTTTTCCATAACATAACTGATGTCTGTCTGCAGCTTCTTCAATTGGCTATCGGTTTCCTCGGTGGCACTTTCTATGTTCGATCTGAGGCTTCTCATTTGCTCCAGATGTGCTCTCCAGTCTCTTGGATCAGTCTTGACTACCACTTTCAACTGAGGTAGAACCCGCTCTAACTCTAAGCGCCAATTTTCACTATCGGTCAACGAGTCGACCTTGTATTCTTTATTGGTTATTTTTTTGTTTTTTTGATCGGAAAAATTCAAATCGAACAATCCATTTCCCTCATCATCGCTTTCGTCGGTTCCTTCGACCATTTGTTCTTCTTCCATTTTTTCCAATATTATCTCCGAATCGTTTTCGATCAGATCTACCATAGGATCATCCTCTTTTCGGCACTCTGGTCGCTTAATTTGAAATTTCGTCAACTTCAAGGCCTGTGTCGCCAGGCAGTCCATGATGTAGATGCAAATTGGACCGGCTCCTTGAATAAGTTTATTCGTTTGAAAGTCTGTGGGAACATCCTGTGAATATCGATGTGGTTCAGAATGAATGAGAAATGTGATAGAAACTTAATTTTGTATCTTACCATTTCCTGAAGCACTCGTATAATCCTTGAAATAACCATGTTAGGATCATCAAATTCTTGCGGTTGATCGAAAGTTTTGCCAATTTTCCTAATCAGCCAAGCACAAATGGAGGTAAACATGAAAAATTGTTCACCGGGATTGAAGGATTTGAGAAAATAGTATCGATTTATTTGCTTCATTTTCATTTCCTTGAGTAGAAGCCGCTCGTAGTTTAATAGTTTCAACTTTTCCATCAGATCGTCCGTCTGGAAGGAGGACACATACGAGGTGCTATTTTGGTCACGATCCATGGCAAGACCATACTCATTTCGGAACATTTTGGATTATTTTTGTTGCTGCAATGTTATGTGGAATATTTTGGATTTTGGTTGTTTTTGGAAACAACCTTATGAATGCGTACATCAGTACTTATAACCATAACAAACGGTAGGGCAGTGTTGCTAAGGAAAGGTGGTGCGTACAAATGCGCATGATCACAGGTGCAGCATGGTTGACGGTTAGCTACCCTCCTGTTTCTCAACGTGTCTTTCTTCAGCTGTGGTCAGTGGAATACATCAAAATGCAAGTGCATTACATTTATCAAATAGCTATTAGTTTACCATTCCTAATCTTTTTCGTCGTATGATACTTATGGCAAATTGAACATAATAGCACACTTCAAATTACGCTCATATATGTTGATTGCTATGATGAGAAGTGCATAAAAAGCCAATAAAGCGTGTGAATCGCCAAGATTTAGGCATCCGGAGTTATTGGATTGAATAGCGTTTATTTGTTGCATTGACGTGTGAATCCTAGCAGATATGTGAATTCTGCCCTTTCATAACTAAGTGCGGTTTAGCTATCCTTCGCCTTATCACCCTTCAGGAAATTACACACATTGAAAATCTCATTAAACTAAATGAATATAGATGTTAATTAAGAGTTTTGTGCATCAAGATTCCCGACAATATTTCCATCAAATTAAAAATTCCTGTTAACAAATAGCAAATCGACTAAACGGATTCTCTTCATTGTAGAGTGGTCAAAAAGTCGATTTTAAAGCTCTCAACTGATTGCTCCCTAAATAGTAGAGCTAGAGCAATGGCGTCTTTGGCAAAGTTATTGGATATGACAAGAGTAACCATATGAAACGGTAATTAAATCTTAAGTTGATTTATTATAATCTAAAATCCAAAAGCACTGCAAATTTCTTGCGCGGAATGTTTTTGTTTTCTGAGATTAGTGTCAGATTGTGTTACAATCCGAAGTGGTGATGCAACGTTTGTTATTTTTTATATATTTCAAGAACCAGACCTAAGCCCATTTTCGTCACTGTGGTCTTCGCCAATTGTTCCGGTTCGTATTCCCTTGTTGACTTTCCGTTGCTAGATTTTTTACGGTTTGGCTCACAGGACCTGGCACCAACCCACTACTTTCCAAGGAACCAGGGCTTACTTTACCGGAAGCTATCGGTTCTACTTTGGTGTTTTCCCAAATCCTCGTCCAAAGCTAGGATCAATTGCTAGTCCTCGTTGAAGATTGTGTTTTTTAATAGGCACCCAGGAGGAGCTAACATTTCACCTGAGCTTGAACCCATTTTTCAAACCTGTATAAAGCTGTTAAAAAATGGGTAAATAAAAACATACGAAATTGGGTAAGATATTACCCATTTGGATCATTTGTTATCGAAAAAAATATATGGGTCTTTTTTGCCCATAAATGGGTATTAAAAATATTCCATCTTTTTTTTTTTTTTGCTCCTGCCATCCACTATCCATCTTACCTCTCATCAGTTTTCCAAAGGTGATTGACTACGGATTGACCACTTTCTTCCCCGATTTCCAGAAGTTCGTTAAAAATCCCACTATAAGTGAACTCAATAATAAGCTGAACAATGCATCGCTTGAGAGGCTGCAGGGTAAGTAGGACTAGATGTTATAAAAATGTACAGTATAAGAATAATTCTTTATATTGCAAGTCTGAAGTGTCCAGTATTCGGCTGCGCTGCCTTCATTCAAGGTTATGTTGATCAGTTCAAAACTCATGTTAAACATGACCATAATTTGAAATGGGCCGTAAGAATCCAGCCCCATTTATTTGTAAGTTGTGTGGCTCTATGCTGATAAATAAAGCTTGAGTTTGATAAAATTGTTGCTTGCTCTTTTACTTATACGGTAGGAAACAAAAACCCGTTAATGGGTGAAATTTTACCCATTTAACAAATAAGAGAGTCTACCCAAAAAACGAGTAGGGTAACCCCTTATCGAGTATATCGTGCAAACGTCAGAAAATGGGTATTTGTTTACCCATTTTCAACAAAATTTATTTCCCAAAGAGGGGAAAAAATACCCATTTCTTGACGTTTATGCCTAATACTCTTAAATGGGTACGTCAAGTTTACCCATTTAAGGGGTTGACTCTCTTTTTGGGGAAATGGGTGAAATTTTACCCAATCATGGGTTTTGGATTCTTACCGTGTGCTATGGAAAATCATCCCCGGGAAACTCATAAGAATGATTAGAGCAACGATGGACGGTGTGCAAAACTGTGTGAAGATTTCAAGCGAACAATCCAGTTCGTTTGAATCTCGCCGGAGACTTCGTCAAGGTGACGGACTTTCCTACCTTCTTTTCAATATCGCCCTAGAAGGTGGCATGCGACGAGCCGCGTTTAAAAGTCGGGGTACGATTTTCAAGAAATTTATGTGAAGTTTATGTGACAAATGAAAAGTATGTTTGGCCACACATAGTGGTTATGTGTACACATAAGAAGTATGTGTGGCTACAAATAGATATCATCTGTTGATCGCATTGCAAAAATCCATGTTTTGGACACATAGATATTATCATTGCTTTTTTATCAGTGTATTGACATGATACTTGGACCACAGAGAACAGACGTTCATCTTCGGTCTGGTACTTGTGTAAAACTTTAAACCGACATTTCAAATGTATGTCGTTATGCTCCTGGTAGTCGGCGCTGGAGTTGTGCGATAATTGTCATGTCAATGTATATCAGTAAAAAGCCTAGCACATAACCTGAAAACTTTTGTTTGTTTTTTTCTGCACTATTTTTTTTTCCTCTGTTGTAATTGATCTATTGTAGTATATCCCGTATCCTTTGTTTAGTGCATGTCGAGTTACTTCATCACTATTGAGAAATGATAAAGTATTCGATGTTGTTACAGTTGTCATTGTTTGTTTTGTTGGCAATGAATCGAGTTTTTTCTGCACTATTTTTTTTTCTTCTGTTGTAATTGATCTATTATAGTATATCCCGTATCCTTTGTTTAGTGCATGTCGAGTTACTTCATCACTATTGAGAAATGATAAAGTATTCGATGTTGTTACAGTTGTCATTGTTTGTTTTGTTGGCAATGAATCGAGTTTTATTGAAAGTTTCCGCTATTTAAACCCTTTGTGAGCGACAGTACTCTTCAAAGGCGCGCCCCTTTATCCGTCAAAACCGGATTCATTGCAAACAAAACAAAAAATGACTCCGATACTGACCATGCACCAGAACCCTAGTCATAACCAATTCAAACTATAGAACATCAAATAGAAAAATGAGAATTCACATAAATTAATACTAACCATGTTTTCCTTATTCCAAGCTCATCCTCGGTGGCTCAATCCGAGTATTGTCACTTTTCACAAGACATAAAATGTAATAAGGACTAATATATGTTCCTTTGATTACAAAAACAAATACGTTCCCTAGTTTGAATTAATTCAGACTAGGGTTCGATGGTAGATCTGATACCCCGTAACGCACCACGAAAAGGTGATCTACCAGCGTTACGAGTCTTTGTTTTTCCAGAAAAGGTATATGGACATCAATGTCTGTTCTCTGTGCTTGGACCATGCTCGAAGAAAACTTGCAAGCACTTGGTGTAATCGAACGACGCGTGCTTAGAACAATCTTTTGCTGTGTCCCGGATAACGGTATGTAACGATGAAGAATGAATCACGAGCTCGCTCAACTCTATGGCGAACCAGGTATTCTGAAGGTGTCAAAAGCTGGAAGGATACGCTGGGAAAGGCATGCTACGAGAATGCCGGATAAAAAGCCTGCGAAAATTGTGCTCGCTATGAATCCGGCTGGTACAAAGAGGCAGCGGGCAAGGTGGGCAGACCAGGTACTCAACGATATATGGCGAGTGTGGGGCGCAGCCGCGGATGGAGAAATGCATCGAGTGTTGTGGCGTGGAATTATTGATTTGGTGTTATCTGTATAGATTTTAACCAAATAAATAAATAAATCAGTAGCCTAAACCCATTTTATTTTTGTATGGTTTGTGGGAGAAAATTGAGAAAAAGAAATCTCTTGGAAATTCAATTTATATTCATTCAAATGCAAAGTTTGGGAGTTGGAGGCTTTGCATGTCCTGGAAACACTTGAAAATGATAAGCCTATTTTAATTGTGTATGATTTGTGGAAGGAAATTGCGAACTAATTGAAAAAAGAAAGAAAATTGAAATGATTTGGTTCATGACGTTTTGGATGTGTCAAAATCGACCAGGTCTTACTGCTAGAGCCATCTGCTGACAAACAGCGAGAATTAATTTCGAATTCGTTTTTGTTCAGTTCCCACCTAGTTACGCACCAGTTCCAACTGCTTTATTTTTAAACTTATTTATTCTCTCAGTTTTTACCCAGGTTGGCACTGGATTGAACTTTTTTGACGATGGGTTCACACTGAACTTTTTCGCAGTTTCAACCCCAGATCACCAATACATTTGTACTCGAGCTGGCAAATTGTGTGTTGTGTTTTGAAATGGGAATCTTTTTAGAAATAGTGATATGCAGAACTTTGTCTCCGTGATGAGTATTGCGGTCCAATTAATGTTATCAGAATCAGAATCCGATTTTCATTCAAATTTTGAGGAATATGTTTTGTTTACGATTCTTGAAAAGCCAAGAAACAAAAGGACTCGAGAGTGTAATTTTGTTCGCGGCATAGTGGAGAAACTTTCAGTTGAAGAGACAAGTGATATTTTATATTATTTCACTGCCGTTGATTTTACGCAAATTTAACTCCAATCATGCTATCAAATTCTTTCCAACGGAAGATTCATTCATCTATATGATTGCAATGTTAGTTTCCCCTTTTGAAAAGGTCTTTTGAACTGTATTTTCGTAACTCAAAATCGTTTTTTTTTTGTATTCTCTAGTTAGGTTGGCACTGAACCAGTTTCAAAAACGAATTCGCTATTAGTTGCGCACCTAATATATTTGGGTTAATACCACATTCTGATTCAAATTTTTGCATCTTCCAAGAAACCCTGATCTAAAATTAGCATGTTTTGGATCGCTTTTTTGTCCTGATCTATTGTTTGTGGTACACGAACCAACTATGATTGAGAAAAGTGATTGTTGAACTGAATCTTCCCTATCTGTGACTTTTATTTATTTCTACCGTTGTTGACAAAGATAATCTCTACCGTGGTCAACGCAACTGTATCAGAACTTGGGCGAGGGTATCGCATAGAAAAAAAGATGGATATCTTCGTGCAAAATTGTTTTAAAATAACATCTGAAAGAAGCGGAGAAATTAGAAGTTTTACTTTTAGTCAAGCTCCAAACTTTCGATTGGAACTACTTCTAAGGTGGTAGTACACTGATCCACTTTGTGTTGCAACCCAAAGACAGGCTCGTTCAACCAGTTGGGTGGAATGATTTAGTCACTAACAGATGCATCCACAGCTATGTCCATATGCACGTTTTTTCCATCTCTATTTCTACGCCATAAATTGGGTGCAATTAAAGCAAGCAAAAATTAGTAAAGATGCCAAAATACTATTCAAATTCAACTCACTCTTTGTTTGGGCAAATCCATGGGTTCGGACACTGCTAGTGGAGTGTGTTATCTAACTGCCTTCGAAACTGGTACCAGCATTTTTGCAACCGATTGAGTGATGGCAAGTATTTTATCCATCTCCGGTATTACTCCTTTTCGAGCCGCGTTAGCGGCGGCTGAAAGCAAGCGAGGTTCAACTTGAATCGAAAAAAGGATCGATCGAAAAATGAAAACCCCAAACTAAACAACCTTTAAGAAACTGTTACACGAAAAAATCTAACCTCACTTTTCACCATGAGAGTATAAAAGATAGAAACAGCCGTCGTGTTCTCTGTCCTTTATTCTCACACAAGAATTTCTGAACACAAGGGCAAGGTGAATTTAATATCTAATAATAAATTAAATATTTAATATGATTTAATAAATTTAATATAAAAGATATTAAATTCACCTTGCACAAGAGCACCAGTACCTGTCAAATCTGAGGTGTGACGACACTGTGATTTGGACCATAGATGACTTTTCTCTGGCCAGGCTGCCATCTGCTTTACAATACAACAAAGTTAATAGATCAGATCTTCATATTCATAATCGGTGCATCATTCTTCATTTTGACATAAAAAAAGAAGATCAAAATTTTTGAATCCGATCCTTTTCAGAATATACATCCGGATTACAGAAATACAGGATAGTGAAATATTCAAAAATAAGACGATACGAAAAATGGACAGGATATATACACTGATAGGCAAAATAAAGTGCCCACCTCTTCGTTTTTTCAATTTCTCTCACTTACATGGTTCAAATTAAAGTAACACACTGTATTTTTTTTATTATCTTATTTTTTATATTCTTTTTAAGTTTCACTTATGGAATACTGAAAAAAAGGAGTTTTACTTAAAGAAAAAAAAATCAATTTGTGTTGAAAAAAAAACAGTGACAAAATAAAGTGCCCACTTTAAAAATCGATATGTTTTCGATAAGTTTCCTTTGGAAGACCCCTCGATTGTTTATGTTTTGATATTTTGACATGTTTTGAAGCAAACGGCTCAACCTGGTGCATTTGTATACGTGATCGCATTTGATTCAATTGAAAAAAATGGAGAACGCAGTGCTCTCGAAAGCAATTCCCTTGTGTATCCGAAAATTGGTCGTTCGTGATGTGCAAAACGGTGAATCGCACCGGGCTGTCGCTAAGAAGTACAGTATCAGTAAGGCAGCGGTTGGCAAAATTCTTCTGAAGCTTAAAACGTTTGGATCAGTGGTGGATCGCCCTGGCAGAGGCAGGAAGTGGAAAACGGATGCGAGAACGGACACCAAGATCATGCGCGAAGTCAAAAAGAACCCGAAGGTAACTGTCCGCGAGATCCAGGAGACCCTTCAGTTATCAGTTTCCGGTCGAACTGTTCGTCGCCGCAAACTTGCCCGGAAGCACCCATTTATCAGCAAGGCAAACAAAGTCAAACGGCTTAAGTTTGCTAAGGAGCATGCTGATAAGCCCCTAGAGTTCTGGAAAACGGTTCTCTGGACGGACGAATCAAAATTCGAGCTGTTTAACCGAAAGCGGCGGGTTCGTGTTTGGTGCAGATCGGGAGAGGAGCTTCAGGAGCGCCACATCCAAGGCATGATGAAGCATGGAGGAGGAAATGTGATGGTCTGGGGCTGTTTTTCGTGGGGTGGAGTGGGGAGCATTGTGAAAATCGACGGGATAATGACGGCAGATTCTTACATCAACATCCTGCGAGAAAATCAGGAGGTTTCGCTGATCCAGACGGGCCTTGAAGAGAAGTGCGTATTCCAGCAGGACAACGACCCGAAGCATACTGCCAAGAAGGCGAAGTCTTTCTTCCGGTCTTGTCTGATCAAACCGCTGGCCTCCACAAAGCCCGGACCTCAATCCCATCGAGAATTTGTGGGCGATTCTCGATGCCAGGGTTGACAAAACTGGTGTTACCAATAAAAATAACTATTTTGAAGCCCTGGAGCGCGCCTGGGAAGAGCTAGATCCACAGCACCTAAAGAACCTGGTCGAGAGCATGTCGAAGCGCCTGCAGGAGGTCCTGAAGGCCAAAGGAGGACACATCAATTATTGAAATGCTTTTATTTTACTTTAATTTATGTTTTCTGTAGCCTAAATGAAGTGGGCACTTTATTTTGTCACTGTTTTTTTTTTTTTCAACACAAATTGATTTATTTTTTCTGTAAGTAAAACTCCTTTTTTTTTCAGTATTCCATAAGTGAAACTTTAAAAGAATATAAAAAAAAGATAATAAAAAAAATACAGTGTGTTTACTTTAATTTGAACCAAGTAAATGAGAGAAATTGAAAAAACGATGAGGTGGGCACTTTATTTTGCCTATCAGTGTAAAAATATATATCGAGATTTGCATCCCCAAAATCGGGGGGGGGAGAGAGAAAAAAAAAAAAAAAAAAAGAAAAAAAAACAAAAAAAACCCCCCAAAAACCCCCTTCCTTTTAAATTTTTCCCCCCTACCCGGTTTTTGCAAAATTTTCAAAAAAAAAACCCATCGTGACTTACATTCTTTGTGTATTTCGGCCTGCTGCCGGCCGATAGATAGAATACGCCGTTAAAGCCTCCCGAGCGAATGCCGAATTCGAACAGGGTAAATGAGTCGTTGTGGCAACACGATCGTTAGATGATATCCCATGAAAGAAACATATCCTAGCAGGAATTATTCCCACATCTTATACAGTTGCCCTATAAATAAAGAGTACATATTTCGTGGATGCTTCTCCGATTATGCGCATTCTCTTCTTGCCGATTGCGAGCGAGTGGGTGAGCATTGATATTGTACACTCAGCTTCAATCGTTTCGAGACGGCAGTTGATTCAGAAACATCATCACGTTGCCAACTAACCCGGTTTATTCCCGTTCCATTTTAGGCTATCAAAATGAGTCCTTACTACGGAATGTACGTAGTTCTGGGCTTGATGTTCAAAATACTGGAGATGATTATAAACGTGTTCAAGCTCAATTTAATTGCGAAGGCATTGGAGGCACAATTTGGCAATTTCATCATTGGATTGTAAGTTTACCGGATATTATGATGAGATGTTTTTATGTGTTTGCATTCAACAACTGCCTTTAGGAAAACCTTCTAAAAAATTTACTGCGACCAAAATGTAGTATCGTTCGATTTGCATACTTCTAAATACTATTTTTAGAACAAAAAACCAACGTTCTTTGAAACCGACGGTTGTTATCAGTGTGCATCTTATCAGTGAAAAAATGTGTGGTAACAATGATCCAAGCCTAGCAGCAATTATTTAAAAGTAATTTTGTCAGTACCTTCATCTTATCTTAAAAGCGGTCATCGCTTGTTATGATTCGCTGAACTTTGTGCAAATGCGTGCATTGGTAATACATAATATTAATTTATTGTTTTTCCAACAGAAATGACAACCGTCCAAAAGAAGTTGCACCAACAGATAGCGTTAGCAAAACAGAAATCCAGCATCTAGCTAAGATGGTCGAATTCTGGTGGGACGCCAAAGGACCGGCTAAAATGCTTCATACGTTTTATCAAGTGAGGTATGTACTACGAACATCGGCAGTAGTAGAATTAGTAGTAACTTGAAAAATATATATTCGTTTGGTGCCTTTAATAATTGTACGTTAGCAGCGTTGGTGTATCTATAGTTGTGTATGGAGGCTGCATACACAACAACAGGTACAATAACGCTTCTAACGTACCGCAACTATTAGAGCGTTTACCCTACAAGAATATTCCACTATTTTTCTCGTGAGCACCAATTCACGGTAAGATTTTTCCGATTGCCTAAACTTGTCGGATCTATTTACAATAACGATAACGAATATGCAATAACCTCAATAACCCTAAACAACCCAATTCCAGAGTACCACTTGTTGTTGAAGGCCTGGCCGAAACAGGTCGAATCTCAAAGGCCGATATTGCCAAGCCAGACTGTTTAGAGGGCGTACGAATTCTGGAAGCTGGATGCGGTGGTGGTGTACTGGCCGAAGACTTAGCCCGACTGGGAGCATATGTCGTAGGTGTTGACCCGGGCAAAGAAATGATTGAATTGGCCAAAAGCCACCTTGAAACTAAATCCCCCGAATTGAAAGATCTCGTCGAATATCACGACATTACAGTAGAGGAGCACGCAAAGAAGTACGCTGGTACGTACGATGCTATTATTTGCTCGGAGGTCATGGAACACGTAGATGAAAAGGAGTCGATCCTAGAAGCTTGCTGTCGCTGTTTGAAGGTAAATCAGCAATTTATCATCTGGCTTGCTCTTTACAACCTGTTCACACAACAACCTACATTACTTGATATAGTCTGTCTTGATATCAACATTCTTTTCTTTTTTTAAAAAAAAGCCTATCTTGATGAGATTCCTCTTGTTGATAATTATTATAACATGTTATAACTCAGCAGTCTGAACAAGGCATTACGTCTAGTTTTCACTGGAAATAATGGGTATGGTATATGATATCAAGATTCTCTATATAATATACGTAATATAGCTTGTAGTCTGAATAGAGTATGAAACTTTATTCAGACAACAGGTTTATAACATGATACAAGAATCTATCTTGATGAAGTTTTTCTTGTTGATACTTTTTATAACACCCTTGTATCATGTTATACCTCCGTAGTCTGAAAAAGCATAAGGCTGTATGCAGTTTATAAACCAGTCGAAGATTATTTTTTTTAACTCTTGGTTAAAATTTGGCACTTCGATAGTTATTTCCCTTCTTGTTGAAAATAACCCACAATGAACATGGTCAGATTTGACAGTTTGATAGTTATTTTCAGATCGGCGAAGAAAAAATTATCAAAACCAAAAAGAAAAGTAAAGAAAAGAGGCGAAGATAGAAAAACAGTCGGAACGGCAACACATACTTTATTATGATTCCATTGAATCGCTTTTGACAACTGCTTCTGAAGGTTGAACCTCAAATGACTCATTCAATTATCATGAAGTTTTATATAGGATATGTTCCCAGCGATTGCAATTCTTCTATCCACCAAATGAGTAATATTTAATGTTTGTTTTTAGAGAAACCCAACTTTAAAAAAGAAAAAGACATGGAGTAGTAGGTTTCGACATCTCACAGCAGGAGGGTATAAGACGACCATTTGAAAATGCTTCTAAAAAATTACAAACAAAATTTAATTAAAAACGACTTGATATATGATGTAGAAAAACTTAAGAACTATTCGATCAACATACTATTTAAATTTTATTTTCCCGTTAATGCCCCTATTCTATGATATTCATATTTTCCTGCATCATTCATCAAGCCTTTTTTTATTATTTTTTTTTTTTTTGCTTTGAAACGCATTTTAAAATGGTCATACTATACTGCTGTGAGATGTCCAAACTATGTCTGTGTTTTTATCTAGTTGGAACTTTCTATTTTGCTCAATAGGTGACCAGTTTGACAGTCCGACAAGGCTTTTTAACGTAGGACTATGTTTCTCTTTTCTATACCAGGTGTCAAATTTTTTGAAAAATTCCAAAGTGAACGCTAATAACTCTCGTTCGACTTTTAAAAACGTATTGGTCGTCTTACAATTTTACACTAAAAGAGTTTGTGTTTACGTGAAATAATCTTGATTTACGCTAAAACAACCATTGCATATTATCAAAAACAGTACATTATGGATTATCTGAGGCTTTCAGTCAAGAGTGGTAAATTCGACAGATATTTTTAATTATTGCCAAACTGACAAACGTAAGATATGGCTTTTTCTGCAAACTTCACGACATTGAGAACATACCACAGACATCCAAGCTAGAGTGCCCTCCGTGTGTAAATTTCTGTAGCTGCCATTTCAAAATAACAGCTCGTTTCCGTTAGTTTTGGAGAATCGTATGTTGATGGCGCCACTTGCGCACCTCGAGATTTGCAAGTCGTTGACAGTCTGTCAATTTTAGTTTGGTGAAATCTAGACTAAGCGGTGCTGATGTTCCAACGGTTTGCTTTAAAAAATTTACACAGTAAATTTGGAGAGAGGTGTTCGAGCCTGGATGTCTGTTCTCTGTGAATTTACGTCATTGATCCAACATATAATTATGAAGTTTCCGATATGAATGAAAATGTGAAAGTTATGAACATCCGATCGAATTGGTGGCTTACATGAATACACTATGTGCGACGAGATATATACCGACAGAATTCTTCTGAATTTGTAGCTTGTTTCCAGAGAAGCGATTCTGATGGGAAATTGAAGTAGGTGTTGCTTTTTAAGTAGGCAGCAGGAACAAGTCGCCTGCTGGTTGGTGCCGAGCTTGCTGCACACATCTGTAAAAGTTTACCGAATTCTCAACAGCTGAACGTTCGGTAATCCGATTTAACGGATTTCGGTGAAATTTTACAGTTATCTGTAAAAAAATTACCGGATTTCGGTAAGCTTTTCCGAAATCCGTTAAATTGGATTACCGAACGTTCAGCTGTTGAGAATTCGGTAAACTTTTACAGATTTCTGTAAAAAAATCTAAGTGTGTGTAGTGTTCAATATTCCTAGAAACACCATAACCATTTCAAACAAATATCATTTTAATTAAACAGCTCATCAAATATCCTCGTGAAGCAGAACCGACAAGTATTGCAGAGAAATTATGCAACAGAGCTGGGACACCAAGATAGTTTGCAGACTCCTCAGTTTAATAACTGCGAATCAATATAACTTTATCTGTGAAAACTTCAAATAGGTTCCATTATTAATTAAATGTTTACCTACTATCGAAGCGTCAAATTCCATCCAAGAGATAAAAAAAATCATCAAACCGTTCGAAGCCTTAATAACTCCTCCATTCTCTTTAGCCTGGTGCATCCCTATTTGTGACTACCGAAAATCAGACCATGTTGGCGTGGTTCATCTTTATCATCATCCCAGAGTACATTCTTAAGTTTATTCCGAAAGGTACACATTTCTACGAGAAGTTCATCTCACCTGAGGCAGTTGCCAAAATAACCAATAAATATGGCTGCCAAACGCACAGAGTTCGTGGATTCTTTTATGACAGAATATTCAATTCATGGAAATTCATCGACAACAAAGACTGCAACTATGGACTACACGTTGTAAAACATTAAATACATGCGGTGTAGCAGTGCTGAGTGTAGATTTGACCAAATCAACACACAGTAGCCATTTTGAAGCCCGTGTAAGAGTTTATCATTAATGGAGATGAAAGTGTTTTGAATAAAATATTTTTTACTAACTAAATGAGGTTTTAAGAGTGGACTTTTACTAACTAGAGGAAGATACAAAGAGAATAGTTTTGATAGTTCTGTTAGCGTACGGTAGCCCATTCATATTAGTTAATAAATTTCCTCATGTTTTTTTTTTCAGTTTATTTGGTTGGCTCAATTGTCTTTAGGAACAACTCCATAGAACCGAAAACAATGTTTCCTATATATTGCATTTTCACATGTTCTTTGTACACAATCAACTCGCCGATTGTGGTTTTCGTTCATGCTGACAACATCTTTCGTTCCTGCGATATCCTATTTTTCTGCGTCTCTGAAATTCTTTTGCTGTGATAAATCCTGAAACCTAAATGGTTTCTTTTGCTGAACTTCGGATCCACTCGTTGATTCTTCGATCTTTTCCTCGGTCAACGGGGTCGCCACGTTTCTGAATCCGTTTCCGTTTCCTGGGCATTCCTGTCCGAAGATATGCTTTCCGATATTATACGGGGATACACTGATAGGCAAAATAAAGTGTCCACTTCATCTTTTTTTGAGTTTCTCTCATCTATTTTGTTCAAGTTTAAACAAAGAAACTGTAATCTTTTTTCAAAGCTTATGTTTTATATTCTTTCAAGTTTTCTCTTATGGAATACTGAAAAAAAAGTTTTACTTAAAGAAATCGCTGGCATGGCTCCACCTCTACCCTATCGAGATTTTGTGGGCGATTCTCGAGGATTGACATTTTAAAATTCTTCTTTTTCTTCCATCATACAACAAATCGCTTTTAATTGAAATTTCATTTGAATTTATTAGAAGCATTCTAAAATGTTCGTCCTATACTTTAACTTCTTCGTTCAACCTGGATTCGTCTATACCGTTAACGTTTTTTATTCAGTTCCAACCTGGACCGGGTGTCAAGATTGGGTCGACTTGTTATGTGCTAAACATCGGTGTGTTTGCCTCTATTTGTAACGTTTATCGGCTTGAGGTTTGCACTCAAATAAGTTCGATATCGCAGGTTGGAACTGGTTCCAACCTAGGTTCCAAAACGAAAACGGTATTAATTTCACAGATTGTTTAGGCAGCAACAGAAGCGATGAACGAAGGGCCGCTATACAATTGAGAAATTCAAGTTAAACTAAAGTGAGGTTAAACATCGTAGTATCTAAAACTGAAATTGATAATAACTTTCTAGCTATTTTTCAAACAAATTGAATTGGTCAGTATCGTCATTATCGTCGATTTTCTTATCTTTTTATCACCGATTACTTTGCTTAGACAGCTCAGATAACCATTTTTAACGAGCGCCATCTACGACGTCTAACCTCACTTTTGCGTTATCTGGATTCCTCCATAGCAGTTATCCAAAAACAAACTATCGCGTGGATCGCAACGAAAAAAAAATCAACCGCTGTTGTCGAAAGCAAAATGCGAAGTGGGCCTATGTTGACATTAAAATATTTCCTTTTCAGCTTTTTTTTATCAACTACACGAATGGAGTAACATAAGGGAAGTAAATAGAAATTATTCTGAAGAAATCTAGAGACTGTTTTCATTAGGCCGAATCTAGTATTGAGAGACTCTCTTTGAATACTTTCTCTTTCATTCTATTCCAATCACCTAAACGTTTTTCATTATATTATTTGCAGAGTATGCTAGTGCTGGGTGTTTCGATCTGTACTAAATAATCCCTCGAAAGTTTTATAATGACGCTGTATAATAAATTAGAGAGGACGAAACAGGAGAGAATCTCGCATTGTCAGATTCGCCCTATTGAAAAAAGTTTCTAGAAATGTTCTTTTTTAAACCAGTTTGTTTATTTGTTCGGCTCAAACGCGTTAGCTTTACAGATCCATAGGCAATGTTTGGGGATTTAACAAAAAAAAAACTATGTCTTTAACACTCTATGGTTCTTTTTCAGCGAACCGTATCAACGCGCGATCGCAAGTATCCATCTCCTTCTTTTCATCATCACTAATTTAGGTGTCCTCCGGCAGCATGGCAGCTTCTTCTAGTATTTTTTTTTCTTTCAGCACCTCTAGCGTTTCCAGTTCCCATTTCACCTTCAGCTTCTGATCCTACCGTGGCTGTGCCTCCAGTTGCATACTGCATATCCGCACCGCTCTGCTATTGACGACGCACTTTCGGCTGACTCCGAGCTTTCCGCTTGGGACAGGAAGCCATCAGGTATCCCTCTTCCTTGCAGATGAAGCATTTCTCTTTGTTGCCTTCCCTAATAAATTTCGTATGGTATCGTATGGCAGCGATGACGGGATTTCCTACTTCACCTCGGGTATGCCCAGCTCCCCTGGAAACTTGTCCCGCACGACACGTTTTACGCGTCCATGTTTCGACAACACTGTAACGATCACTTGGTCGGAAACCTACGTTGGGAGATCGTATATTCGCTTCGCTCATAGCAGATATGATCCTGGGCATGCGACATGTACACTTTTATTTATTTTTTCGATTCCAGTAATGGAATATCAGTTCGTCCGAGTTGGCGGTGAACGGGTGCAACATCGGCCGCTCAGACTTGAACTTCACGAGGCGGGATTTTTCCTCTACTATCCTAAATGTCCAGCCATCAACTAGCCAAGACGTCTCAAGATATTGCTCTTTGAAGATCTATTCTTTGCCCTAATATATTATGGGCCCAAAAGGAACCAGAAGCTGATCTGGAAAAATCGAAGCGATCAAGTTTGCGAACATCATGAACCTGACTCTCTAATATAATTGCTACTGCAAATCAAGCGGGTGGTCTGTATCGACTGAATGTGATGGAAAAATCATTGCTGGTGAGTGATAAGCAACATAACGATGACTGTCTGCACATGTGGCATCGTAAATTAGACCATCGAGATCCGGATGTGATTGGCGAGGTAGAGCGGCGTGATTTGGCCTCTGGAATGAAGTTCAAGACCTGCGGAATCCGGCAGACATACGAATGGTGCATCCTATGAAGAAGTCGTCGGCGGTGTTAGATATCGTGCACAGGGATGTCTGTGGTCCCATGACTGCATTTCCAGGCGGGTGAAGATATTATATGACGGTGATTGACGATCACATCACGATGGTTCAGCATCAAACCTGTTGTAGTGTCGATTTCGGCTCAAAAGAGGAAGAAGTTCGAAGGGAAATCAACCAAAATGACTTTCGTTGGATACAGCAATGGATCGTCGGACAGTAAAGCCTATCGTCTGCTGAATACATCAACTGGTCAGATAGTCATCAGTCGTGACGTACGATTCTTCGAGCTCATCGAAGCGGATAAGAACCTAAAAGATGGAACCATCCGTAACCAACCAGGTGTTTCTCAAAAGGAAGTAGAACAGGTTACGGTGCGACTGTTCGATTGCGGCGAGCAGCATACGGAAAAAGGTGAAGCATCCCAGGATGAAGAGTTTTGCGGATTCGACGATGATATTGAAGAAGATTCCGACGAGACACACATACTAATTAATTTATGCGGACGATATCTTTGTCGTGTGCGAAACGGAACAGGAGTATCAAGAACTAGTCGGAGCTTTGATGAAGTCATTCAGGATCACGGAAATCGGTGACTTGAAGTTTTTCCTGGGAAGTCACATATGGCAGGCGGCTGATCATTTCGTTCTGAATTTAAAAAAGGCGGATTTCCAAATCACAATGGTGGATTGGAATCAAGCGCAGCTCGGTCTTCGTTACCTAAAAGCGAAGACAGATCATGAGCTACATCTCGGTGTTGGCGGTTATCTTCAACTGGAGTGCTTCATGGACGCAGATTGGACGGCAGATTATGAGCTTCATCTCGGTGGCGGCGGTAATCTTCAACAGGAGTGCTTCGTGGACGCAGATTGGGCTGGTGAAGTTGACAACAGGAAGTCCAACACGGGCTACATCTTCAAGTTCGGTGGCGGACTCGTTGGCTGGGAAAGCAGAAAGCAGGCGTGCGTCTCCCTTGCCAGCACTGAAGCGGACTACGTTGCCTAGAATGTTTGCAAGACCTGCAGTGGCTGCGTTGATTGATGGGCGATTTGGGTGAACATCTGGTATTACCTATCGTGGTGAACAAAGACAACCAGAGTTGCATCGCACTAGCATCGGCGGACAGAGCCGAAACAAATCGATACCAAGTACTGTTTCGTAAAGGAATTGGCAGAAGCTGGTATCGTATCCATTCGGTACTACTCTACAGAGCAAATGGAAGCGAATCTTCTCTCCAAACCCTTAGGTGCCACGAAGCTGCGGCAGCTGAGGCAAGCTATTAAGATTCTACCACACGCTGTTAATGAGTTGTGTTGAAGCATCACAGCAAGCATTCAATTGATGGATTTAGTCTGCATGGTCTATTTCAAGTTAACCACATTAACAATCAGAACGCTCGAATCCTGGATTTCGCTCTGGTGAATGAAAAAACGCTTGCTGCATGCCAGATCGAAGAAGCTGTAGAACCGCTTTCTCTTCTTGATTTCAATCATCCTGCTTTTGTAGTAACGGCAACTCTCTTACAGGCAATTGTATTTGGAAGCATTCCGGATGACCGAGGGCTTGATTTCCGTCGTGCCGATTTTGAAGGATTAATAGAAGCGCTCCGTCAAACTGACTGGCACATCCTAGAAACCACGGAAGACATTGATGTTGCTGTGGAATACTTCACCGACGTGTTGAAGACTTACTTGGATGATTTTGTGCCACTGCGTCGGCCGTCTCCTAAGCCACCTTGGGGGAATGCACATTTACGACGGCTTAAATGCCTAAGATCGAAAGCACTACGAACCTACTGTCAGTCTCGTTGCCCTTTCGCCAAGCATCATTTCGCACGTGCAAGTAATAATTATCGCACGTATAACCCTTTCCTGTATAAGCGCTACTGTATACGCACTCAGAAAAATCTTCGCTGACAGCCACGACATTTTTGGAAGTTTGTTAACACTAAACGGAAGGAGAATTGATTGCCCGTTGAATTTTTTTCGCCACATCCGCATCGGAAAAGTGCAATTTATTTGCAACTCACTTCAGACGTGCTTTTTCTGATTCTCCTTCGTCTATACATCAAATTGCAGACGCTTGTAGAGACACACCTAGTGACGTGTGCTTCCTAAATAGCTTTGAGATCACGACCCATCAAGTAAACGCTGCAATAAATAAATTAAAAGACTCTGCATCCAGTCCTGATGGCATACCGTCATGTATCCTTAAAAAATGCAGCGGAGAGTTGATTTCCCTTTCTCGTGAAACTTTTCAACATTTCATTACGGCAGCATGTATTTCCTGAAAGTTGGAAGACGTCAGTCATGTTCCCTGAGTTTAAAGGTTTTTGAAATCATAATGCCTACACTGATTTCAAATCTGCTTTTGATCGAGTTGACCATGGGATACTACTTGAACGCCTACGAAGAATTGGTATCTCTGCGGACGTTGTCAGTTGGTTTGAATCATACATTAAAAACCGTAGGCTCACCGTTAAAATAGGATTAGTCTTCGGAAGCATTCTCAAATTCATCCGGCGTACCAAAAGGGAGCAATCTTGGCCCTTTGTTATTCTCACTCTTCATTAACGAGCTTTCTACCGTACTACCATCTGGTTGCCGTGTGTTTTACGCTGATGACGTCAAAATCTACATGGTGATCAAAACTATCCAAGACTGCTATGCTCTGCAACTGTTGTTGGGTCGGTTTGCTGATTGGTGCACCCGAAACATGCTGACGTTAAGCATCCACAAATGCAACATGATTTCGTTTCATCGCAAGCTCAATCCGATCACGCACAATTGTGCTATGAACGGACAGCCTCTCGAGCGTTTTCACTAAGTTCGTGATCTTGGCGTCACTCTGGATTCGGCACTAACCTATCGATTGCATTACGACGTTATTATCAGCAAAGCGAATCAACAGCTGGGTTTCATTTTTAAAATATCAAGTGAATTTAAAGATCCTCTCTGCCTTCGGCCTTTATACTGTGCTCTGGTGCGACCAATTTTGGAATCCAACTCTGTTGTGTGGTGCCCATACCAGGCAACATGGATAGCTTGGATCGAAGCAATTCAAAGAAGATTCGTGAGATATGCCCTGCGTCGCCTACCGTGGCGTGACCCGTTGAACCTTCCTCGATACGAAGATAGATGCAGATTGCTCGAACTACAGACATTGGACCAAAGACGGAATATTGCGCAAGCTGTTTTCGTTGCCAATACACTTACAGGTGGAATTGACTCACCGGAGCTATTAAGTCTGCTCAACCTCTACGCTCCTGAACGAATGCTTCGCCAACGGGACTTCTTGCTGCTTGAACCCCGTAATTCATCATATGGACTTCATGACCCTGTCCGCTTCATGTCAGCTAGGTTCAACGTTGTCTAGTTTCTATTCGACTTCAATTGTACTCTGGCAACATTCAAACGCAGACTGACAGAATGGCATGGATGGTACGAGAAGGATAGATTAATGAGCAAGTTTTTGTTCCTCCAATTGATTGACGACGAGGACTGCTCCGAACTATGGATGTTTCTTATTTTATACTTTGATCATACTCTACGTTTGTAACCTTGTTTATGAATGTGCAATTAAGCAATGTTTTGTATTGTATTGTATTGTATTTTACTGTATTGTATTGCAAAAGATATGGGTTTTTTACGCCAAATTAAAAACGGCTTTTCCCCCGTCATAAACAACCTTAGGTCAGATGGAGTATATATAATAATAAATAAATACGCAACATCGTTCCGTTGCAATGTATTTTGACTAGTAACGTAGAAAAATTGTCTGTAATAAAATAAAACCCCATTAGTAGTCCAACCATCAACCAGACAAGACGTATGATTATATTTCTCTTAAAAGATCAATTCTTTGCCCCTGAAGCTCTAATAGTATGCAGCTTAAATTTCATCAAGCTCTGCATCCCAGCCTTTGACGAAGTTAACCACTTCGTCCATGACTGGTTTACCCGCTCCATTGCCGAAGGTAAATCACGCAGTATTTTTCAACTACAACGCCGATGAAACAAGAACAACGCAAATTGATTACAATGCCGTAGAGAAGAAGGCTATTGCGCAAATGAACAAAACTATGAACCGTCACAATCGAAAGCAGAAAGTGAGCTGAAGAAATGTCCGTTAGAACAAGTGATTGAAATTTAAATCCTAATTACCGTTATTTCATGCGATTTAA
The DNA here is from genome assembly GCA_024533555.2 of Aedes koreicus. NCBI lineage: Eukaryota > Metazoa > Arthropoda > Insecta > Diptera > Culicidae > Aedes > Aedes koreicus. The sequence goes on from JAHHFK020003667.1 coordinate 351,874, forward strand.
CTGCGGCCAATTTCGGATAACTAAAATAACTACCTCAAAGCTAGGTTTAAATAATAAAACACCTATATTACATTCATACGTGACGACTTCTCAGATAAATCATTCATTCAACCGCGATATTTGATCATTCAAAAAAGTCTTTCAGTTGTATTTGCTGACCGTTAATGCGCTAGATTTTGACTTCCGCAATAAATTATACATCACGGTCAACGATTTAATTTAAGATTCAGAAAATAATGTTGATTTAGAAAGCAAGATCGTTATAAATAGTTCCGATAGTGGAAAATCTAAACTGAGGCAGATACAGTAAAAGATCACTCGCATCCTTGCAACTTCTCCCTTCCAGTTAATTGTGCGAGTTTCATCAGATCACAAACTATTACTTCTTTTTACAGAAAACCATCAAACTGAGAATTGCTCATAGCTCATCTTTTGTGCTGGCTCCATTTGAGCGGATAAACTCAAACATAGCCTGAGCCGTGCGCTTTCCTTCATAATTTTGGATGAACTTCCCTCGGACGAAATACTTCAACGTGGGGAAACCTTGAATTTCAAATCTTTCGGCCGTTTTAGTGTGTTCAGTGCAATCAACAGCCGCGACCTTTCCCGGGACGCCATTCTTGACGAGCATGTTTGCCACCTCGGCAAAGTCTGGTTTCATACGTTTGCAATGTCCGCACCACGGTGCATAAAACATCACCAGCAAACGGTCTTCATTTTGCAAGACGTCGTCCGCGTTCTTATCACTCATAATGACTATCTTATCCGACCCGGGGAAGTCTCCGTACGGTTCTGGAGCTTTTTCTTGAGGGGGTGCATTGGGATCTTTAAGAAATTTGACGAAATCGGCCTCCGTTCGGCCACCGTTGTACTCCTTGACGGTTTTCAGATAGCTGAAGTATTTCAGTGTAGGATAGCCTCGCACCTCGTATGCCGAACAGACTCCATTGTGTCGAGTGCAATCGACAGCAGCCAGGGCAATCTTAGAATCATCCTTAAATTGCTCGGCGGCGTTGGCAAATTCTGGTTTGGCGCGCTTACAGTGGCCACACCCTGAAACAATGCAATTCATTATATATGATAAAGGAAGACATATTGAGAGGAGAACTTACATGGGGCGTAGAACATAACCAGGACGTGTTTCTTTTTCTTCAGGAATGGTTTGAATGTTTCGTCGTTGAGGTGCACAACTTCGCTCTGTTCATCTTCCCATGGTGCTTCTGGAGCTGGCGGTGGTGGAGGTTCTGAGGGATTCTAGTGATTGAAGTTGAAAAGTTAGACGGAAGTATTAGATTGGTAGGAAAATGTTCTCTCTGTCCGGACATTAGGATTTTGTCAACAACAAAGAATGATAATAAGTTTTCAATAGTATGGAAAGATAGTGAGTTGCATGTTATTACAATGTACAAAGTATGACGTCTCTAACTGAAAAAATAAACAAATAAGAGCTGTCGAATATTCAACCTGTTAAAAAAATGAAATGAAGTTCAATGAAAACGAATGACTTCAATAAAAAAAAACTGCACTGAAGTGTTGTCACGTTCTTTTTTTTTTTTTTTTTTAAATATATTATAATTTTGAACGGCAACAATGCAAATTTTGATTAAGAGTATAGAAATTTGGAGAAAAATACTTTTTTATTTCAAACCGCTATTGTCTTTTATGACCGGACAAAAATTTTGTCGACGTAATATTTAGTAATTAGCTGAAATGTTAATTTTTTAATTGCTAGTGAACCTAAGAATGTCAGTTTGTTCTATATACAAATTTGATTGGAAAATATAGGATTTTAACGAAATCCTTCTTTTTTCTTTGCAGCGGATATATGTCCTCTGTGACCGGGGTACCATTTTGTCCTCTAATGTCGGACAGTAAAATTGACTTCTGGATGAAACCTAGAATTGATGCTTTTGCTAGTTTAACGAAAAGCCCTTGTGTGCGATTGCGGTGAAGTAAAGTATATCGTTGTGTCCAAACATAGAGGACGCTTTTCTTACTATGCAAATGCGAACATAGAATGTTATCGTTATTTAAATTAAACTATGCTTGGGTTGAATTTTGAATTGCCTTATTTTTATATAAAATATTTTGTTTTTTTCGATAAATGCGCATATAAAAATAATAAGTTAAATTGTATATGAAAAACCAATGGTGTCCAAGCATAGGTCTTCCTCCTGTACAATATTTTATCAATGACTAAATCAGTTGATAGCCCCTTGTTGTATCCCAGGTTATGAACCAACCCAGAAGACTGAAAACATCAAAATAAAGACATACAAATATCATATGAAAAGAAGCTTAACGTAGACCAGAAAATGTGTTTGTTAAGGTGACCGTTTCAGCGGGACGAAATCATAAGTCCTTAAATTATATGTTAGGGAAAATCTGAGAAAACCAAAATTTCACGCACGACAGGCTTCAAATGGTGAGTTGACAACTTCGAAGGAAGGTGCAACCGACCTCCGGTCCTCACAAGTTCCTACCTCACGCCTCCACGAGTCATATGATCACAAAAGACTGCCAGCTGAAACATGGAGACGCTGGTTGGCGTAGCCTGGGCAATGTTGTCAATCTGACAATAGCGAAGTGAGGGGGTGCGATTGAGGATCGTGTACCTTTAAATCATATTGTATATGTTCCATTCTCATTTTAATAATAATTTCAGCACGCTTTAGAATCATCTTTGCATTCCAAAACCATGTAAGAACCTGGAGCAACATGACAAGCATAAAAGGCTCAATTTATTTTTCATGAAATTATAAAAGACGAAAAAAATATATTTTCACAAAATTCATAAAAGACTGGCATGTGCTTCTAAGCAGTAAAGGATTATATTTAAATATTTTGTTTGGTGGTATTATTATTAAATAAGCCATTTATTTCAGATATCATCAAACTGGACTCTTCGATTACTCCAATTGCTATCTTTGAAATGTTACTAGAACAGTATGAAGAAAAAATATTACAACATGTCTTTTTTGAAATTTCATCTTTGATTTTTGGAATGATCTATACTGTTTTAGCATGTCCAGGACTAGGAGGATATTGATAAATATCTAATTTTTATTTATTTTTCAGTAACAATCCTTAGATGTCAGAAGGTGGCAACGGAGTCGGTGATAGGCTTTTGCAATTATTATTGAATGTATTTTTCATTACCGTCTTGCAAATGAACATTATACCAAATTCGAGCGGATATGATTCATACAGCGTTGTATTCATTTAGCTTGTGTCTGATTTTACAGTTCAATCCTTGTCATTACTTTATCATTACTCACAATGTTATTATATTTGATAATTGTGGTTTTATTGATTTTACTTCATAGATGAGGTTATAAAATCAGCATCAAGCAGCAAATAGTGACCAGTAAATATGAGTAAAATAAAATTATTAAATTTCAATAGATGTAACAAACTTTTTCAGGATACCTCAAACCGAGATTTTAGTGAATTGCTGCTATTACTTTACTATCACTACACTTACTATCACTGAATTGATAGTGAATTGCTGCTATCACTGTACTATCACTACACTTACGATCACTTTAAATTTCAATTTACGAGGATTTAAATAATGCAACAAGAGGTAGGTTGGGTTTTCGGTAAGTGAACAGTTGGAAGCGCATTGACTTACTGTAGCTGCTCTTTACATAGCCAAGTAATTTAATTTGTATAGTGTAAAATTCCTGTAAATTATTCAAGTTGAAATTTGTATATATAGCAATTGGGTCTTTCATGATGTCTTTCAATATGAGAAGAGTGAGACCCTGTAAAAACCAGCACAGTATATGCAGTTAAGCTCTTGATCCATTCATATTGGATCAGTCTATAAAAGCAAATTAGTCCTATACGAATAACATGCAGCGGAAGATGCGTTGGAAAGTAGTATCCCTTGATTTTATCATGCAACATAGAGACTGATATGCTTTTATGGTAAGTTATTTGAAATGTAATTTTTTGGTAAGATCCTTCCTCATTTTATTGCCCACAACTATATTATTAGGAACAGTAGAAATTTGCAATATCCCAGTACATTTACTAGTGCAAATAAAAACAAATAAAATGAGTTAATTGAATCTAAAGTTCAATATAGCCGTGGAATTTTCTTTTTATCTTAACATTTTTTTATTTATTTTTTTATTTTATAAGTCATTTATGCTAAAAATTCCATGCTTTAAATATATGGGGGGGGGGGGGGGCGGAGGGTTTGCGGGGGGTGGGGGGGGCGGGGGGGGGGGGGCCCCGTCCCCGGGCTACCCAGACAACCACAAGTTGTATAACAGTGTTCAAATAATATCGTATATTCCTATATTTTAAGTCAAAATCGCAATTAATTGTGGCCTTTATCGCATTATGTTTGTGTTAAATCGTAAAGAGTGCAAATTTTCGACTTATATACGATGTGTCATTTATTCATCGTACTGCGTCACATACTAAATTGGATATACATCGCTAAACTTTTTAAATCGAATTTGTTATTACAAATTCAATCGCATACGATATTGAATCAACTCGTCTAAGAAAGCAATGGAATTTGCACGTATATGGCCTCCACTTTTGCACGTATACGCCACATTTTTGCATTCTATACGATTTGTTTACTTACATATATGTTTGTATATCATAAAAACAACTTTCAATATACGTGCATTTTGGTTGTCTGGGTAATCCTTGCACTGATGGTGGGTTCTTATCACACATTTTTTTTGAAATATTTTGTAAATTTCGAGTCTTATCAAATTTGGTGATCGGACTTCAGGTTTTTCCTTCCTCCCCAGAATCATAGCAAAAATAATGTTAGCTCACTTTGTGAATTGCTTTCAAAGTCAGCGTGGTGTGCATCCAAACATTGAAAGTAAAAAGCAATTGAAATTTTGGTTTTCCCAGATTTTTCCTAACAAATAATTTAAAGACTTATGATTTCGTCCCGCTGAAACGGTCACCTTAACCTTTAATTATTAATCTCTTTTCACATTTTAAAAGGAAATCCTGATAAAAAATGTGTTTTTCTTTTCAAAGTACTTTCGTAAATGGGAGGCTCCACGCTTCGGTTTAGATGTTTTGTTTTTATCTTTTTTTTTTTTTTTTTTTAGAGTGACACCTGAGTTGATTCGTCACTGAAATTCCGTGGTACTTTCTCTTCCTCTCTAGATATGTTTTCACTGAGCTATAAATTTTACCAGCTATCTGTTTAGGATTCATTAGATGTCATTGAATTTGAATTTGAATATTCCTAACATAGAAAAGAAAATTCAAGTGACATTCAGTGAATCTTAACCACAAAGTTAATTTATATTTATGAGTTATTCAACATCGACATACTTAATGTAATGGAGCTGAGATGGATTAAAGTTGGAACGATAAAAAAAAGGAAATTTGAATACAAAAACACTTAAAACGCCATCATTCATGATCGCACGACCGGAGAATGTCGTCATGATTAAAGAAAAATAATCTGATTTAATCTACCAATGATCTGATTTGATCCTCAAAAAAATCTTTTAGTTAATTATCACTTCAGAAAAAAAATTAAATTTTTTTTTTTTTCAAACAAAATGGCCATGTTAGGAGGCTTGTCTTTAATTTTCCCGTAAACCAATTGTGCTGAAATTTTGGCTATAGCTTAGATCAGTGCTGGTAAATCTCACGGCCGTCATGCGAAATTGAAAAAACTGGTCATCTCACTATCACGAGAAGGAACGAACTATCATGAGCTTTCTTGTCACTCTTCAACCATCGTGCAGTTATGAGATTGTTTCTCACTGAATTTTACTAATGAAGTTCTAACTAGTTTATATGAAATTATCTAAGCAATCTTATGTAACCGGTAGAGTGAAAATGCATTTCAAGGTTTGCGTCGAAAGGAACAGTAATATTACTAACCGTGCTAATAATAACGACAACCAAAACACAGTCCTTTTCTATCATGACGACAAAATCGATGACAGAATCGAAGAAATCTCAATCATCGTTTTCTCACCCGATGAGATTATCAGGTGTATATCGGTAAACATCGTATGAGATTTTTCATTGAAAATGACATTTACCAGCCCTGGCCTAGATATAACCTGAATTTTCATCTGTACACTGTACAGTCACCACTTTAGAAGTTACAGCCACCACTTACGAAAAAAAACAACAAGACTACCTTTTCGATTCCAATAATTTAGGACTTGTTGATGAATTTGAATTACGATCTTGTACATATACTGAATGAGCATTACTTATGGAAATCCAAAGGTTGTCTTATTGTATTGTCCATCACTGTATATTCTGTTCCTACTTACCTTCATAAATTCTACTATTTTATCCGCATCACGAACATTTACATCGAATTTAAATTCACCGTTGCTGAAATACTTCACCGTGGGATAGCCCTTCACTCCAAACTGCTGACCAATGGCTGGTTCCTTGGTGGCATCTAACGCGGCCAGAACGCCAGATATCTTCTTGTCCTTCATGATAACAGCGGCTTTCTCGTATTCAGGTTTCATCTTCTTGCAGTGGCCACACCACGGTGCATAAAACATGACCAAAGCGGATTTTTCATCTTTGAGCGCCGGCTCGAAATTGGCACTCCCCAAATGGACAATTTCCGAGGTCGGCTCAGAAGCCCAATCCGGTTCTTTCGGTTTCGATGGTGGAGGGGCTGCCGGATTCTTCATAAATGCAATAATTCCCGCTTTGTTGTTCTCTCCATCGAATGTATGCTTCATGCGACCATTCCTGAAATAAAGAAAAGAAATGTACTGTAATTGCGCTTTCTTTCTTAATTCAGCAACTTACTCATAGTAAAGAAGCGTTGGGAATCCCGTAATGTTGTACTGTTTCCTGATAATGGAGTTCTCCGGGCGGTTCACATCGATTGCAGCCAATATGTACTTTGGTTTCAACTCGGTAGCAGCTGCTGAGTATTCGGGTTTGAGTGTTTTACAAAAACCGCACCATGGTGCATAGAACATAACTAATACTGGTCGAACTTCTTTTTTTAGGAACTTTCCTAGAGCCTGGAAGTAAACCATATTTATTGACGACAAAGTCACAACAGATTTTTTTTTTCTTCATCGCCTACTTACCACTGCATCCGACACATGAACCACGTCGACGCCAACGGGATCCTCTTCCCAGGGTAAATCTCCAGTTGGATCGCGCATGAAATTGGCCATGCTAGTTGCCGTCAGCTGACGATCGTAATCCTTGTGAAAATCTCCATCCTTAAAATGCTTCAGTGTATACGGAGCCGGATGTGCCTTGAGTTTCTTGCAGATTTTCTTCATGTCACTATTGCTACAGTCGAACAAAACCATCGTACCCTGTCCTTTGATAATTTCAGCTGCATCTCTGAATGCATTTACGGTACTCTGAGCTTCCTTCAAGTTGGTGACAAACAATACTAGCACGTTAGTTTTAGTGCGAAATAGTTTCTTCAGCTCTTTTGCATCAGTGATTCCTTCTACAACGGCACTCTTAGAATTGGTTTTTCCATGAGTTGACGGCAGTATTAGTGCGCTGATCTAAAAACATAATTTATATTTTATTTACTAGAAGACCGTTAGCATGTCAATAGCAATAGCTATGAATCATTATTATCAACCGATGTACACTAAACCCAACTGAATCCAAAATTCTTCAATAAAATTTATTATTTAATATAGAAATAGTAATTGCCAAAACAACTGTAGCGAGATAGTAAGGGTGAACAGGTAGACAGGAGGAAAAACCTGACGTGGCGGCGTCGACAAAAAACACTTCAAAGGGAGCGCCCCCGTAGAAAAAAAAAAACCTTGAGACAGACTTACCAGCACTAAAATGTAGGTTAATGAAAACTTCATGGTGAACTATCATTGGCCGAATACTACATTTAAATAAAACTTTGCAAATTTAGATAAACAATCACGAAATAGCCGGCATCTGCAACAAACCAGCACCAGCCAGCGGCAGAAGCATAACTGGTACTCTCTCCTGGTCAGGGATGCCAGATTTTCTATGCTGGTGGAGATTAATGTAACAAAACTTTTAACAGAGGTCACTAGTGAAAAGAGAACGGTGAAGTATTTTGTACACAGCAAGAAAAAGTTGTTGAATAAGCCTATAGTCGGTATATTGTATACCCGCTAAGAAAAAAGTACCCAACGCAGCAGTTAAGTGTGGGAAGCCAAAATTGGGTATAGATATGTTTACCTACCGTTGGGCACATATAACTTACTTTTGGGTAAAATTCTACCATATAGTAAGTCATTTGTACCCAACGGTAGGTAAACATAACTATACCCAATTTTGGCTTCCCACACTTAACTGCTCCGTTGGGTACTTTTTTCTTAGCGGGTAGAGTTAGCGACACAGAAAAATCTCATATAAAACTCGTGATTTTTAACAGCATGAAAAAAAGCCAACTGTCGAAAATTCCCTTCGTTCGGAAGCCTAGTATCAACAATCAATATGAAACTAGCGATTTGAAATTGGTTCACTGTTGTAGAACCCCTTGGTCCGAAGTTCACCTTGCTGTCTGTACCTAGCAATACACTTTTGCGCTTTTAGGTACCTTTCGATACTAGTATCTTTGTTTTTGTTTTGATTCGCTGTGTTATTTTGACAGAATATTTGAGGGTGTGTTGGTGTGAGTTACGTTATTAGGGGCGAATCATTAAGCTTGGGACCGAGCTTGGGACCGGTATGCTAGTACTTCCTGAGCCATAAAATATATTCATTTTCTTCATGACTATTCAGCCGCTGCTAGTATATAAATCGTGATGGAGCCAGGTGGTGGAGCAAAAATTTCATACAAATTATGTGAAAAGCTATCAAAAAATTCATTTCGCTCGAACTGTGAATAGATAACCCGCATAATTACAAACCATTCCTGGACCATTTCCCTTATTGTTGATGACCGTTTCCGTTATTGTTACGACATTTACCCTTATAAGGCCAGTATTGACTTAAAAAGTAGAGAGGTTACGGAATTTTGTTCAATAATACGATAATACCAAGCGGAATTTTGACAATTGATCTGCATGGAAAGAAATGTCACCTTCACTCACGGAATAATCAAGCGGAATATTTTTCCGAAAGTAAAAGTGACAGCTCATCCCATTAGTTAACGTGGAAATCTTACAAACTTCAATTTTATTTTTCGTTCTTTTTAGGGGGATATGGGGAGAAATTTGGTTCGGTTTTTTTATTTTCGTTTTGGAAAAGGGATTTAATGGGTGGGGGGGGAAAAAAAAAATTTTTTTCGCGCGGGGGGACACACCGTGAGGGGGGAGGCACTGTGTTTTTTGGTGGGGGGGGCGGGGGGTCGGGTGGGTCACAAATTTTTTTGTTTCCCGCTGTATTAATTATATATATATAACTAGTGAGGTTTGTGGTTTGTTCTTTGTTTGTTATGTTGTTGTTTTTGTTGTGGGGGGGGTTGTGTGTTGTTTGTTGTTGCTTTATATGTTTGTAAGGAGAGGAAAAAAAGAGAAGGAAACAATAAATAAATATTTAAGGTGAATTGCTGCTCCACGTATTTTTTCCTATCTTTTACCTCTCTCTCGCAAACATACCTCGCTATTTCAAATTGATAAATCTCGATTGTTAGTGAATGAACATCGAATCGAACTCCATCAGATTGCTCACAGCAAGTAAGCATTCAAACTGATGTGATGAAATATTCAATATCTAGTACAGATTCTGAGTTACATCAATTCTAAATTTTGAGGTAATGGCTGCCTGTCGGGAATGCTTCAGCGTATGCCCTTAAGTAAAATCTATTATCATCGTCTTTGTTTGACAATCACGTTATTGTCCCTGCATGTAAAATTTAGAAAATCAGCTTCGGCAAACAACATGTTGGAATTCTGGCGGAATTTTTTTTAATTCTTTTTTTTTTTTTTTTTTTAAAATATTAAAATTTTTCTTAAAAATTATTAAAACATTAAAAAATTGTTTTTTTTTATTTTTTTTTTTTTTTTTTTTTTTATTTTTATTTTATATAAATTTTTTTAAATGATAATTTTTTTTTTTTTTTTTTTAATAAATAAAAAAAAATTTTTTTTTTTGTATGTCATAATGCACTCCACTGAAGACTACATTTTATGCACAGTGCAACTATGGTTATTGTATTCCTTCAGTTTTCTTGTTGTTGATTGAAAACATTGTTTTGGTTTGATCGGCATCTTCCAACTCAGATAAATGGTTTGATTTTGCAAATAAAAACTTATTGCTGCTGCTTATTGCAAAGAATATATATCGAAAGGGAAGGGAGTAAGTTACCCAAGTAACCACAAGCATTATATTATTGCACTTATTCAACCCAAAATCAACATCATTAATGCGGGATCGCATTTATTCGACATCATCAATGCGGGATCGCCTTAATTCAACAGTTGTCAAGTAATGAAGCGTTAGATTAGATTTAAGAATGTAGTGATGCATTACCAATGCAATAATGCTACTTTAGCAATGTCTTATGGCATTACAAAAGATATAGCATTAGTTCGATCTTAGTGGGGCCCTTTTCAGCATTATTCCAACTTCAATGATGCACTAGACGTAATGCATATGCCCTATATATGCATGCTATTATAGTCTCGTGGTTACTTGGGTACCCTTCGAACCTTTTTTTTTTTTTGCATTCTCACATAATTGTTATTCTTAATTCTAGGTTCGAAAAGGAAGAGTATTTGGATTCGAACACAATTGATGATGTGGATTTTTCGAATCAAAGCAACGTAGACACATTGAAAAATGAATCAAATGTTTATGCCAAAGAAGGCTCCCCGGATCACTTTTCCGTTTTTATGTCAGTGTTTTATCGACGGCTGTATCGCGGTCAACTCCGGCCACGGGAGTTTTGCAAACAAAGTGTAGGAGGCGATTCCTTACAGGACATCTTGGATTGTATTTGTATGATTCCCCGAGTACTTGCGACGTGGATAGGAAAGGATATAAAGGTCCACGTATATGCGTATTCGACCAATGTTGAGACGGCTGCCTTGTGCTTGTTCTACGTCAGTTGATTGCACCGTCAGTAGCTCAAGCCCTTCGAGACACACATCCACATCTGGAGGGTCACCAAAGCTCGTGGCTTCTTTGGGCACTTTTATTCATTCATCGCCGGCACATAAGCATGAAACGTTGACGCAGAGAAACGCCTTCACTAGAGCTGTCGAAGTATTTTCGGTAGACTGCAGTATCTGAGCCAGCGAGATTGCAAACAGTTCACAGAGGATTAGCCGTTGCTCACACCGTGAACGACAGTTGGATACGAGAGGTTTTGGAAATAAGAGACGACATGAATCGTGCCTTCGCTATTATGCAAAACATAATGCAAAAAGTCAACTTATTGGCAGCTCGTGGATCAACTGGAGCAAAGTTGTTTTTAGCGATGGAAGATGCAGTGCACCCGCAGTTATCCGAGCTGAGTCGAGGACTAGCCGAAAAAGTAACCGATTGTTCGAATATTGATCATGCATAAATTTCGCCCCTTTTTACATTTTTTATATTTTGTAGAGATAAAAATCACCAAAAACAAAAACGAATGTGCATACATTCAAATTCTATTTTTTGAAGAATAAATGAATTAAATTGGTTTTTATTCATTGAGTATTTTTTTTTATTTATTAATCGAATGCGTTTAATAAAACTTTTAAGACTACTTCTACGAATGCAATTAAGATAAGTTAGCCAATGCGCTACTATTTATTCTGGAATGATATTGAATTCAATTTCTTTTGGATCATGTTCAAGTGCCTTTTCCGTGAAAAATGTTCCCCCAGGGAAATAACCACTGTGTTGGAACAATTTGCAGCGAGAATAGTGTCTGAGTTGATTAATTGCTTCACACATATCTGGTCGACTAGGGTCGCCTTCGTGATGAATCCTTCGTAGGTATTGCTTGACCCTGATATTCCTTCAATGGGGTTGAAGAACGGACAGTAAGCTGTAAGGAATATGGGGATGATTCCTAGTGATCGAAGGTATTTTATAATGTTGGCGTCGCAGTGGATCTTTGCACCATCCATAATTCAGACTGAGTGGAATCCTGGATAGGTTTGGACCTGGTGATGTTGAAGAGCAAAAGTGCGGCAGCACTCAAAGAAGTTTCACCTGTTAAAAGTGCCTTCAGTCCAAAAGCTATCCAAGATTTTTTTCATTAGGACATGAACTTGGTCTGTTGATGCATAACTACAAATAAAAGATTCCCTTAACCCCAAGGAAGCATAAAAAGGATTCACGTGGTTTTCGGCAAAACTCGCCTCTGTACACTACTTTCTGCTCGATCACACCATACCCTTTTCGACGTAGCATGTCCCGATTATCAATGCCACTTCATCTAGAAAGACTAGATTAATTAAGTCCCGAGGGATTAATTAAGTCTCGTGGGAATCGTACTATCTTCTCTTCGCGGATTTGAATTGCTCGTCGTTCTATGACCTTCCACGATAGTCCGGCTTCATGTAGAATGGCGCAAACGGAAGAAACGCTGATGCTGACACGGAATTGTACCTGTAACTAATGTGCTTCATTCAGAAATAACATTGGTTCTTTTCTGTACAGATTCACTAGCCACAACCGCATATCAATTCCAAATTTCTTATAAACCTGTTTCCGTTGTTTTCGTCTGAAAAGCCCCTACTTCTCATACTTGTTAAGCCAATTATAGATGGTTGATAATGATTTCCCGTATATTGTGGCTAGATCCTGTTTTGATATTCCCAAATAGTAGTAGCCATACAAGGCTTGATAAACAGTTTTAGAGTTCGCCTGTCGCCGACGTTCATTTTGTATAATAACATTTCTGTAAACAGTCAGTGATCTTATCAATATAATACTGTTCTAAAAATAGAGATACTTACATCTTGGTTCACGAAGAAAAAACAGTAAACAATAATTAATGATCGTCAAGAGCAGGAGCATTTTTTTTAGGATTCAAAGAACTTCTCTATTAAAACTTGAGATTTTGTACTTCTATTGCATGTTATTTACATTTGTAACCGTTGGCATAATCAACGACGATAAACCACATGACATTGACAAGCAGTTTGACAGATAACTACTTCGGAAGAAAAGTTCGGTTCGGAAGTCCAACCACCGAATTCTAACGCCGACAATAAGTGTCTCACCCCCTCGCGTTGTGTATTTCTTTTTTTCGTTGAAATTTTCATGACGGGTGCATGTTTACAACCGCTTCCAGTGTTGAATTCAAAACGGACCAATTCGATATGTCAAAAAAAACGTCAAACACCAATCATTTGTTGATGTTCACTCCAGTCGCATTTTATTTACGGAATATTTCGATTTGTTTGCCAAAATGTTAATTTCGAGCAGCAAAGTAACATATTCATAAAGGCATAAAGGGGAGTGGTGACAAGTTAATCATTTTAATGCACTTTTGGCTGTGTCTAATTCTGCTACATAAACGACCTTGACTCGTAACTCTCGCTTCCAACATAGCCAGGATCAGAAATATGGAGGAATCTCATCATCGTGGCATAATGGATCATCTGGAAATGGGAAGTAGTGCTCATCATTTACAAGAAGATCTATCTAAAGGAGTGCTTCGAACGATTCATAATGTTGAGAATGGAACACTGCATTTCATTACAATTCCTCCAGCTTCTAGTAGCCGCGAGCAGGAATATATCGAGAGCTCTCTATTGGGTGCAGATTTGCTATCAAATCATTTGCCTAATGGTTTGCTGGTGGACTATATTAGCAATCCAGGGCCATCTACACCGAACAATCAATTCCACCAACAAACAACCAACTTAATGGATCATCACAACAGTATTCAAACCTATACGGCCGAAGACCTTCAAACGCTGGTAGATGCCAGTACCTTGCAAACTTCGGAGAGTGATCGAAAATTATTCCTCCAATTTGTAAACAAGCCAAACACACAGATATCCCATGAAGCACCGGTAATCGTTACGAATTCTAAGGTGAGTGAAATGCAAGGTTGTCCATCGTATCAATTATTGTTAATTTATTCAAAATTATATTCTAGGATATGCCTCCCGTTAACTCGTTGAGTGATCACGACAAACTAACACAATCCCAACTGACCAATATTAATCATATGCCGGTTGCAACTTCGGGAAGTAACTTCATCCACTATCATCACCAAGATCAACTCCTAAATACGGCGCACTCCAATATGGCAAATTTAAATAACTCTGGAAGCCTTCTCACAGCCCATCATGGCACGCATAATCATCACCATCATCATCATCCTCAGCCTCATCCCCACCATCACCACCAATCTCATCACCATGCTCCTGTAGCAGTTTCTCATCAGATAATTCAAAACACCACACTACTCCAGCAACAGTCACAATCCCAACCTCAGCAACAACAACCCCCACAGCAACAATCGAATCAAATGCACCTTTCGTCGATCCATCCTATGTTACAAGGCGATTGCGCTCCGCCCAAATTATTTCACGTTGCTTCATCAGCTACTACCAGTACAAATATTGCGATAAGTACCGCAACAAGCCAAAATGTAAGTTAAACCCACTAGTATACACTACGACGCACTTAAGCTGAAACACCCTTTTTGGTTTTTTTTTCTATCTTTAGTGCATTCAAATGCCTCCGCTAGCACCCATTAAACGAGTTGAATCTCCAAAGCGCTACCTTGCCTATCAAATGGCACCATCACAACAAACTACTGTTCTTGAAAGGCCACCCTCTGATATCGTGTCGACGGAGGGGTTCATCTCCAGAGAAGATCTAATGGAGTGCGAACCACGAACCGATGATGAAGATGACATCGAGAACGGAACCTTACATACCTCCAGTAGTCACTTTACAAACACATATCTTCCTCACAAGAAGCGGCTTGCCAGAAAATTGGTTGTATCAAAGAGTACGAGCCATCAGGATCAGTTCCATCGGGATTCGGTTATTTCCAATGAGCACCAAAGTCTGCAAATACAATGCACTGTTAAGGAGAAACCAAAGGCGTTTGCCTGTCAACTTTGCAATGAATCGTTTGCCGATCAGTTGATTTTTTTTACTCATTTAAAAGGTCACTACGAACCACTGACGGGAAGTCCTGTTGACGAAGGTAAAGGAAATGATCCGAAGAAAAAACCAAAACTCCCGCGAGTAAAACATACTAAAAAGCTACAGAATGATAAATCTTCTCGGACTAATCCCGAGGAACTGATACAGGCAGCAACATACCAACCCAATCAACAGACAGTTTTCACCTCGCAGGTCGTGAATCACACCGAAAGTGACCGAGTTTATCTTGAACAGAATCAGCTTGGCACTGATGTGATTGCAAATTCTCAACAACAACATACGACATTGCCGGTCTGTGTCGACACTGAAACAGCGGGAGAGTTTAGCGAGACCGAAGACATGTTGGAAGGCATCAGAAATGTTGTACAGAAAGTGCAGGAGGCCGTCGACACGGATACTAATGACGGCCTTGGACTGGGTTCCATGGGGCGCACAACAGTGGATGATAAAGCTTGGTTTCAAGCTCAGCAGCAGCAGCAACAACAGCAACAGATGCAAACAGCAGTGCAGTCCGAAATGGTTAAAGCAATTGATTTTGCCAGTGATCTGGATGCACAGGAAATTCACATAAACACAGGCAACGAAAATTTTGTGCTGTTCCTCAACAAGTCGGACTTCCAGGAACAAGGTGAGTGGAGATTGGTGGGGGTATTGGGTTAGAAATCAATCACAAATTTGAGATAATCATTTCTAAATGTATAATTCAAGTTTACGATGTCCAAAAGATCTTTGCGGCAACGTGAATATCCAATTCACTTTGAACAAATAGATTTTCACATTTTCAAACCGTATTTGTCATAGAAAATAAATAGTTTGATCTGAATTAAACTTCCTGGATTATAATGTAGAAGGAGATGTTTCGCTCATCACCATGCGGCACCAAGAGTGGGCAGTTATGTTTGCTAGAATGAAAGATATGAAGAGAAAGTGTTGAAAGTTCCGTCAGTGTACGGTAGGTTGGAAATAGAATAGAAGTATTGAAAATTGAGCGAAAGGGCATTGGTAAAGTAGTACTCGAACCATGGACGTTATCATTGCCTAACATCCCACTGCGGGGTAGATCAAGGCACGGACGAATCCGCCACCTCAATAGGATGGATCTCGCTCATGTACCACTGATAGCTTGTGATTCCTGGATTACTAGGTATCTGGAAGACATGGAAAACCTTGAATATTGAGTGGGTTCAATGTTGCACTAAGAAAGCCTGTAATACTCTAGAGTAATTGAAATTCATTTTTCAAGAATATTAAAAATACGGCAGATAATCTTTCCAGGAGGTTTTAAATGTTTTCGATTTTTCGATTCAATAGGACACAGTGTGTTCCACATGGCGTTTCAAGTTTTTCGTAAGCCGAGTTTGCCAAAGAAAAAGGAGTTTTAATGTACAACACAATTCCAACAACCGAATGTGCATCAATTGAAACGAGTATTCTATTTATTTGGCACTCCGAGATGATTACCTGACACCCGGCGTATTTTTTAAATTTGTTCGGTTCTATTTTCAATTTTAGAAATGTATTGTTTGTACTAAGCTTTAAATAATAAACACATCACATTACCACTTTTTTCAGATCTATTGGAGCAAACCCCACACCAATTGCCGACCACCCATCAACAATCGACCAATCGTCCAAATTCCAACCCTCAACAGCACGCAATTCTTCGTCACCCGCTACATCCAAATCACGATTCATCAACGTCCTACATACTGGAAACTGGACAGCCACTCCAACAGCCCACAATGGTTGACGAATGTGACATGAACAGTATTCAAATTCTTGGCCTCAGCACGAATGACATCGAAAACCACGAGATAGCTAAGCTGGTGGAATTTAATCTTACGGCACCGCATTTGAACGAATTGGACGGCGCTAAGCTTTTGAAAGACGAACGGAAATCAAACGAAGTGCTTAGTACGGGAGAGTTGGAAGACGATAACGAAGAATGTTATGTTTCTGACGATGAAGAATGTGAAGGCGATGCGTTAGAGACGAACGATGATGATGAGCATGATGACCATGAGGAATTTGTTGATGAGAGTCACCAGTACAGGGAGCCGGATCATATCAACAGCTCAAGGTCACTAGTAACCCTATCTGTACTTCCTGGTAAAAAGAAAGGCAGGAAAAAAGCCAACGGAGAGGCTTTGAATGAAATGGCGAACGATGATGGATCAAAAAAAGCAGGAAAAAAGTATCCATGTGCTGAACCAGACTGTGATAAAGTTTTCAATTCGAAAACGGCAGTGCGCTATCATGAGTTGCAGCATAAAAACGAACGACCCTATAACTGCAATCAATGCCCGAAGAATTTCTTCACTTCCAGTGCATTGAAGGTTCACGAGCGGTTGCATTCCGGGGAGAAGCCCTACAAATGCGAGGAATGTGGGAGAGCATTCCGCCAGTGGGGTGACATGAAATATCACCAATCTTCAATACACTCAAATGAGAAAACACATCAATGCGAATTTTGTGGGAAGAAATTTGCCCGCCGCTACTCGCTAGTGCTGCATAGAAAAATACACTTAAACGAAAAAAATCACGTTTGTGATATTTGCCACAAGGCTTTCCGGGCTAGCTCGTATCTGCAGTCTCACCGAATGATTCACACCGGTGAGAAACCGTACTCGTGTACCATTTGTATGAAAAAGTTCCGCTGTGGAGGGGACATGAAGCGCCATTTAAAGACTCATGACCGAAGCAAGAACCCGGCAGGTAGCCAAAAACCGACGGAGCAACTTGAGGAGGAATCATTTGACAAAGGAAAATCCAAGCTTAGTTCGGCAGCTAAAACCCCAGCAACGGATGTGATAGATCTTACGAAAATCAAAAGTGAGGGTGGAAGCAAAGTGAGTTCCATCCAAGCACCCCCAGTCGTCACGGTACTTTCCAAGGATATCAACCAAGCTGCAAGGGGACCGGGCAGCAGAATAAGTAGCAATACTTCCACTGGTCAACTTATTTACCTCACGCAGGCCACTGGAGATCAGTTTCGGAAATCGGAGGAAACGGTACTGATAACAGAAGTAGAGCGGTGGTGAAAAAAAAACCGTGGAGAAAATGCAATTTGGTACTGTGTTTAATAGACTTTTTCTATTTTTAATTTTATTTTTTATTATGTTAGGTCTAACTGTATTTAAGCATCGTGTAAGAAAAGTATTTTACCTGCTCATTTTTAATAAACTTAAAAAAGTTTATGCATCAACCGCGTCTTACTTATCACACATGTTGATTTATTTATTTATTTATTTATTTAGTCAGCACCAACAGGCTTAAAGTTCAGTTAGAATCCGGAATCACTTATTGTGTTGCAGCGGCACGGAAAGTGACCGCTGCAAGAATTATTTTACAGCGGTTTGTTTACCTAGGCGCCCACTTTCTGTGGTATAAATTTCACGGTGTTTCGTACAGTGAGTCAAAAGTTATTCCAGATGGAAGCCGAGAGGAGAGAGACAATTCTGCACACCCACGTTGATATTTCAACGTGGTCCGCAATAAAAATCGCAAAAACGTTGAAAATCGCCAAATCAACCGTGTATGATGTGCTCAAACGTTTCAGGGAGCGAAAGAGCGTGGATCGAGTGCCTCAAGGTAAGCGTCGTAGTGGAACATATGACCGCAAGCTAAACCAGAAGGTGTTGAGAACCGTCAGAGCAAACGCCGGACTATCAGATAATGAAATCGCACAAAAATACGCTGCTGCTCGCAGTACCGTTCCAAGAATTCGTTTGCGAGCAGGATGTCGTTCTTATCGAGCCAGCAAGCAACCAAACAGAACGTTGAAGCAAAGTTTCGTCACCAAAACTCGAGCTCGGAAATTGTACCAGCAGGATTTGACGAAGTACCAAGGATGCCTGCCCATCGACGATGAAACCTACGTCAAAATGGATTTCGGACAGCTTCCTGGCCAAAAATTCTACATGGCGACGGCATGAGGAGATGTTCCTGCGAAGTTTAAGTTTGCTTTTATGGACAAATTTGCAAAAAAAAAAACTGATGATTTGGCAAGGGATATGCAGCTTCGGAGCAAAGACCAAAGTGTTCGTGACGAATAAGACGATGGACTCGAAGCTGTAGAAGGAAGAATGCCTCAAAAACCGCGTACTTCCTTTCATTAAAGCTCATAAAGGCCCCGTGAAGTTTTGGCCAGATTTGGCGAGTTGCCACTACAGCCGGGAAGTCATCCAGTGGTACCGCGATAATAACGTAGATTTCAACGATAAAAACAAATCCACCCAACTGCCCGCAGTTCCGGCCCATCGAGAGATTTTGGGCAATAATGAAGCGGAAGCTTAAGAAAAGTAGAAAAACGGCTCGGGACGCGACTCAGATGACCAAAATGTGGAACAAATGTGCCAAGAAAGTTGACTCCGGAGGTGTGCAGCGAGAAAGAAGAAAGTGCGAATTTTCATTAGAAACAAAGAGAAATGATTTGTATTGATATTTTTTCCTTAAAGTACAGTAAATTACCTTTGTTTTGATGTATTAAACTTATTTGTACGTCAATCCGTTACCGAAATACAGATGATTTTATTATTCCGGGTTATAAATGGACATAGCTTTAATAAAGCCCCAATGGTGGTATTAAAAATGTGACGAGTACAATAAACTTAAACTTAAATATCAAACCACAACACACTTGTTCATGAAGATCTACATCTCAGAAAAATATGGCGGAAGGGGGGAGTTTGGGGGGGGAGGGGGGGAACTTTTAAAAAAAAGGGGCCCCCGCCGCCCTTTTGTTTTTATTGGGCGTTTTTTTGGGCTGGGTAAAGTTTTTGGGGGGGGGGGGGGGGTAAAAGGGGGGGGGGGAAAAGGGGGGAAGGGGAGGGCGTGAAGGAAAAAAAAAGCAATTCCCGCCATTAATATAGCTCGGATTCCAGACGGCAGAGCAATACTCCAGAATCGATCGCACCAGGGAGCAATAAAGGGACTTCAAGCAGTAAATATCGGAGAAGTCTTTAGCCATCCGAAAAATAAAGCCTAGAGCTCCTGACGCCTTGTCTACGATGTACGAGATGTGAAACTTGTACGTCAACTGAGTATCCAGAATAACTCCTAGATCTTTTACGTAAGTCACACGTTTAATTACCGTGCCTTGAAGCTTATAGTCGAAAAGAACCGGCTCCTTTTTTCTAGAGAAAATGATCACCGAACACTGCTCCGGATTAACCACCATACGGTTGAGGCTGCGCCAGTGAGCAAAGATTTGTAGCTGCTGTTGTAGGAGGTGACAATCGTTGATAGACTGGATTCGTAAAAAGATCTTCAGGTCATCGGCATACGAAAGACGGGGGCCTACGAGAGCTAGGTTCACATCATTGAAGTACAGCAAGAAGATCAGCGGCCCTAAATGACTCCCTTGAGGTATTCCTGAAGTGGCTGGAAAAACGCCAATATTCCTGAAGTGACTGGAAAAACGTCGGACATGCAATCACCACCAGCAACAGTTCTTTTGTTAGTCGAATTACTATAGGTAGTGTGGTGAAAATAAACTGAAATTCTTCGATGGCAGTAATGGCTGACCAACAATTGATACGTTGCGGATGCGTTTGCGTGAATTTGACAGTTTTCTCATAGGTTTTCTGTCAAATTTACGTAAACGGAACGCAAACGTATCTATTGTGGGTGACCCTTAAGGTGATAAGGGATGTGGCGATAAGCCAATGTGCCGCTAAGTGCAATGCTGTAAGCGATCATTTGTTATATGATTAGACTGTTCATCACTCATATGCTTATTTTCGTTCAACCTTGAAGTCCTTCAGTGGTGTCAACGTTTTCCGTTCGATCTTTGAGCGTTGACAGTCAGTCAACTGACCTACGTCTCGATTTACAGATGACCAAACGAATCTTTCCGATACCATCTTCCTTGCAGAACGAACTCCCGGGTGCGTAAAAGCGAGAGTTGTTCTCATAAGTAAAATAGCTTGAAATGGCCTCACACGATTGTTCGTCTCATCACAGCAGACGGGTAGATACGAGTGAACCGTCTGCTTTAATTCAAGCTTCAGTGACGCTTCCTATCCATTCAGAAGATGCTTCAGTTCTTCGGTTTTGCGGAGCTGCGATTTCTGCCAAGTTTATTCCTGGTGGAACAACTACTCCTTGTACTCTGGAAACTGCATCTGCTACAAAAAAAAATCCACTTACAGTTACCGGCGAAAAAGAAGATTATTCCGTAATAAATTTGTAAATGTTAACAAAAGTCATAGATTTGAAAAAGATCTGGCGATACGGTGATACATTCTGTCTTTTGTACCTGGAAGTTTGGTTTGGCTTACTGGTAATGTTTTTTTTTTTATAACACAAACGAAAATTATCAACCATTTCAGAAAAACTATTTTTATAGGGTATGAAGATAAAAAAGATCAATTTCGAAAATCAACAGAAAAATCGGTCAAAATCAATGACCCCCTTTCGCCATGATGATCGCCTATAGCCGTTTTGGTATGCTTTCCACCAAGGTTTCGGAGGTAGCAGGGATCCAGTTCGTTCAAAGCCTTCTCCAATGCCAAATGATACGTTTATTTTTTTATTTGTAGTTATGCATCAACAGACCAACTTCAGGTCCTAATGATGTTGGTTTTAAAAAAAAGAACATTACATAGAAAAACGATTACACAATATCTTAGTCATGACAAAAAAAAAATTAAAACTATACACTTATCTCAACTCCGTGCGTCAATTGCTCTAAAAACGGTGGAAAATCTCCGACTTTTGTTTGTTGGTTGCGTCTGCTTTATTATCGAGAATCGCCCAAAGATTCTCGATTGGATCCCGTCAGGGATCTGGAACGGCCATTCTAAGGGTTTGATGCGACAGTATCGGAAAAGGGCGAGCGTTTTTTTGGCCGTATGCTTGGGATCATTATCTTGCTGAATGGTGTAATTGCCATCCAACCCCAGCAATGACTCGTCCAGATTTTCAGACAGAATATCAATATAGCCATCTGCTGTCATGATCCCTTTGATTAGGGCTAGATTACCCACTCCGCCCTACGAAAAGCGACCCCAGACCATAATATTACCTTCACCGTTTTCCATGGTTGGCTGGAGATGCCTATCCTGCAGTCCTTCATCACTTTTGCGCCATACTTTTTACCACCGTTTCCACACCACAGCTCAAACTTGGATTCGTTCGACCACACAACACGTTTCCAGAACTCCAGGGGCTTAGTTATGGGGGTTCTGGCAAATTGGAGCCGTTTTTCCTTGTTAGTCCGGTTGATAAACGGTCGCTTCCGGGCGAAATGGCTTTTCAACCCTTGCTCAGCGTCGACGCGTCGACGGATAACGCGATCCGAAATCGGATTTTCTGGATACTCAGCCGCAAAACGTGTGCAAACGACTTAAAATAAATCAAAGAAACTCCTGTACTGATCTGATCAATTGTGACCATGTAACTTAAAAAGTGATATTTCGATAAATGTATAACGAATGAATTCTCTGCAATATCTTGGTTATGATTTATTGATATGTGCAATAACATATTTCACTGTTTTTTTCTAGCACAATATTTGGTATATATTATGATTCATTTAGGTCTTATGTGCGTAACATCAACTGAAGTCTACAGCCTATTCGTTCAATTTGGATATAACTCACGATAACTTCGTACAAGAATCTGTAACGCCAGTTTAACTCAAAAATGTTAGTAAAAAGACCATGTGCCGGAATGTTCTCGATGATCCAACTGAATGGATCGGACAACTAAAATTCGACCTAACCCAATGGGGTTCTAAGGATCGTCTGTAACAAAGGCATAAACGCATTTTTACGAGTGCACAAATAACTTTTAACGAATAATGCTGGAAGTGAATTGCCAATATCTCTTCATCCATGGTTTACTTGATAGCCAACTGCGAAGTTATCCAGTCCAAATTTTCATAAAACCGTGGATCGCTCATCTTCAAAGCGGATCTCTTGTACAGATAGTAGTAGAGAGGAGAGACTAGAACAGACGAAAAAATATTAAAATTTCTAGTCTGAGGATACTCACATTCAACTTACAAAGTCTCTGAATAATGAACAGAGCAGTCAATGCCTTTGGCCATTGAAAGAGATACGGAGACTTGTGGTGATCAATCACTTGCCAGATGTGTAGGCTGATGCAAAGCAAGAAATACGTCATTGCTGCCAAAAGTGGAACGCGGAACTTCTCGTAAAGCAAATGAGCCATACCAGCCTGAAACGATGCAGAACATAACGTTGAAGGAAATTTACCCTTGAATAACAAGAACCAACCTACCTGATAAACGTAAGTTGAGTACAAGCTGAATATGATCGCCGTAAGCGAGAGAATCAAGCACACATCCTGAGCTCTGTAATAGAAATATATAACAAAATATACGGTCAGTTGAATAATTTGATCATTGAAAAATCAATAATCCTCCTACAAAAACAGAAAGATGATGGACACTTTGTCGCCACGGGCAAGGTACGAGAAGCTGTTGATCCCCAAATCGACGCTCAAGAAAACCAGTTGAAAAAATAATAAGGAAGCAAACCGCTTGAGGGATAGTTTAAACATTTCTTAGACGATGAACTATCCCGGGATGGCGATTCTTCTGACGTTTTCTCAATACTGCACACTGCACCACCCACGCAATAAATAAGATGCACTATAATGCAAAAGCTGTGTTATGTTGGCTATGGTATACTGGCAGTGCGAATGAAAAAGATTTACAACAACATTCACTTTCGGTAGTAAAGCCAGAGCGCGATGGAGAGCAAACAAAATACTCTATTTCATAAAAAAGAGACAACAGAAGTAAACTTCTTTACCGACTCGTTGGGCAATTTGACTTCACGAGTTCCGGTACAGTAGTATATTTGTTGAAAAGGTTGACATGTCCAAACGACAGAAAATTATTGTGAAACACGATGAAAAACCTGGTGAAACACGAACAATAACAACAATATTGTTTATTTGACCTCAACGAAAAGAGCCTAATTTTAGGGCACAACGATATTGTTCTCGGTGCCGTAGATTTTTATATAAAATTTATAAATTAAATTTTCTGGCAATAGGGTATTATAAGGGTGTGTGGATTATAACATTGTTCGATAATAAATACAATAATATACCGGCATTTAATTTATTTTTTTAATTTTGACAAGCGAGACTATTGATAAAAACAATCTCAAAAAATAAGGATTGCAAGACAACACCATCCTATTTCACCATGAACCACGCTACAAAAAACAGACCAACCATTGATTTCTAGCATACATAAGTTGACATATATGTCATAATGGGAGCCCCCGTTACTGAAAATAAAGCGCTGTCACTTTGTATGAATGTCACTTTGTGAAACTGCATGTCAGTTTTTGAAAATAATAATGATAAGATTTTTCTTGTTTAAAAATCGAGAAAAAATAGTTAAGATTAATAAAACATACTTTTGTGCTAGGAAGAACGCCCATCAACGATACGGATGTAAAAAAAACATTTTTTTAAATTAAAACCCCCTATTATCATATTAATTCAGCTTCTGTCATTCAACTCACAGATTGACAGTTAGCTTCCGTGTAATTGAATTTTAAGAAAGGCCACTACGATGGAAAATGCATATAATGTGATTGTATTTTTATATGGGGTGGTAGTAGATGGAATACACAAATGGCCGATATATATAAGCCACAAATGACCGATGTCAAGCCGATGTACATAACCAATACACAGTTTTGGAAGCACACCTATCAGAAATCATAAACATTTTTGGCAGAAATCTTGTCATTACAGTTTGACTTGTGTAATTTTTGTAGTTTCTTGAAAATGTGCCTTCAAAACTTCGAAATGGTTTTAATTTATATTTTTCATTCATCGTAATGTATGCTTCATTTTTGATATATTAAAATAGTTCCAGAGCAATAATATTTATATAATTTTGCATTTATATCCCATTTATAATGCAGATTGCAAATATGCGGATTTCTAAATATCCTACAATAGCGATTGAATGAATCCGATATACTCTCAGAGATGTTGTTGTTTGACACTTTGACAGTCACAGTAGACCTCCACTACACTATAACAGCGAAGAAGTCCAGAAGAAAATGTATAAAGTTTTAGGCTCAGGAAGTACCGGCACATCGGTCCCAAAATGAAAGATTCGCCCCCAATAACGTAACTCAGACGAACACACCCTCAAACATTGTGTTAAAATTACAGATCGAATCAAAACACAAACAGAGATTCTAGACTCAAAAGTGCAAGCTTGTATCATAGACTAACTCTAAGACCAGTAGGTCCCGAACAAATACGATATTTTTCTTGGCTCAGTCAGTACTAGCACATCGGTCCCAAGCTCGGTCCCAAGCTCAATGATTCGCCCCTAACAACGTAGCTCACACCAACACATTCTCAAATGTTGTGTCAAAATAACATAGTGAATCAAAACAACAACCAAGATACTAGTACCGGAAGGTACCGAAAAGCGCAAGAATTATTGCAAGGTGCAGACTGCAAGGTATACTTCGGACCTAGGGGTTCTACAACAGTGAACCAATTTCAAATCGCTAGTTGCACATTGATTGTTGCTTGTATTGCACGGTGCGGACTGCAAATTTTAAAATGTAAACCGTTGAAACATCAGTGCCGCCTTGTCTAGGTTTTACCGAACTAAAATTGACAGACAGTCAACGGCTATGAAATCTCGAGGCGCGCATGTGGTGCCATCAACATACGATTCACCAAAACTAACGGAAACGAGTTGTAATTTAAAAATGGCACTTAAAGACATTTACACACGGAGGCAGGGAGATAGTCACTCTGCCACGTTGTTTTTGTGTTTCAGTGTGACGGATGAGAAAAATCGGTTCACTTTGTACTCATTCCTCTCTCATACACATCATTCATTAGAAGTGAGCCGTACCACGTGTGAGTTATTCCGATTCTGTTCATTTCTATTCTGCTTTCATTCTGTTCGTAGAAAACATTCAGTTTGATTCAGCTGAGCGAGATTAATTGAATCACACTCATTTCTTCAAATCATACCTTAAACCAGATTTAACATTTCAAATAATAATCTAACATGATGTTAAGTAATCAAATGCAACATAAAAACAAAAAACGTCATATTAAGCCGTATCTCTTCTATGATCGTTCCAGCTGATTGCATTCACTGAGTCAAATTAATCTCGTTCAGCTTATTCAAATCGCTTGCGATCAGTGGCAACGCATTCATTCAGGTATAACGTATAAAGATGAAAATTTGTTTCGCATGATTCTGTTTTCCTCGTTTATTCTTTCTACAGTTGTCATTTCCGAGGATTCGTGTAGAATCGTTTGATAGGAAACATCACACTCGTTCACTATTCTGTTAGCAACCGAGGGTTACTATTTCACGGTGCTCATGCGAGTGAGTGAATTTTCCCATGCTTGGACGGAAGGTGTTTCGGAGTGTCGGAAGGTGTTTCTGTATTTCAATTTATCGGTCAGTACTACAATCGAAAACTTATGCATATTGGCAACCATGGACCTTTTAAACGGTTAATACACGCACACTTATGCGTCATCTAAATCACATCAGTGTAAACGAGAGAGAAATAAAACAGTTAGAAAACAAACAATCGATTCATAGAGGTGTTGCCAGAAATTAATTTATCTTTCTTGTTGCAGCGAGTGTGTTTGAAGTGTGGTGGATTAGTGTTTTTGATGGTGTTCACACATGGTGGCCGAGTGACTTACCCCCTGCACGAAAGGCATCCTAGCTTAGATGTTTGTTCTGTGTGCTTTTACTAGTGTGGCGTACTATCAACAATCAATATGCAACTAGCGATTTAAAATTGGTTCACTGTTGTAGAATCCCTAGGACCGGAGTACACCTTACAGTCTGCACCTTACAATAATTCTTGCGCTTTTCGGTACCTTTCGGTATTAGTATCTTTGTTTTTGTTTTGATTCGCTATGTTATTTTAACACAATATTTGAGGGTATGTTGGTGTAAATTACGTTATTGGGGGCGAATCATTAAGCTTGGGACTGAGCATGGGATCGGTGTGCTAGTACTTCCTGAGCCAAAAATATATTCATTTTCTTCATGACTATCCAGCCGCTGGTACTATCGTACTATCACGTAGAAAAAGAGCACCGATTTGATTGCATTGCAATTGCAATGCATTGGTTAATCGGTTCATACTATCTTTTAATAAATGATACTATCCCAACAAACATCGGTGTTGAATTAGAGCTTGTTCAAACAAATTTGGAAAAGCTATTCAGCTATTCTAGAAGAAACAGCTGAATAGCTTCCCCAAATTTGCTTGAACAAGCTCTAATTCAACACCGATGTTTGTTGGGATATGCCTGCATATCCTACCCAAGTAACCACAAGCATTATTCTATTGCACTTATTCAACCCAAAATCAACATCATTAATGCGGGAACACATTTATTCGACATCATTAATGCGGGATCACATCAATTCACCAGTTGTCAAGTAATGAAGCGTTAGATTAGATTTAAGAATGTAGTGATGCATTACCGATGCAATAATGCTACTTTAGCAATGTCTTATGGCATTACAAAAGATATAGCATTAGTTCGATCTTAGTGGGGCCCTTTTCAGCATTATTCCAATTTCAATGATGCACTAGACGTAAGGCATATGCCCTATATATGCATGCTATTATAGCCTCGTGGTTACTTGGGTATCCACTATCCCTAAAGGTTCGAACGCAGTGATAACGGAAGCGGAACGCAACGACAGCGGAACAGCCCAATCTGACTAAACCTGCTTGTCGGATAGAAAACTGATTCATTTCATTTATTTGTCGTCAATCAATAGTAGACCGTTTTGTTACAATAGTGCTTACATTTTATGTTTCACTTATATATACAGTACGCCTTAGGAAACTAACACATCAGATTTGCATTTTTAATGTTTTGAATCGTTCGTCATTATCTAATTGAATTGAAGTATTGTTTTAGTTTTGTTTTGGTCATAGTAAAGTCTACATTTTCTCCATGCTTATTGTAAGTTGCCATCATCTGATTCAGAGGTACAAATTTGGCGTAATTTGTACGATGATGGCTTGTAATAAATATATTTCTATTTCGTAGTTGCCGCGACGGTATGTAAAAATTAAGTTTTGACAAAAGTTCTGCTGAATCAACGCGTTGCGAAACAATGTCATTTACGAATGATACTAATGCAAATTCACGGCGCTCTTTTAATGATTGGATGCTGATAAGCATGCAGCGGGCTTCATAAGATGGAAGCGGAAACTTTGTCCAACCTAATTTACGAAGTGCATACAGTAAAAATTGCTTCTGTACCGATTCTAGTCGTTCTTCATGGGTGACTGAAAATGGTGACCAAACCACGCTACAATATTCCAGTATTGACCTCACATATGCAATGTACAATGTTTTTATTGTGTACGGATCATGAAAATTGTAACGAAAACGTTTTATAAATCCAAGCATATTATTTGCTCTGTTGATGATAGTATTGTAATGCTCAATGAAAGTTAGTTTCGAGTCCAAGATAACTCCTAAATCCCTTGTTCTTTTACATTTCTCAACTGGCTGATTCCCTAGATTGATAGTTATGTCTGGGGTGTTTCGTTTCCTACTAAAAGCTATCGAATTACATTTCTTTACGTTCAGCTGTAAAAGACTTTTGTTGCACCAAATATAGAAATCATTTATTTCTTTCTGGAATGTCATGATATCTTCTTTGTTTCTTATTTCTAAAAATAGTTTCATGTCATCAGCGTAAATAAGAAATTTAATGTTTTTGAGAATAAAGGAAATGTCATTTACATACAAAATGAATAAAAGAGGACCTAAGGGGGAGCCTTGGGGGACTCAAGGAGCCTTAAAAGGATTTGGTTTCTTCCCTTTGAATCTAACTATTTGTTGACGGTTAGTAAGATAGGATTCGAGCCATCGGAGGATTCCTGCCTCAATTCCCATTTTTCGCAATTTGAATAGAAGCATGGGTATGTCAATGCGATCAAAAGCCTTGCTGATTAGATCCAAGTTGATTCCAATTGGACATATCGACTTCATTTGCGACAACTGTTAAACTTGCCGTTTCCGTTCACATTATATTTGGGCCTTAAGTTTCAAATATCGAAAAAAAAAAACTCGAACTAACCGGAAATATAAACACCGACAAACCAACATGAAACTCAATCTTCACTTTTGATCAAAAATCCATAACGACCGATACAAATGTGCAGCGATCCCATCTATCAAACCTACACAGAGACAAATTTCATAGTCAATTTAGACATTACTGGGGGTTAGGTTGACTTTTGCAGTATAGTGATTTTAAACCGACTATGATCATGGTCAAAACGACCATTAAAAATAGTTGACCCAACATTTGACCCAACATTTGACCCATAATTTCGGCATAGTCCTTGTTAACATGATCATAGTCAAAAATACCATGAACGTGGTGAATTCTGACTATGATTTAATTGTCGGTATAACGATAGAATTTTTCTCAGAGTATGAAATCATTTTATCTAGATAAAATTAATTTGTCCAGAATTGCTCAGACATTTCCCAAGCGTGTTCGTGGTTTCAATAAACGTTCTCAGCGAACATGAAGATAGATGTCAGTAATATGATTTAAACAAAAATATTAAGACATTATCTATTGTCATTCTTGTCGGTTTGTCGGTGACATAACCACGGGCTGGATAATCAAGACGAAAATGGATACAGTTTAAATAGGCCCATGAAGTACCAGCACATTAGTCCCAAGCTCGGTCATTTTTCAAGAGTTAGTTTAAAAGTGCTATGGTGCTATTGCCTTTTGCTTTCTGCCGCACACAAAAAATAAATCTTGTTTTATTAAAAGTTTTGCACTTTACTTCTGAAAAGTATTTATTTTTCATTAAATTGAAAGTAAAATTATCTACCACGAAAGTTCTTCGTTTGATTTGAAAGTGTTATGTTTCGGTTCAGTCTGTAAATTTAAAAGTGAATTCTTTTACCATGAAAATTGTAGAACTGTCAAATCCACCAACACAAAGGAAATCGTCGTATGGATTTTTTCTCTATACTGTTGTCAAATAATACAAAAGCTTCACATTCAAAATGTTCCTCTTGGCGAATCGCCCCAACGAATCGCTTATCAGGAAAGTTCACAAACATTCGGCGTTATTAAGTTCCGAACGGACCATGCAAACGGAATAGGCCATGTCACTGATAATAATCCCTTTTTTTTGCAGCGGTGCCACAAGCGACGACGAGCGGCAGCAGATTCTAGAGCTGGCTCAGGTGCATTCGGAAGATATGGAGAAAATATTTCAACTTGGATCTTTCGGGATGGAAACATTGGTGATTGAACGACGCCAACCTCCGGTTCCGGTCTCTATGAAAGTTATAATAATTCATTTGAAAATTAAAAGCTTTTTATGTTAAACCATTTTTTCTTTCGATCAAAACAGCATACATTTATTTTGATTGCACGATACTTTCTAGTTGAAAGTTCATTTTCAAATAAAAATAATTTGCAACCATTTTCAAATATGCCACGGTGTGGATTTGACAGTTCTACAATTCATCTGAAAAGAAAACTTTTTATGTTAAAAGTATTTTTACAGCATACTTTAATTTAAATTGCACGACACTTTCTGGATGAAAGGTTATTTTGGAATCAAAATAATTGGCTTTTATTTTCAACGATGCCACGGTTTTGATTTGACAGTTCTACAATTTGTTTTAAAAAATTTCAACTTTTAAATGTAGAGCAGCAAAATTTTGAATTGACGGTTTGAAGGTTTTGGTTTTGAAAGTAAACTGCTTTTTACGAAAAAGAACCAACGCAACTTTTCAATTTTGGTAATGGTTTTTTTAATTTTAATAATCATTATTCTTTGTGTGCGTGAACGAAAAGGCTTGTGAATAAGCCACAGCTTCCTGAAATACATACCCGCTTTCAAAAAATCAGTGAAACCATCCAATGTATGTTGGAAGGGGGGGGAGCGGTTTCTGGTGGCAAACTTTTTTTTTGTGTGGGGGGGGGGGGGGGGGGGCGGAGACAGCGACCGGACACACACACAAAATATACGACACCGCGGACACGGCGCAGTCGAGAAAAAAAAATAACATTTTTTTTTTTTTTTTTTTTTTGTTGGGGGGTGGGGTTGGTTGGGGTGGGGGGGGGGGGGGGGGGGCGGGGCGGGGGCGTCGCTGTTTTTTCTTTTTTTTTTCGGGGGTTCGGTTTGGGGGGTGGTGGGGGGGGGGGGGGTTGAAAATTCAAAAAAAGTGTGTTGTGTTTTGTGGTGGGGGGGGGGGGGGGGGGGATTAACGGTGTTCAGTGAAACTAAACAGGTTCATTAATTTTGTTCCAGGATCGGCCTTTGCGCGTTCAGCGGTTTTAAAATCTACCCTGCTAGTGGTAAAACATTGGTCAAAGCCGATGGCAAGGTAAGTGTCAACATCTGTATTATTTTGTCCTTTACGGATTTCTTGAAACAATTTAACTCAATGCAAGTGAAAGACAGTTTTCATCTTCAATAGCAAGGTGATACAGAAAGAAAGTGATTTATGGTTCTTTAAATTGTTACCTAAGTAGTTTGTTGATATTCTAAGTGCCTAACCTTCAAGATCAAATTTCGTTTCAGACCTTCACCTTCATCAACAAAAAATGCGAGCGTTCCTTTTTGATGAAGCGCAACCCGCGTAAGGTGAAATGGACCGTCCTGTACCGCAGGAAGCACAAGAAGGGCATGGTTGAGGAAGCCACCAAAAAGCGTAGCCGCCGTACCCAAAAGTTCCAGCGTGCCATCGTCGGTGCTTCCATCACCGATATCATGGCTAAACGAAACATGAAGCCAGAGGTTCGCAAGGCTCAGCGGGATCAGGCCATCAAGTGAGTATTGGTTTCGATCAGTCTAACAAATTCATTTAGTTCGAAGCTTCACCAAACCATAAATATGAAAAAAGCTTTTACGCTTAACGATGATGATTGATTAACAACAAGTGCGATATATCTACTCCAAAAGCCAACTTGCGCGTTTAAACGTTGGATAAATAATCGGTGGCGTTTAAAAGATATAAGTTAGGCTAGAGCAATAGCATTTTGTTCACCTGGGATTTCTATATCCATGCTACTAGAGAATACATAGAGATTTCAATCTTTTGAAATGAAACATTAATTTATTGAATTTATTGACAGTTCTAAGTGTCATTATGTTTAATCATCCAGTAAAACTCTTTTTTTTTTTCGTTTTCAGGGTCGCCAAGGAAGCAAAGAAAGCCA
The DNA here is from genome assembly GCA_024533555.2 of Aedes koreicus. NCBI lineage: Eukaryota > Metazoa > Arthropoda > Insecta > Diptera > Culicidae > Aedes > Aedes koreicus. Next base: position 384,119 of record JAHHFK020003667.1, read on the forward strand.
AGCAGGCCGAGAAGAAGGTCACTAAAGCCCCGGCCGCTAAGCAGCAGAAGCAGAAGGCTGCCAAGGTGTCGCAGAAGGCCGCTCCACGTGTGGGAGGAAAGCGATAAGCCTCCTGAGTGCTTCTGAATAAAACTGTGCGCGTGTGAATGCTTGCTTAAAGTCGAAAAAAAAATGAATAATTACATAAAAACGTATTTAAATGCTTTGCTTCCAAGTTATTTAAGAAGAAAAAAGTTATCCTATCCTGTCCTGGTTTTGTGTAGTTCAGTAAAATCGGCATCGATTGCCTGATTGTTATCACCATTGTGGACATTTGAGCAGCGATGTCAAAAATCTTGGCTTTTGAATACGACTTCTAGTTTATTATTGAAACGCAACAAGTTGCAGAACAATGGAGATATTCACTTAGCGAACCGCAAACTTCCATTACTTACAGGTGTTTCCTGATATTTCTGGGTTAGTGTATATGATTCTGGTGCGCGGATTTCAACCGTGTGATTGGTATGCGGAAAGTTTCTGGATCAAATTGCGTAAATAATTTGTCATTGCGTCAATCATTTGTTGCACCTCAACTTGATTGAAAGTTCTAGCGTTCTAGTACATTTTTGATGACCCTCTATGTATGCTTTTTGCAAAAATGCATGTTTAAAAAAAAGTTCTAGAAAAGTTTTATTCATAATGCCGCTGTCAGCCAGTGGGAGTTATATTGTAAAGTACACACATAGTGTATGTATATTGATGCGCGCAGTGCATACCCCTAGTCACATCTTCCGTGTACTAAAATAATAGTTGCTCGAGTAAAGTTTGCAATCGAACTGAGAACTAATGATATCGCAGTTATTGTGGATTTGCATAAGCATATTTTTTCCGGATTAACATAGTTTCAATCGAAATAAGCTTGAATGTTGGTTACTTGGAGACTATATCAGACTATTCAAACAAATAAGCTAATAGTTGAATATATCCACTGAGGGTTATCTAATGGCTAATCTATTATCTCAAGGGAAGGTTCGAAGATGATTCTTTTATAATAATGAATTCTATCACTGAATAATCGTACCACCCCGTAAACTTTCCAACATCGTAGCTCTGATATTAATACGATCACGTTCCGTTCAAAATCTGTTCGGTTGAGTATCAAATGATATCAGATAAGTCACAGAATATAAAATATATCAGACTCAACCACGAATATAAATTGTTGTCAAGTTGTTTCCACTTTTCAAGGCCAGCTAAGAGGAGTTCAGTGGCGACTTAAATCTCACACTAAATCCTTCTGGAGCGATTGAGCTTCGTTATTAAATGAACAGCGTTAGGAAGTCGGCTTACCATCGTCAATGTTCCATAATGTCGCTTTCACTCAACAAGGAATTTGCTATCTGTTTGCTATTAAATTTGCTAGTGTGTTCAATGGTGAACGAATTTCGTTAGACTCAATCAACACCGCCTCCAGCAATGTTCCGTTGTTAAACCAAGCTCACTGTCATGTTGTTATTAATTCAGAAATGATCTCCAGAGCAGCCTTGCAACTCGTTCAATCTCGTTCAAGCCAGGGCCAGATGGTGTTTCGTCAGTTTTTCTCAAACAAAGTCTTCTAGGTAGTCCCACTACCGTATGCGTGATAAAGTTTGCACCAAAACTTTACAACGCATACGGTAGTGGGTAAAAACTCGGTTTTCGATTTTTTTTTTTTGAAAAGTGGGATGTTTCTGAGCTGCCGGTGGAAGCATAATTGTCCCATATGACATTAGGATATTTTTGATTTTGTTGTGCCTACCACAACACTTGATATGTACTTTCAAAATATAATTCAAACAGTTGTTGTTAATTCTAGAAAAATCGTGTAAGGTACAGTGGAGCAAGTGGGTAAAGAAAATCGTGTAGTTAATGTTTGTTGCGTGTTAACATTATCATATGAAAATAAATCCAGGTGACTTAGTCATGATTATTATATTCAATCAGTGATATGCTGGCATACGTACTTGACATTTATTTAAAAGTGTATTGAAAAAATAGGATGAATATTTAGGGAACGTGTTCAAAATTTCGTAATAGTGTTTTGCTCTAAAAAAATAATATTAATTTTCGGAATGATTGCTTAAAACTCAACAATGTAAGGAAACAACCATAACTTTATTTTATTCAATCGAACACAATTGACATAGGTCAAAGATTTCATCTTAAGTTCTAAGGAAATTTAGCAGATTTATCTTTCTTATCTGCCTTCAACTTATCCTCTGCTTCTTTCTTCCTTCAACGTTCAAGAAACTCCATTGATGTTATGACCTCAACGCCAGCACATTTTTTTCCTTCTCTAGCCTCGAGTAGATGGTTGTTGCTTTACGTGTTCAAGAATAATTTCTCATCATGTTTTGACTTAGCTGCATGATCTATATTCACAGACGACAATAGCTTCAGCGAATCTGTTTTGCTCAAGCCACGGTTTGACCGTTTTTCGTTTTCGTTAAATCCATGGAAAGATGCCTCACTAAAAGTATCGCGAACCGACGACATATTTTCTTGTGATTGTGTTCGGAATGGATCTTGATTTTCGATATTTTTACTAGCTTATTCAAAGCGTTCACATTCTGTGGCTTCTGAAATCTTCGCCAAGCAACTTCATCGTATTTCTCGATGGAAATCACCTGATCGCAAAACGGATAAATTCCAGATTTACTGAATCCGCTTTCCAATATAGCTCGATCCATATCATCCACACCCGAAAGATAATGGTAGAAAAAACGGATTTCGGCATTTTCACCCCATAGTTCTTGCGCTGCCATGCTATTACCGCTTTCTGGTAACTCATTTTTAGCGGTTTAAGCACAGCTAAATCGATCTGCTGGAGCAAATGGCTGGTATGTGGAAGGAATTTCAAAATGACCACTTGTTCTTGCAAGGCTTTTTCAATTAGTTTTAGCGACGTATGGGATGCGTGCCCGTCGTGGTCTTGCCTTCGGAATCGCTTGCTAAAACACACGCTCGAAATAGTTTTCAATCCATCCATTTTGAGTGGCAGCATACACTGAAAATAAATCAATAATTTTTATTATTAAAATTGCCACTTTTTTGTCAATTGGTCAATTTTTGCTTCGAATTGAAATCATGTGAGCCAGTATGATTTTCATTTGCCGCACATAATTTTTAACACTCGTCACTTAATACACAGGTTCGTTTCCAATGAGACTGATATGGTCCGCACATAATTTTCAATGAGTTCCATCCCAGTCGACGTCGGTGGTTTTTCTGAGGCGAAAAAACTCTGGTCACGTCTTCCTTCGGAAGGGAAGTAAAGCCGTTGGTCCCGGTTCATATTCATGAGTCGTTAGGTAGGGTCCAGGTGGTGGAGTCGTCTTCCTGGCGTCGGTGATTGTCACCATGTGAGGAAATAGGCCGACGTAAAATAAAGATTAAAAAAAAAAAATAATTTTCAATGAATGAGTTCTTTAATGGAGTCCACTGGTTATTAAGTACTGGCCAATTGCCAAGAGGATCTTTTGTTTGGAAAGTCCAAAACCCCATTTTTGCATGGTTTTAACATGGGCAGCTAGCTTGGCTTCAATCTCTCATGGTATTGCCTTATCTCTTTTTTGAGTAGAGATCCACGTTTTCCTTCAAGCCGGTTATTCAACGCAGATATCGGAATACCGTAGCTTTTGAATACCTCGGTATGAGACATTTCACTGTTCGTAACAGCTGCCAAGGCTTTGTACAAATCGTGCTTAGGATATTCAGCAGGCGTCGTTACCCTCCGATAGTTGCGAACCATGTTTACCTACAATGTAGAAAGAGAGATTCATTCGATAAATAGTAAATTTTAAATTGCCCCACCCGGCTGTTAAAATTAGGTGGTTAAAATATTTGACTTTTTCTTGTTAAACCCGAATATTTTAAAGGTTTTTGCCATCAAAATACACAACTATTGAAAGAAACTACTTACTAATGCATCAAGTATATCGATTTCAATTATGCACGAACGAACTTGCCCACGACTGAAAATTGACAGGTAAACAACTTCTTGGTCCTTTTTTGCTAAAGGGGCTAAACATTACACGATTTTTTCATTGATAGGGATGATCTAAATGGTCTGGAAGGTATGCTTGTTGGGGGAAGAAGATAATATTATTTTCACTTACCCCATTTACCCACTTGCCCCACTGTCCCTTATACGATGAGCGATATTTTCCCACCTGAAATATGGACGCATAATTGTCCCACTAAGAGCAATTTTTGTTCTAGTGGGACAAATCGACCAGGCACTTTTTCGAAACTGATTATTAAATTTTGTAAGTTGGGACAATAATACGTCTTAAACTATTTTGACCATCGATCGAGTTTCCACTTGCTGTAATTACGGCCTCCACAAGCTCCGGCACGCACGGCAGATCCTAATAATGTAGCCTGGACTCATGTCTCTTCAGGTACGGGTCAATGTTTATCTGAGGCTTGCTGTACTCGGTGGCGCTTAGAACAGACTTTGACCTTCATGACGCGCTAAATTGAACAATCCAGCAGATTAAGATAAGGGCTGGATGGCGGCCACATATCCTTTGCCCGGAACGGCAGATGTTATTGCAATCACATCTGTGTGCGGTTCAAGGTGTGGCACGGAGCAAGATGGGTAAAATGCAACATACATTTGGCTTCGGGCCGTATTGCTCTTTGATCCACGGTAGAACATCCTTAATAAAAATCCCGATCTAGACCTCCGTGTTTACTTTCACGCAAAGAAATCACTCTGTGTTGAATCAACAAAATATTTTTTGGTATTCAATACAAGGTTTCTTTTTGTTTCAATGCATAAAAAAGTTCCAAATCAGTTCAAAATTTCATTCAAATCAAACAAATAAAATTATTTAAAGTAATCACTGTTGTGTGATATTCGTTTAAATAATATTTTATTTATAACAATCACATTTATTTTTAAACTCAAATGATTATTTTATTGTTTTAACAAAATACTTTTTCACCCTAAAAAATCACTCTGTTTTGAATCAACAAAACATGTTGCTGTTGTTCAATACAAGATTTGTTTCAATTCATAAAAAAGATCTAAATCAATTCAAAATTTAATTCAAATCAAACCTATCAAATTATTTGAAGTAATCACCGCTGTGTGATACTCGTTTAAATTATATTTGATTTATAACAATCATATTGATTTTAAACTTCGTTTTAAACAAAAATGCTTAATTAAGTGTTTTAATAAAATAGTTGTATGAGCGCACATTTCATAGCAGCCATATTGCTACCTCTGACCTCTGCTATCCTAATGTAAGTTTAAACATAATATATTATAATTTGTTAAACAGATTATCAACGAGTTATTCTCTTTGCAGATAACTGGAAAAACAGCTCAACTTCCGAAGGAAGACTATTCTGCAAATAAGCTGCCATTATGACTGCCTCTCCCCAATATTTCTTCCCGAGTCCAGCATCCATCATCCGATTCTTGCGTTCAGAAACGCTGTTCTGCTGGGGTAATATGGTGCGGTAATTGTTGAAAAAACAATAAAACACGACTTTCAGTTCTATAAAGCATGAAGTTTTATTTCAATTAAATGGTTTTATTATATTAGTTCATCAAAGTTTATTATTTCAACAAATGCGTTTAGTTGGTTTAAGAAAACATTTTGTTTTGAACAATAAAACACGATGTTCAATTCTATAGAGCATGATGTTTTATTTCAACTCAAAGGTTTTGTTGAATTAATTCATCAGTTTTATTGGTCCATATTCAAACCAAAATTTTAGTTGAATTGATTCCTCTTTTGTATTGGTATAACTACGTATTTTTTTGCGTGTTGTTGTCCTCTGAAGCCACCAATCCAAACACCATAATGCTAGCAGGATGCTTGGTCAGATACACGTTTATTTTATGCTTGTCGGCCACGTCTTTACCACGAGCAAACTAACATAATGCCGGTGGAAGCATAACTGTCCCATGTGACATTCTGATATTTTTTATTTTTTATGCCTTAAGTGTGCATTAAAAAAAGCGACTAAATGTTCCGATTTTTCATGCGATTAGTACCTCCCAGAAGTTGCCGCCTTCATTAAAAAGTACCACAAGTATGACGACGTGGTGTTTTGGCCGGATGTAGCGTTTGCCCATTACTCGAATAAAATGCAATTTGGTTTGTTAAAATATCTGATTCCGTTTTTTTACCATCCATCCGAAAATAGTTGCTTTTTTTGAAAGCACACATTACCACAAACACTTCATACGTACTTTCAAAATATAATTCAAACATATGTTGTTAATTCTAGAAAAAATGTAAATACGATGAGTGAATTTTCCCGCCAGAAATATGGATGAATATTTGTCCCACTGAGAGCAATCTTTGTTCTAGTGCGACAAATATGCGTCAAATTTTCAAGTGGGACGAATTGACTTGGAAAAAAAATTCCGAAACCGATGATTTGTATCATGAGACAATAATGCGTCCACCGGCAGTATAGCCATCGGCTCTGGAATTTTATACGGGATCGACAGTAAACATGCTCTCGTCAGAGAACAGTATTACTAGATTTTTTCGGTTGAGGAAGTTCAAGATTTTCTTTTGGTGCAAACATTATCACGAATACGGTACGTAAGATTCTACAATGATCTCTCTCGCGGAGGAAAATTGCTGATATGTTCCCCGTTTATATAAAGTGGAAGTAAGCGCTTTATAAAAAGGGAAGCAAGCGCAACGTGAACAACTAACGGGGGATCACATCGCTTAGTGCTGTATCGAAGATTTTTGTGCTGGTTGTCATGAATTATCTAAATGCACACTGCAAGCAATATCTAAGTGCCGATCAATACGGGTTTAAAGCTGGTTGGTCTAGAACTACAATTCTACAATGTCTAACATACATCACAGATCGGGCACCACCACACGTGATTTACACGGATCTCTTACGTCTAGATAAACTTCGATAAACTAAACCACACCATTGCTATAGCTAAAGTGTGTGCTGATGAACATGGTTTCGTTCGTATCTCACTGGACACCAACTGATGGTAGGTTTAGCCAGGTGACTGATGTGGGGAGGGGCATTGTAGCTGTAAAATATTTGGGCGCACACAACATTGTTGTTTGGAGGGGTTAGCTCAATACACTTATTCCAGAAAACGAAATGTTTTTTTAACTTCTTGTTTCCGTCCGTAAATTAATTATTCCGAATGTAGTCCCCTGCACAACCCTTTAATAATTATTGATTCTCCAACGTCTTGATTCCGTCCGAAAAGTAATTTTCGGGGAAAAATCCCGGTCGATGATTTCATCATAGACTAACTCTAAGACCAGTAGGTCCCGAACAAACACGATATTTTTCTTGGCTCAGTCAGTACTAGCACATCGGTCCCAAGCTCGGTCCCAAGCTCAATGATTCGCCCCTAACAACGTAGCTCACACCAACACAATCTCAAATGTTGTGTCAAAATAACATAGTGTATCAAAACAACAACCAAGATACTAGTACCGGAAGGTACCGAGAAGCGCATGAATTATTGCAAGGTGCAGGCTGCAAGGTATACTTCGGACCTAAGGGTTCTACAACAGTGAACCAATTTCAAATCGCTAGTTGCACATTGATTGTTGATTTCATCGCGTGAGCTGATTTTTTTATTGATGAGCCATCTTTTGAGGTTTGGGAACAGATAATAGTCCAAGGGAGCCAAACCAGGTGAATACGGCGAATGCGGAAGTCAATGGAGCCGTAAGTCCTTGATTTTAGCCGTGGTTGTGATGCTCTTGTGCACCGGCGCATTGTCTTGCAAAAACAAAATTGTTTTTCTCTTCATGTGAGGCCGTATTGCAGCGATTTCGGCCTTCAATCGCTCCAATAATGCACAGTCATACCAACAATGAATATGAAACTAGTGATTTGAAATTGGTTCACTGTTGTAGAACCCCTTGGTCCCAAGTACACCTTTCAGTCTGGATCTTGCAATACATTCTTCCGCTCTTCGGTACTAGAAGTTTTGCTTTTGTTTTGATTCTCTGTGTTATTTTGACAGAATATTTGAGGGTGTGTTCGTGTGAGTTACGTTATTAGGGGCGAATCATTCAGCTTGGGACCGATGTGCTGGTACTTCGCAAGCCAAAAACTATATCCATTTCTTCTTGACTATCTAGCCGCTGGTAATACTCCCTGTTGATGGTTTTGTTCTTTTCGAGGTAGTACACGAAGAGTACTACCTCTGTTCGCTGGTGTGTAATAGTGAATCCAGGTTTCATCAACAGTTACTAATCGACGCCAACAGTCCTTCCGATTCCGCATCAGCAAGTCTAAACACTGTTTCGAAGTGCTCTCGCGTTCGTGTTTTTGGTCAGGAGTGAGCATGCGCGGCACCCAGCGGCAGGATAACCTTTTCATATGCAGAATCTCGCCCAAAATATGGCGTGTGCACTCAGTACTAATCTTTGTGGCATCTGCTAGCTCAAGCACCTTCACTTTCCGGTCAGTCAACACCATTTCATGAACTTTTTTGACATTGTCCTCTGTAACCGCATCGGAGGGCCTGCCGCTGCGGACTTGATCAGTAATAAAGTTGCGGCCACCACGAAACTCTCGAAACCAATATTTAACGGTGTAATCTAACGGAGCATTTGCGCCATAATACTTATCCAACTTTTCTTTTGTTTTCCTCGCCGTTTTGCCTCTCAAAAAATAATCTTTTATGAGAGAACGAAACCCGTTTTTATCCATATTCAACATGACGCCAAACACGTCAACAAAAATCAACTTGTGAAACTAGGAGAATTTAAAATTAACACTTCATTTGATCACTTTTTAAAAATAAAACATTGAAAAACTTTTTTCAAATTATCACTAGTAAACGCGAGCTTCAAATTCCACTAGAGAAACCTAATCTTTTGAAAGATAGGCCTATTTCGTTTGCGACTTACAGACTTCTTCAGTGTCGAGCACTTAATTTTAAATTCTCCTAGTTTCCCAATCACAATCGTTCTACTAATACGCTCAAAAAAGTTTTTTTTTTTAAAGTGAAAGTGAACAATCAGCTGTCAAAACAAAACAAAGGGCAGTATCGCACTGAAATTTGGCGTGTATGCCGAAATATGAACGGACTACAATGCACTATAACCTTTTTTGCAGAAGCATCGCATTTTGGCGGTCAAGGAGGTTACTTTTCACCCCACCTAGTATTTCAACGACGTTCACCACGTTATCAGAGGACCACATGACAAATTACCTTAAATAGTTCCTATAAATCTGCTCAATTACCGATTGCTTCAATCTTCAAGGCCAGATCGATGCATTTGCTGCCTGGTGTACTATTAATCGAGTGGAAATAAATCCGGCGAAAAATGCTCTATTATTCCTTTTTATTGCTTTCACTGTTATTAAATGGGAGCTTTCGATGCCAGCTATCATTTTTGCATTAATATGGATGTGTGGCAAGGCAAGTAAAATCATACCTTATACCCAAGGAGTCGAGACCAGACCGGGAATCGAACCCAGCCACCTCCAGCATGGTGTTGCTTTGTAGCTGCGCCTTCGCCAACTGAGCTAAAAGAGGTCCCACCGATTTATTCGCCTACAATATTTTGGGCTAGACACTCGAATGACTACATCACATTAAAGATATTAGGTCGCTATATTAGGTGTTCTGTTAGATGCACAGCTGACATTTTTACATCATATTTCATGTGTTGATAAAGCGTTTGGAACTCTTGGATTTGTCTTTAAGATTGCAAAGAATTTCAATGGCATTCAATGCCTGAAATCACTCTCTTGCTCCCGCATGCATTCGACTTTGGAATATTGTTCTGCCGTCTGGAGCCACAACAACGACATTGAGCGAATCGAATCCATTCAACGCCGTTTCCTGCGATTCGCGCTTCGCTGACTACCTTGGAGGGACCCACATCGTCTTTCTAGCTACGAGAATCACTGCCGGCTAGTCGAATTAGAACCTCTCTGTATCCGAAGACATTTTATCAGAGCTCTAACACTGACATAAAAAAACCTTTCGAAATTCATAAGATTTGCCTTATGAAACTGTATAAGCCCACTGTATTTTGATTCCATACGGTCCTTATGAGTCTGAAAGGTATGTTCAATGGGGAAACATTGTCGGCATCCCTTCAACAAGGAAGGTTCCCGTGCAGCGGAAATGCTCGAGGCATAACTTGGACATTCAAAATTCGATTGACATAGAGGTCTTTTGGCATAATCGCCATTTGGCATTGATTAGCGAACAGTTTGAGAAAGATTATTTGGAATGAAAATCTGTAAATAAAAGTTTAAAAATCATTGCTTTTTTATCAGTATAGGGTTCTTCTTCTTTCTTGGGGGCGATTTTATGACACCTTCTTCTTGTTCTTTTGCAATTCTAGACGTCTCTTTTTGTTTACTGATCCCCGTTGACATCAATGCGGCGAACTGTAACAACGCGCGATCTTCTTCGGTTCATCGTTACTGATTTCGGTATCCACCGGCATCATGGCAGATTCCTCCACTCCGCTTGGGACAAGAAGCCATCAGGTGTCCCACTTCTTTGCAGATGAAGCATTTGTCCTTGTTGCCTTGGTAATACATTTTTCCCTTCCGGTTGGCGAAGTGTAGCGATGACTGAATTTCCTGGTTCACATCCATGTACGCGCCGCGCACATCAGTGTAGGCTCGAATGCCCAGCTCCGCCAGAAACTTCTCCCGCACGATACGTTTCACGTGTCCATATTTTGACAACACCGTAACGATCTCCTGGTCGGGAACCTCCGCTGGGAGATCGTATATTCGCACATAGCACATGTGATCCTGGGCATGCGAAATATGTACTTTGACGTTTTTTCCATTCTCATAATGGAATATCAGCTCGTCAGAGTTGGCGGTCAGCGCGTGCAACATAGACCGCTCAGACTTGTACTTGACGAGAACAGACTTTTCATCTGCTATCCTATATGCAGCGTCAATTTCACAAGCTCCGCATCCAAGCCGTTGACGAAATTTGCCACTTCGTTTAAGGTTGGTTTATCCGCTCCATTGCCGAATGTAAATCGCACAGTATTTTTCAACTCGCACATTGCTGCTATAACAAAAGCGACCGAGTTGATGAACAAAACTCAACCGTACCAATCGAAAGCAGAAAGAGAACTGATTCTGAAAACTCATCATGAGTATGACCATAACACATTTTGAATAGAAATATTATTTCTGCATGGGAGATATCAGAAATAAAAAAATCAATAAGCCAAGTTGAACATCGATTCCAGTCATTAGCTAACTGCTCTGATCCATTTACTACAAGCGTGATGTTAATAATTTATGTTGCCACCTTGTCTGGCAGCAGTCAGTTCGTCGCAGGGCCATTTCTTTCCGTTCTAAATATTCAACGACAGTTCATATATAGGAAATGTGTCACTCTGTTAACATATATTACCCAATAAACCATGTTTTTTTTTCACTTTCTATGCTTCAGTATCCTCCTACGGTATTAAAACATATTGTTTTGCTGCCCTTCAATTAAAACATGAAACGCGATTAATAACTAAACTCTTTCTGTGATTCTCGGGTCGAGAAACATTCTCAATAAGATAGAAGGTATGATCGTCTTTTCTTTTTTTATGATTAAAAGGAATAAACTTGAACAGCTGATTTAACATGTAGTCACATTAAACAATCAAACCGCATGAATTTGTCCTAACGTGACGATGGATGCTATTGCAGTAACAGAGAAAAATGTTAAACTTACTTATGATGATTCCCATATCCTACACAGTTGTTTTAGTATGAAAATAAAGCACACACCCGTCCTCGTCGTCGATGTAAATAAAGATGACGTTTCTGTCTTTGTCCAAACCATGCTGCCTGTTAATTGTTTAGGTGAAAATGCCTACAAATCCGCATCAAGAAAGGTGTGGTTGAAGGGTGTGCGAATGGTTTTTCGAAATGATTGTTGTTATTATTTGTTGCAATTAACTATCGACTCCGTTTAGCACTCGGCTCGAGCATTACTGCTGCTGCTGTTGCATGGGTGGCGCTAACCGACTGATAAAGCTAACGCTGCTCTGAAGAACCTTGCGCACGACTGGTGGCGTGCGCGCACCGTTGGCGAAATTCTCCGTAACCAGACGCAACTCGTAAAATACGTTCCTCGTGTAGGGATTGCGACGGGACGAATAGCGCAGCACCAAGAATTGATAGTAAACCAGTGGAGTCATAATGCCGGCTTTACCTCTGCAACGACACAAACGAAGCGAAATTGATTTTATTGATTGATGGACGGCACACAACGATTTGCCGTGATGTAGCTAAAGGAATACTTACAGACATACTAAAACAACAGCCAGTGGCATAATGAAGATCTCAGCGAATGCCGCCAATCGAAGGATATTTCTGGTTTGAAATTCCACCAGAGAGATCAACAAGCGTGCACCCCACCATGAGTTTTGTCCGAGAGTCTGAAATTGAGATGAAAATATTATTTAAAAAAAAAAAATGTTTGAGAATGTATAAAATATTAGTTACTGGCAGGACTAATATGACAAAAGGCTTCATATACTCAGCATACAACAAATATGGAGCTAACGCAACAATCTAAATTGTAGTCACACTGTATTACCATACCCAACGCAAGAGGGTATAGTCTTCTGGCATTCAGATCATATTTAATAGTAAGTTATATAAAAACGTGCATAGGATCGCAGTTAATACAAGTCATACAAAAAAAGAGCACCAGTGCCGTGTGATACACTGTAGTCTGAAAATAAATTGAAAACTTAAGATGATGTTAGATGTTGCTGAACATGGTTACTCAGGTTGCTGTACTTTAGGCTGTTTTGACGTTTAAATGATCAACAGATGAACAGAAGATTACAGCAAAATGAAAACTAAATTTATTATTAAATTTGAGAATTGTAAAGCGAAATCAAATGTTTCATTCAATTTATTGTTGACATAAAAATTAGTTTGAAACTTTGTGGTGTTGAACTTTACTTGCGAAGTTAGTCCATATTGCGTTCATTGAATATGCGAATAGATGAAGCCCAAAGGAAATACGTTGAAATCTGCACATTATATTGATTTTAAGGCCATTATTTTATCGTCACGCGAAGCAACAGATTTAAGGTACAAGGTAATGTGGTTGCGGGTCGCACGGGGTGCCACCTGAAGCTTGTAGTGCATCATGCTGATTACTTAAGAATCCTGCAACGTAGTGTCTAATCGTCATATATGCCGTCAGTCAATATGAAGATCTCACAGTCAAAGGGCTAATATACATTTAGATACTCACATCAAGCAGCGTCAGCGAGTAGCTAGCAGAATGCAGGACTGCAAATAGTGCTACTGGGAAAATGATCAGTAGCACTGGATAGGCGTACAGGAAAATCAGCGAGTATAGCAGATAGTGGCAGGAATCCTCCAGTAGCAGCTTCTGTAAGTAATCCCGAGAAAACTGGAACCGTGGCATGCGCTGATGTAGGCGAAGTGCACTTGTGGCGGCATTGGCCATTAATACTTTGTAATAAGCATTGGTGGGGTTTCTGAAATGGTTAGATGCATATGGGTTTAATAAAATCACAATTCACAGTGTGTTTTCAATATTTATACATCGTATAACTATTTGTAATAATAAATCTTCTTACACTCGACCTACACGGACCATTTTCAAAGCTGTTGCAGTAGTCGCAGATTTTGCGATTCTCGCGAATTTGCATACTATCAGTCACTAAAATCATTTATCATTTTATGGTGTTGCGAAAATCGCAACTTTATTTAAGAAAAACGGTTCATAGATCTTGGAAAGTAATTATCAGTATCCTTTAACGGTCCATCTACAACTTCGATTGCTTCCTGCAATTGATATTTATAAACTAGCATTAAGTCTGTTTATGACGGAATTTCCATTTCGCCGAAGATTTATTAAATCGAATCTTTTTTTTTCAATTGATCTGTCTTAAAAAAAATTAAATGTTCAGAACGAGGAAATCATTCTTTCCAAGAAACGTTTTTATAAGAACTTTGTCAATAAAGTAAATCTTACGGCTTTGAAGCTGCATACCGTCTTATTTTTTATACAAAAATGTAATATTCACGTGTTTTGCCCAATCCCGAGAGGACAACAAATTAAGCAGCAGTGAAAGCTGATATTTCTATACATTTTTTATACCGATTCAATTGAAGTCGATCCGAGAGAACTTTAAAATTATCACGGAAAACAAAGTAACTATTGTAGATAGGTATTTAAAAATAAAGTTAATATTTTTTTCTGTAATAAGAATGGTCTCACCAAGTTATACTATTCGATATCATTTAACAGTGTATAATTTTTCATTGCGTGGGTCGGCACACGCTCGTGACAAAGTGCGAACCAAGAAAAATTGATGAAATTTTGGGTAAAACTTTAGAGTGTAATGTTTACATGTGCAAAATTTCGTCACAATCTGTCATGTGCTTATCAAGATCCGAGAGGGCTTCCAAGCAAGAAGTGCTTCGACAATAAATTACGGGCGCGATCGTTGAAAATCCAGGCCAGTCCCACAGATGGATCGCGAAACAGTTGGGAATCCACAATTCGACCGTGTTCAGTGTGGTGAAATCGATCCAGACGACCCAAACAGCTGGCAGCGAAAGAAAAGGCGAGGACGATCGACCCCGTGAACGCAAGGAAGATGAGGGATTACTTCAACCGCAATCCGAACCATTCGATTCGGAACGTGGCCAGGTCAATTCTTCCGTCTGGTTCGTCTAGCAAACAATGAAGCAGGCCGGACTTCATGTCTTCAAAGTAAGAAAGGCGCCTAACCGAACAGATAAACAGAATACGTTGTCCAAATCCCACGCCAGAAAGCTGTACCGCGAGTGGTTGGTGCAGCCGAAATACATCGTAATGGACAACGAGACGTATATTAAAGCGGACGCCAAGCAGATATCCTGGATTCTGGCCTGTTGTTTTTCGTCGACAACTCCCGCCTGTATATTTCGGAGAAGTCCGGAAGAAGAAGGTCGACAAATTTGCCAAGAAGTACTTGGTGTGGCATGCGATCTGTGGGTGCGGTAAATGCAGTAAGCCGTACATAACGACCGACACTATCAACGGCCAAATATATAAAGAAGAATGCCTCCAGAAGCGCCTGCGATTCTTCCTCCGGTCCCACGAAGGTTACACTCTGTTTTGGCCGGATCTGGCTTGCCATAACGCGAAACCGGTGATGGAGTGGCACGAAGCCAACGACGTTGTGTTTGTGCCGAAGGAGGCAAATCCGCCAAACTCGCCAGAACTTCGCTTAGTAGAAAAATTTTGGGCGATTATGAAGGGAAGCTCCAGAAAACAGGGAAGATCTTCAAAAACGACAAGAATTTGAAGAAAGGGTGGATGAAAGTGTGTGAGAAAGATGGTGCAAGTGTTGCACAGGATTTGACGGGTAGCGTTAAGTCCAAGGTGCGGGAATTTAGCCTAGGAGAGGAGGTTGAATAAACCAACTTTGCGAAAACATAGCTAATATGTGTATTTATTCCCTGAGAGTTTAAAAAATATCCGACTTTAAATGAATTGTTGGTGATCATTTTTGTCTGTTGCATTTTTTTCGAGTATCATATTTACCTAGTGTTTACGAGAATCTATGATAAAATAGTAGTAGATTTCTGGGAGAATCATTAACCGGATTCTCAACGATGCATTTAGACGAGACCCACATGCATTCTGAAGAGAATTTTTAAATGCATTTTATGAAACACTCTTTAATGTTTATCATAGTAGGTACTATTCATATTTCTGAATTCTTGGCATTTTTTTATGTTTACAAAATCTCAATTCATTCATTTCAGAGAATAACTTTTGAAATAAAAATATATGTTTCCGAACTTTTCGACTTTCTGGATGCTAACTGAGCACCTCTTTCTTTAAACTACAGCAACTGTTCGCTAATTGGTTGCTTTTTGCTAGTTGAATTTCTTTTCAATTCCCGGTTATCGCAATATTCCCGGTTTAGTAGCCGCTTTGCTAATAAGATTTGAGCATAGTGTATCAAATCCACGCGTTGGCAAAATTCTTAAGTCAATCCACACATATTCGCAAAAATCCCAAAATCCATGGAAATAGCGAGAAACTGCCAAAATAAGCGAAGCTAGCTATCAAACAGTTTAAACACAACAAAACTACTAGAAAAGATGGTATCGGCGCGGAACTTATAAAATGGGCTCGGATAATTTGGCAAATTGTCTGCATCGACTGATACGCAGGATCATTCCGAGGAGAGGAAACAGTTTTACGCCCAAACTACAAAAAAGAAAGAGTGACCTATATTCTCAACGCAGCCTTCATAGTGCTTTTCCAAACCATCTTCCGCGGTCTATCACCGCTAGCAAGCATATTTGTAGGAAGTTATCATGCCGGTTTCGTGGACGGGCAATCAACAAGAGATAACAGATAATCAGATAATCGTTTCGTTGCGGCAGGTGCTTTAAAATCGAGTCCCTACGCATCACCTACTCATCAAGGCCGCATGTGATACAATTGACTGTAGGAGTTATGGAAAAGTATGGACGAAAACGATTTTCACGGAAAACTGACAAGTTGTATCGTCTGTGAAGTTCGGTGCTAAACAGTCATTTCAACTCAGTTGGATTAATTTACCGATAACTGGTTTCAGAAGCTGTAGTTAAGGGTATTGTGCATGATGGAACAGTATCTTTAGACTTGTTCTACAACTTTGCGCAACAGTGCATTTCCCTAACTGTAACTGTAAAAAAACATAATTTAATGGAAATCAATCCTAAATCCAAGTTTGTTCAGTACTTTAGTGTGCCTATGTTCCATTCACAATATTCGGAAAACCCAGGAACCTCCCAACACGGACCCAACATAGACGCTGAAAAGAAGTACAGAAAGCAGGATCGAAAACAAATACTTAGAAACCCGAAGTTCTTCTGTTGAGGACAAGCTGAGGGCCCAGTTCATGAACATGTACCATTGTCAAGCACCCGAGCACAGTAAAGGAAATTTTCAATGGAACCGAGGACAAAATCCAGCATCAAGCATGAACAGTGCTAAAAGCACCTCACAATTTCTTTTGGTTCCTTTTCACTCGTCTATTCTTTAATATGCACTACTCGTGCTTGATTATGGGAGTGGAGCCTGAATCCTTTGGTAGGCTGTAGTTTCGGTAAGTTGTATCTATCATATTTCAATGGATACTTTATATTTTAAAACCATTGCATAATGCATTAATTAAAACGCAGGGTGAGTGGGACCACTTGCTACCAAATTTAAGCGATTCGGATGTGGAGGGTGTAATTGTCACCTTCCTGTTGCTAACATTTCGTGGCACCTCGCACGCATTGGAGTATCCTTCTGTTCAAAGGCTCGTTTTCTGACCATTCTTCGGCACATGTGGCTGGAAGAAGATTGCTCTAACTCATTGAAGGGTATAAGTGATGTTACATCAATCCAATCAGTTTTTTGCCATTCATAATAACTATGCACATTATGCATTATGCCTGCGCGGAAGAAAAAACCAAAATCGCCAAAAATTAAACACGGTTTTTTTATCGTGCCTCGATTAAACCAACTGCCAAATTCAAAGCACTATGCAGAAACCTCAACACGTTGTTTTTCTATAGACCGTCCCAGAAAGATGGGGGTCCTCCTTTAGCTCAGTCGGTAAAGGCGCAGCTACAAAGCAACACCATGCTGGAGGTGGCTGGGTTCGATTCCCGGTATTGTCTAGGAATTTTTCGTAAAGGAAAATTTCTCGACTCCCTGGGCATAGCGTATGGTTGTACTTGCCACAAAATCATACTAATGCAAAAATGGTATTTGGCATCGAAAGCTCTTAATTAATAACCGTGGAAGTGCATTTAGAATACTAAGTTGAGAGCAAGCAATTGTGAAAGCAATAAGCTTGAAATGCTAAAGAAGAAGAAGAAGTCCCAGAAAGAAAGGGCCCAGCTTCAGTTCGTTAAAAAAACAAGTGTATTTTTACTTCACTTTTTTTTAAGAACACTTTTGCGAGCGTATTAGTAGAACGATTTTAATTGAAAAACGAGGAAAATTTAAATTAACACTTCACTTGAGCACTCGACACTGAAGAAGTCTGTAAGTCGCAGACGAAATAGGCCTATCTGTCAAAAGATAAGCTATCTGTAGTGGAATTTAACGGAATTTGTTCGCGTTTACTAGTGATAGTTTAAAAAAAAGTTTTCCAGTTTTTTATTTGTTTTTAGAAAAAGTGATCAAGTGTTAATTTAAATTTTCTTAGTTCTTCAATGTGTATTTTTATTTATGTCAACTTTTATTCTTACATATGGTTTATCAACATTGTTTCTCAAAATGTTCATGAAAGATTTTTGATGACTTTTTCATGTATGCATGTTCTGCACAAATTGATTAGCAACGATTTAGACACTCTTGTCCAATCTCGTCAGCTGTTTAGTCTTTGGATGTAGTCCATCCTTAGAGGCGAATAAATTCTTAAAAATTTAAAGCCTCTATAATAATGAAAAAAAAATGTAGTCCATTAGGGTCCTTTAGGGAAGTTTTTTATTTGAAGTTAGTGTACAATTTTGTAAAACATCGATAATCACTTTGTGAGAGATGCATAACCTTGTTATACCAATGAAAAACCACTATATCACTGTATGTGTGGCCCTAACAGCATGTTATTGTTGATTGTTGACTGTTGATTTGAATCGGATTTCATGCGTTATTAAAACCATGTCTTCACAATGAAATTTGATAAAATAGCAGAATCTGACGACCCAGATCTAAGTATGACCATATAAAAATACGATGAAAATGAAACACAAAGCGTCAATAATCACACAATTGAAATCACATTGCTGTAAAACGCAACCTAAAACCACCGCCACCGCCCTACGGGGTGCGTATAACTTTGTGACAATGCATCCTTATTTTCTTTCAAGAAAGCAAGTATTGGCGCTATAACCATTACCCAATAAAAGGCTAGGACAAGAGTTAGTGCTCACGTCCAAAACCGACAGACAAGCTCTCACTCAAGAAGAGCCTCGATACAAGTACGAAACGCCTGTGTTCTAGCCCAGGAAAGCGGACAACCAAGGAGTGCATTAGCATTCTTAACTTCGTCACTCCCAACGACCTATATACATATAAATATACATATGCTTTCGCGCCAAGGAAAGCCTCCCGTACAATCCCATCCCACTTACAACTCCACATGTCTATGAAGGTAAGCATCTTCTTAAGTAGACATCTAATCAACACTTCTCTCCCATTCCTTGCCGATCATAAGGACCTGGCCAGGTGTTGTGCAAAGAAATCGATGGATGAAGAACCTGTCACTCCCAAGGCAGCTCTTCTGACGCTTCCATCGTCTCTACAACAGCCAACCCAGGATTATGTACGGTCAGAAAATGCTATGCTATGCTATGCTATCGGAGATGCGTTATTGCCGGAAATCGTGCTTTCTGTGGACTCTACAAGACGCTGTAGTCTGGTCAACTGCACCCCGTACTAAATTACCATGTAGAAGACGCTGATAAGACCGGTTATACTATATGGTCATGAGACGGACGTAATACTCGAGGAGAGCTTGCAAGTACTTGAACTTTTCGAACGACGAGTGCTCAGGTAGTCTATGTGACAGTGTATGGTAAACACAATTTTCTGGAAATCGATGATGCTGGACGGGTACAATGGGCGGAACATTTTGTACCGGACACCAATCCCGAAATCAGTTCTCTTTCTACTTTCGAATGGAACCGTTGATAGACACGACGCACAGCGGCTTTTTTGACGTAGGACTACGTCTGTGTTTTCAATACTGGGGTACACGTTCGAATTGCGAAAATTTGGAGCGTCACGAAAAATATATAGGTTTTGAACGTTAATAACTAAGTCATTTCACGATCGATTTACAAAATGTTTTCACCAATCGATCGGGACATTTTCTACGCTTCGATTCCAATATTTGAATCTATTGATTTATAACATTCAACTATTGAAATTAACGCAAATATAAGGTAATGTCTTATAATGTCGATTTTTTCAGAGTAAATTTACCAAATACACTGTACTTTTCTAGCACAGATTTCATATTTAAGTAACGAACGTCTCCTAGGCAGCCATGAATGCTATATAACGGGTACACCTTCGCATTTTGATTTAGTTTTCCGGCGGTCGTGGAGCTGTGCAGAGTAGGATCTGCAGTTGGACGAGCAGTCACTGCCCAGAGAGGCGTTGGTGCAGTTGGCTGTTGTTGCCGATACTCCCCTCAACCTCGCTGCGAGAAACATTGCTGCTGAAGCCTGCGATTTGGCGGGAAAAAGCCGCCCGTGACAACGAGACAAGAATCAACTATCCCACTATCCCATGAACCAAGAATACCAAGAAGAAAGCCCAAGTTCAATCGCGAACCATGTTTCTCCCCCATCAACTAAATCCGTCCTTTTCAGGACGACCAAATCAATTTTCCAATCAAAGAGTTTATTTGGTTAAAATTTTCTCTTGTGCTGTTTCAAATTAATTTCAATCACCGCGCCCCGGCTGCAAATAGCATTAATTAAACGCCGCTTCCCGGAGTAAATGACAAAGAACGTTGAACAACCAACGAACGAAATTCTAGAACGGATAATTCGAACCGAACTGCGACACTTCAGACCGACCATGTGGTTGAGTTCGTTGTAGTTCCTAGTTGTGCATAGCGGATTAGTTGCTGGTGATAGCAAATAATTAAGGCATATTTCTGTTAAGAAAATCATCCGTCTAGCGTGCAGTAATTAAAACTAATTATTGTGGCGCAATAACTGAATTTCGTCCCCTTTGGTGCAATTTGTATCACATTGCCTTCGTTGGTACCGCCTTCTTTCGTGCACTAGCATCCGACCCCTTTATCTCATAGCTTTTAGCAGTACATTTTGATTCAGTCTTACGACAGTCGTTAAGCTGCGCAGTGGTCTTAGGATCGCAGTTGGCGGCGGCGAGCAGTCGTTGCCCAGAGAGACGTTGTTGCAGTTGGCTGTTGTTGCCGATGCTTCCGTCAACCTCGCTGTGAGAAACATGGCTGCTGATGCCTACAATTTGGCGGGAAAAAGCCGCCCGTGACAACGAGACAAGAATCAATCATCCCACGAGATGAACCAAGAAAGAAAGCCCAAGTTCAATCGCGAACTGTTTCTCCCCCGTCAACTAAATCCGTCCTTTTCAGGACGACCAAATAAATTTTCCAATTAAAGAGTTTATTTGGTTAACATTTTCTCTTGGGCTGTTTGAAATTTCCATTACCGCGCCCGGCTGAACATGGCATTGCTTTAAACGCTGCGTCCCGGAATAAATAGCAAAGCGCGTTGAACAACCAATGAACCAACAGATCCATAACTATCTTCTACGCGTTAGAGATAGTGGCCCTACTACTACTAAAATGTGTCTCTGTTTGTCTTTGTTTTAATTTTTACATTTTATTTTTACAGTTTAATTGTTTAGCCAGAAGGGCTCTTCATCTTTGTTCTTGGTTTTATTTTTGTGGTGTTCTTTGTTAATTTGATAATCTAGTTTACATGTCATACCTGATGGGGATTGGTTGTTTGAAATTATAAAATTTGATAACCTACCTAGCTACAATAACTACAATTTGAAAAACCTACGGAAGGGGTACCAGATCGCGGATGACTTGGTGGTCTGATAGGTGGCAACGTGTTCTGTACCTATTGATAGTCTCACTAAAACGATCTTCGAATGTTTTAATCTCGGCCAGACGGTGGATCTCAGTGTTTCTCGTCCGTGGAGGTGTGTTCAGGATTATCCTGAGAAACTTGTTTTGAACCCGCTGGAGCTTTAGGAGGTGTGCTTTTGCGCAACTCTCCCAGATCGGCATGCCGTACTCAATAACCGGGAGTATGATCTGTTTGTAGATAGCCAGCTTGTTCTTCAGGGACAATGTAGACTTTCTGTTTAGCAAGGGGTACATAAGCTTCAACAGAATGTAACATTTTGTGACAGTCTTGTCAACCTGTTCCCTGAAGTTCATCTTGCCATCTAGTGTCACGCCAAGATAGATGGCTGAGTTGGTCCATTCCACCGTTGTACCGTTAAGACAAATTTTAACATCCTAAGCCGGAACAAGTCTGGGAGATTTTGAGTGAGGGAAAAGAATGGCCTGGGTCTTCGCTGCATTGATGCAGATCTTCCAGTCTGTGAGATACTTCAATAGAACATTCAGGCTTCGCTGCAGTTTCGATGCGATCGCTCTTACTACCCTACCATTGTGGACGACTGCGGTATCATCGGCGAACAGCGACAGAGATCCTTTTTCAGGGAGTGGGGGTATGTCCGAGGTGAACAGATTAAATAAAAGTGGACCTAATATGCTTCCCTGCGGAACACCAGCAGAAACCTCCTGCGCATCGGAAACTGCACCATGCAGCGAAACACAGAATGTTCTGTTTGATAGGTAGTTTTTCACTATCTTTACCAGAAAGACTGGAAGATTGTACCGATGCAGCTTGTACACCAGGCCATCATGCCAGACGTTGTCAAACGCCTTTTCCACGTCAAGAAGAGCCATGGCAGATGTGAGATAGTGGCCCTCTCAACCATCGTAGGACATACAACCGGGCTGTATTATAATTAAGAGCCACCAAATGCTTTCTAAAGAGTGTACAATAGAATTTTCTTGGCCCTTTTCAGAACTGACTTAAATCAATTAGCGGATGGCCCTGACGTGTATGGGAATTCGATTGCTGCGTAGTCCTACGTCAACTTTGCGTACAACCCCATTGGGCTGTCCCTTATAGTTTTTTTTAATGAAACAGTTTACATCATTTATTCTTGCACGCGTTGACCGCCAACTCGGACAAACTGATATTCAATTATGGGTAAAAGTGCACATATGGCATACCCAGGACCATATCTGCTAAGTGCGAACATAGGATCTCCCATCGGAGGTTTCCGACCAGGAGATCGTTACGGTGTTGTAGAAATATGGACGTGTAAAATGCATCGTGTTGAAGAAGTTTCGCGTAGCGCGTACATGGATGTGAAATAGGAATCGCTGCACTTCGCCAGCCGGAAGGGAATCATATTTTCCAATTATATATTACCAAGGCAACAATGACAAATGCTTCATCTGCAAGGAAGAATGACACCTGATGACTTTTTATCCCAATCGGAATGCTCGGAGTCAGCCGAAAGTGCGTCGGCAAGAAAAGAAGCAGAGCGGTAGTAAGTGGAATCGGTAACGCTCGAGGTGATGGAAGAAGAAATGGAAGAAACTGCCAGGACGTCGGTGGATGCCGAAATCAGTGATGATGAACCGAAGGAGATAGATACTCGCGTTCGGGCGTTGATACAATTCGCCGCATTCATGTCAACGGGAATCAGTAAACAAAAAGAGTCAGCTAGAATTTTAAAGGAGCAAGAAGAAGCTGGCAATTAAATCGCCTTCACGAAAGAAGAAGAACCATAGTTTGTTCAACAAATATTTTTTTTGTGTGTATAATTCACAAACATTGCCTATGGCTCCGTGATGCTAACGACTAAGGCCGGGCGCCCACTGATGTGGCGGAGGTGTGGCATCACATAACATGTCAAAACATCGAGTCAAAATAGTGTGGGGTGAGCAAACGTCGGCAAGATATTTTGACATGCTAGCAGATGTCATGACATGTCAAAAACATAACCACTGTGTGTCTTTTTTTATTAATAGCTAATTCGTTTTTTATTCAGTTCCAACCTAGATCGGGTATCAAAAATGAGTCGGCTTGTTGTGTGTTGAAAGTCAGTGTGTATGGTTTTATTTGTAACTCGAATCGTATTCTGGTTCGCACTGACAATAAGTTCGGGTATCGCAGGTTGGAACTAGTTCCAATCTAGGTTCATAAACGAATTCGATGTAAGTTGAACTGGTCAATAAACGAATCCAAGTTGAAACAAAGGAGACACCGAGGGGTGATAAATCTGACAGCTCCCATGTTAAAGTATAGGACGAAAATTTTAAAATGCTTCTGAAATTTTTTAATTTATTTTTATTTTGCTGAAAATGTCTTTATTGGGTAGATTTGGATGTTTCATATATCATACAACAAACTGCTATTAATTAGAATTTCATTTGAATTTTTTAGAAGCATTTGAAAATTTTCGTTCTATACTTTAACATGGGAGCTGTTAGATTTATCACCACTCGGTGCCTTCTTCTTTTTTCAACTTGGATTCGTCCATTGGCCGTTTACATGGATACTAGTTACTTGCAATTAAATTTCAAGAAAGGTGTCGCAGTAAATCTGAGTATCTGAGTAAATCTGTGCACTTTATACAGATATGCAATACCTATTTAGTTTATTATGAAATGCAAATGATTTGGGTCACATATGTATACTGAAATAGGTTTAGTTTTAGAGAATTATTTATTATTATTTATAGGCTTTGTACACTGTTGATAGTTTACTAGTGCTAGTGATCCGTTGTGAAAACGGGCTTTAGCATAATGTAAACAAGCCTCAACCTCAACATCGGTCAACATGACGATTTCAGAAGATACTTGTTTTGGCCGATGTTGAGGCTTGTTTACATTATGCTCAAGCCCGTTGTCACAAATTGGATCACTAACGATAGTAAGCCATCATCTTGTACAACGATAAAAATCTATATACCTAAAAATGGATTTCTGTCTGTCTGTCTGTCTGTCCCTAATAGGCTCGGAGACTACTGAACCGATCGGCGTGAAAATTTGTATACAGGGGTTTTTAGAAGTTTCTGCATATCTCAAGAACTAATCAAGCAAATGGAACCAAATTTGGCATGTGGGGTTTTCTGGTGGCGAAAAATGTTTCTATGGTGGTATGAGACCCCTCCCCTCTCCTAGAAGGGGTGCTGTCATACAAATGAAACTGAAATTTCTTCATAACTCTAGATCTAATAAAGCAAATGGAACCAAATTTGGCTTGCGGGGATTTTAAAGGTAATAAATGTTTCTACGGTGGTTCGAGACCCCTCCTCTCTCTCTGGTAGGGGGGGGGGCTCCCATACAAATGAAACACAAGTTTCTGCATAACTCGAGAACTAATCAAGTAAATGGAACCAAATTTGGCAGGTAGAGGTTTTTGAAGGCAAGAAATGTTTCTATGGTAACTCAGGATCCCTCCGCCTTCTGTAAGAGGGGGGCTCTCATACTAATGAAACACAAATTTGTGCATAACTCGAGAACTAATCAAGCATATGGCACCAAATTTGGCATGTGGAGGTTTTTGGAGGAGAGAAATGATTCTATGGAAGTTTGAGACTCCTCCGGAAGGGGGGGGGGGGGGTAGGAGTGTTTTTAAACAAATCCAATACAAATGTCTGCATAACTCGAGAACTAATCAAGTAAATGGAACCACATTTGTCAGGTGGATGTTTTTGAAGGCAAGAAATGTTTCTATGGTGGTTCAAGACCCCTCCCTTTTCTGAAAGGGGGGGTAAAACAAATAAACTCAACTTTTTATTATAATCGAAGAGCCCAGTGTGATGGTTCGAGAACTAATCAAGCAAATGGAACCAAATTTGGCATGTGGGGGGTTTTGAAGACAATGATTGTATGGTGGTTTGAGAAACCACCCCCCTCTGGAAGGGAGGGCTCCCATGCAAATGATACACAAATTTCTACCAAAAATGAAAATTATCCAGGTTACTCAAACACAAAACGTGTATATCTCTGGGAAGAAGCATGTTTTGATAGAAGTATGAACCTCTGCTTATTCAAGAACAAAAAAACTCATTTCGAAAAAAAAACCATAAACGTGCCAGTTATATTAACTTTTCCTTCATTTAGTTGCAAGCGTAGCAGCGCACGCACCGGGTTCAGCTAGTAATAATAATAATAATAATTCGCTCAAACTAAACTTATTTCAGTGTATGAACAAAGCATTTGCATTTCCAAATAAACTAAATATTGCATATCTGTATAAAGCGGTCAGATTTACTGTGACATTTTTCTTCAACATATCTTACTCCGAAAGCTAACATGTTGTGCTTTTTTTAATGTGAGACTACATGACTACATGAACTCAACTCAAGCTTTAACCGAATCCTGAATCAACGATTGCAATATTAAACAACAAATAAGTTTAACGTGTAAATGCATCAACCATGACCGTGATCGCATAGACAAAAGTTCAATTGCGTTATTAGATTGCTTTAGGCATGATATGAGAAGACAGGTACATTTTCATACTTAATCATACAGATACCTGATTACGATGTATACTATCAAGATATAAACTTCTACAAATCGCATTCAAATGGCTGTGTGCTACTTACACTAGACAAGTCACAGCTTGTCAATGTATGCATCATCAGTTGAATGCTAGTATGTAAATACAATTTCGTTTTCTTTCAGATGCACCCGTTTCAAGATAGGTAATTTCACCGTCTTTACTCGCTGGAGATTTTGCTGTTAGCTCGTATGTACGTGTACACCTATACATACTTCAAACTTATATTGCTATTACGTAAACCAATTACTTTTATTTTAGCGCCGCGATTATGACTCTCGTGCCGCCGCCACCGCAGATACCTTCTATCTCTAGAGGTAAGAAAACGATTCAAAACACACAACCAGAGAACTGGCGGCAATGTGGATTACTGTTTGCCTTTTGCGGTGAGGCTTTTTTCTTCACCTGAGTGAGTTGAATTTTTATATCTGACCGAACACATGCGATGTGTTTTCATTTTTTTTTACCATACATATGATTACATGTAACGTCAGTTGAACGATACATATAGAAGTAACTATGCCGTTTGTATGACAAAGTGACGTCACAATAATGATAACAGTATTCAACGATAGTGACTCATGGAACCAAATTATTCTCGATAGTCGATACATGTATGTACTAAGATGTTTTTGTATTACTTACCCAAAGATCGGAATGACGTAGCCGATTGTGAAGAGGATGGTAAGCACGCGGGATGCCCACAGTGTCGTGTCGATTTTGTTGAGAATGACGTGCTCTTTTAGTGCCTGCACTCCACGCGGCTGTGGGTCTCGTGACTGCTGATCACTCATTTTGAATCACTTTAACTTAAGGCTTCGTACTAAAATTTGCGGGTAGCGCTCTTACACCAAACAGCTGTAGAATGAAAAAAATCAGGTTTCTGTTATCACTCCGTTTGCACCTGAACTGATAATACTTCACAAACGATGGCCGACAATCGATTCTAGTACAGAGCAAACCCCACACCAATAAATGGTCGTAGCTCGTTGCGATTCTAACAGTAACTGTTGATACATCACCTGGGTCCAATGCCAGGAAAACAGTTCAAATCACTAACTCTAATGGACACTGAAAACAAGCGTGCTTTTAATTACTCTATAACAACATTAAGTGATGCATGTTCTTCATTTTGTGTCTATTACGCCCACTGAAAACTTACGCAGGTCCCCAACTTAGTATTATTTGGATTGACAATATTGTCTGGCAAGTATTCAATCGAACTCTACATGCGTTGGGATTTGATTCATTTTCCCACCCGAAAAATCTTAGACGGAATCAAGAACCGAACCCAGGTACTTCTCGAATGGTTTCGTTTTATAGCTGGGATTTCCCCAATTAAACTAAGACAAGATTTATGGAATTGCACAAAAATACGTAGTTCGTGACGAATAAAGAAGCATTAGGATAGGATGAGGCAAGATCGCCACATTAATGTTATGTGTAATAATTGTAGTATATACATTCTATTATGGTCCATCCTAGTTCATCAATCTCTTTTACAGCGTCTCTGAGTTGATACGCGTCAATATATCGATAGTGAATTTTTACTGAATTAATTGAAAATTTAGTTACTTTCGTTGCTTTCAAACAATCCAGAACAAGTTGAGCACCCTTTGTGGGTAGGATGGGCATCCATGGATAAATATGTTTCTATGTTTTAAATTTGTGAAGGAACATAGCTGGACCAATTTAAGTACAACTAGCATAAAACACAATCGATGGCGTTGTATATAACACACGACCGGTTGACGTAGACTGCGTTAAACCGTTTGATGCATTATTAAGTTGAACACGTTAGGTAAGTTTCAATGGTTTCGCAGCGCGGGTGTTGTTCTAATGGGACGTTGGATCGGCATAAGTAACTATGTATGTTAGGAGATTCTCCCTAGAAATTATTTAGGTAAAAAAAATCTGTGAAGTATCGTTAAACTTAACTATGGGTAGAGGGGTAATAGTGAATTACGCCTGCAGTATTTGCACTTTGTCAAGCTGGTTATGCACTTGATTTATTTCCATACCTCGAGTTGAAGGCCCTTTTCCAGCGTCCCAACCAGTAATTGGCAACGCATCACCTCTGGCTGCTTTCAGTTTCACCCGATAACAACGAGCTCGCTCGGCATTTGCACGTGGTCGTTTCGGAGGATTTGCTGTATGTTCGATCTTTAAGCGCTTCCGAAATTTGCACATATGATCGGCATCAAAACGATTATGCAAAGCGAATCGTTAACACAACAGAACAACTGTTCATAACAGTACTAATTGGACTGCACAGAGAATATTAATTCGTAATATTATGTTCAAAAACCAAAATGTTGTCCGTGATAGGGAATTTCTTGATACTTGCCGGAATGCAAGGATAATTCTGTCGATTGTAATAGATAGAGGACCACGGGACAAAAAAAAAGTAAACAAACAAAAAAACTGAAGATGTGTGCACGACGCTGCGAAAATACCTAGTAATAAAATCGGTCACAGCTTTTGAGCGGTTTCTCGTGGAGAAAACCAATACTATCAGTAGAATAAAATCAAAACCGGTCAAAATTGGTATGATTCCATGGTTGTCGCATATTTAAGGCAATAAATGGCAAATTCAGTCAGATATTGTAGGAAACAAACATGACCGGAACTTGGATCCATATATTTTAACGTGTTCCTTATTCAACTCATCAAGTTTCAAATCCGATTAAACGAATGCAATGGGTGGACAGATATTCACTTAGAAAAACACGCTACATGATCACTGGCGTAATTTAGGCGATCCGGGAGAAGGGGTTGGTTAATAAATGGTTGGACAATACATGCCCTTGGTGCTTTGCGACCCTGTGGTCCTTAGACTATTGTCCTATCTCTACTTTCCCGAGGTGCTGACTGGGGTACGAGAACCCACCCCCGGTAGGACCTTGGTCGTGACTGAAATGGAGGGGGGAGTTGCACTCTCCGAAGGGTGCAGTCTATGTGAGCGTCTATTTGCCATGTAAGGGGCGGTTCAAACCGAGTATATCTCCATGTTAGGAGCGGCTTATCATGGTCCTGCGGCGAGACAGAGGGCTGGGGACAGACCAAAAAGCCGTCCTTTAAAAAATACAAGTAGTAAATAAAGGCTGACTAAAAGTAAATTGGTACACCCTTCACGCGCCGCTATCACGCCTCTATTGTTGGGAATCGAAAATCTTTGACAGTGGTTTGTTTACACTTCTATAGAGAAAGATGCCGAAAACAACAGTTTGTCGAGTGCTCAAAACCCATGATTTGGCGAACGATTTGCAGTTGTGGCTAGAAAACGGACCCATTCGTCACATCCTCGACGATGACATACCAATTTTACATCAAAGAATGCCTGAAAATGCGTGTATTGCCGCTCATCCGCAAGCATAGAGACAAATGGCCCGATTTGGCCAGAAGCCACTACTCCTACTTGGTTCTGGAGTAGTAAAGGGTGTTTCGATCAAAATTTGGTCGACTCAAACTTGACGCATTTCCTTTAATCTTGCATTAAAAACATTTTCACACCCCTCATTTTGAAGATGTGTGCGTCTAGCATCATGCCTCTATTTTGATTTTGAGATTAGCACTTCAGTTACCAAAATGTCGTCGGAGGAAGCGAAGCAACGCATCAAAATTTTGCACGTGCATGGCGAAAATCCAAACTACTCTCACGCCAAGTTGGCGAAATTGTTGAATGTGGCTAAATCAACTGTTACCAACGTATTAAAAGTGTTCGGTGAACGTTTGTCGACAGCCAGGAAAGCTGGATCGGGGGGAAATCGAAAGCCGGAGGCCGCAGCGACGACAAAAAGAGTTGCCCGCTGTTTCGAGCGGAACCCCGACCTCTCCGTCCGAGATGTCGCAAAGAAGCGGATGTGGATAGAGCTAAAAAACGAGCTGGACTGTCGACTTACAAGAAAGTGGTGATTCCAAATAACGACGATAAACAAAACAAGTCGGTCAAAGCACGATCGCGAAAGTTGTACACGACGATGCTGGCGAAGTCTGATTGCGTGGTACAGGACGATGAAATTTACGTCAAGGCAGACTTGAAACAGCTTCCTGGACAGGAATTTTATAAGGCAACCGGACGGGGAAAGGTGGCAGATATTTGAAAGCACATTAAACTGTCAAAGTTCGCGAACAAATATCAGGAGTGGTATGCTGCCAACAACGTTCAAGTGGTGCCCAAGGACAAGAACCCTCCCAACACGCCAGAGCTCCGCGCAATCGAACAATATTTGGAATTGGTCTTAAGAAGACTCAAAAAGCTGTTGTGAGCGAGGAACAGTTCAAGGCAAACTGGCGTTCTGCGGCGAATAAAGTGGACAAGGAGTTCTGTATTAACTGAACTTGAAAAAGAAAAAGAATTTGACTTATTAATAAAAACTTTGATCAACTCACACATTACTGTTTGACCAAATTTTGATCGGAACACCCTTTATACTGCCAACAAAATCGATTTTGTCCTCAAGCTAATGAATCCTCCGAATTGCCGGAATTTCGACCAATCGAAAAATACTGAGCAATTTCAAAGCAGCGACTTCGACAAAGCGGCGGGGCAGTCAAGGACATCCAGCAAATGCGGGCAAAATGGAAAAAAGGGGGTGGTTCCGGGTTCGTTTGTTCGGGGGGGGGGGGGGGGGGGTCCATTTAAAGGGGGGTTGGGGGTTTCGGTCGGAGCGGGGAAATGTGACCTTCTTATGGTGTAAACAGTGGGGGAATTCTTCCCAAAATTTTATTTTTTTGGGGGGGGGGTTTTCTTTGGGGGCTTTCCGGGGGGGGATTTTCGCCGTTTTGGTGGGGGGTATTATTTGTGGGGTTTTTTTTTTCGCGTGGCGGCGGGGGGGGGATAAAAAAAAAAATATCATTTTTTTTCTTTTTTTTTTTTTTTTTTTTTTCTTTTTTTGTAAGACACGCCATACACGCAAAAAAAACCGCAGTAGAAACTACCATTTCGAGGGTTAAATTAAGCGCAAACACCAACAATTTTTAGCTGACTATAAATGCGTTTGATTTTACCATGCCTGCGATTAGATCAACCATGGTGCGGTTGATATCAATATGAGGTCTGTCAAATATACCACAAATGCTGAAGGTTTTACCACAAACGTAGTAAATTTGACTGAAATTTCATGGTAGTTTTGAAGATAGGCATAGTCGGTTAAAATGGTAGTTTCTACTACAAGATTTTTTTCTGTGTAGAAATAGAATATACAGAGAGGAATTTGATGGTCAATTTTACCATTATTGGGGGTTAGGATGACTATTGCAATATAGTGATTTTTAAACAAACATTATTATTGTTCAAAATAACATTTAAAATAGTTGATGCAACATTTTTTTTATTGTGGGAGTATTGTTTTTTTTTTATTATTAAAAAAAAAAATATAGGGGATTATTAAATTATTTTTTTTGGTTGTTATAAAATTATTATAGGTTTTTATTTTTTTTTGGTGGAAAAAATATTTTTTGTAGAAAAAAAAAAAAAAAATAACAACTCTCTTCAGCCTGATGAATGTCCGATTGCTGACTGTCTGGTCGGGGAGGTTGGGTTGAATTTGTCCTCAATGCATCACGCCATTCCAACAGACGTTTCCTACCACTCGAACTTTACTGTGGCACAATAGATCATTGCACGATATCGTCATCAATGCAGTTTTGACAGTTCAGGGAGCTTGTTTACGTGGACTTAGAATAATTTCGGTAGAGATTTTTGAGATTTTGTGCTCTAAATTTATTACTATTGAAGTAAAACAGCTGGAAAACAGACACCAGTGCTTATTTTTCCATAATTTCCTGAATCAAATCGTACAGAATCCGGAAAAAGCGAATGAAAATGTTTGTTTGAGCGGTTCGAATTCTAACACCTTGTAAACAAGCTCCCTAAACTGTCAAAAAAGTTTAGGGAGCTTGTTTACAAGGTACAAGGTACATCGCATACACATACTCGAGAGAGACATAGAACAAAGCCGATGGGACATTTGGGTGAATCGGATCTCGAGTGATACGTTGTGAGATGGAGAAACGAAAGATCTTTTGCGATGAGAAATGGAAAGTTTCCTCACTCTGCGCTTTCATGAACTTTAGATTGCATTTCGTTCGCGAACTTTGAGTGCGAAGTTCCTCGGCGATATATCTGTGCAATGAGCAAAGAGTGAACGTTTTTTGAAAATGATTTTTCCAACACTGGCTGTAACTTTGAAGTTTTAGTAAAAGTACTGTAAAGCAACCATTAATGGACTTTTTGAACGTATTGAATCACGAACTTCAGGTCTTTTTGTGCGTACCGATTCATTTTAGTCAGGTTTAATACAGAAGTAATTATGGACCGGAACGATCGACAAAGACCTAGGTAACGAAATAAAGACTTTGATTGGAACTAGCAAGTCGCTCTGCATCCCAAGTTG
Organism: Aedes koreicus; assembly: GCA_024533555.2. Lineage (NCBI taxonomy): Eukaryota > Metazoa > Arthropoda > Insecta > Diptera > Culicidae > Aedes > Aedes koreicus. The sequence continues at coordinate 416,695 of JAHHFK020003667.1, forward strand.
CGTTAGGATAGTCTACGACGAGCTTCAGCCACGCACCTTCAAAATCGTAACACTGCAGAACATTGCTGGACAGGAATGAAGGTATGGAAAAGCAAGCAACGAGCGGCAAATTTCTTCCACAGCTGTGGAACCACCAACAAGCTGGAGACAAAGCCATGCTACCTTATTTTAAAAAAAAAGTCCAAGGAATCGAATGCCGGTATCCTCTTTACTGTCAAAGATCGTTTAGTGACCCAATTCCTCCCTTTTCCCCTATAAGTTGAAATATTTGAAAATATCGATCTATAACAACTGTCTTTACTAAAGTTGTGGATTGTTATACTATAGTTCGATATTTTCAAATACTTCAGTTTAGGGACCGACATTCGACTCCTTGGAATTTTTTACGTTAAATAAAGTGTTTTCGTCTTGGTCGTGTTTTTGTATGGTCTTATGTATTGAAATATTTCTAATGTATAGGGGAAAAAGGGCAAAATCGAACATTTCCTGACATTTTTTGCGGACATTTGTTGGCGCCGTTGGATTCTCCGGAAATTCTTACACAAGATCCAATACTTTCGAAAAGCTGAAAACCTGTTTCTGAATTGCGTGTTTTTTCTGGAAATAAGCTACTGTGCGATGATCGGACCGTATCGCAAGACAACGACCAACAAAGAGTGGATTTTGCAGCCTCCTGCGGTTTAGTAGCTCAAAGTACATTTGTTTCCCGCAAAAACATCCCAATGCCACTTGGATCAACGAACGGAAAATCAAATCAACCACGTTCTGATCGATGGTAAATTTTTCAGCGATATTATCACCGTTTGCACCAACCGCAGTGCGAATATAGATTCGGACTACTACCCACTTGCAGTATGCAGGTATGTGTGCAACAACAACACACGTCAAATTTGGACGCCGGAATAAAATTGACCTACTACGAGCAGTCGGAGTTGCCCAGGAATGCGCGCGTCAGCTGGAAGCAGCCCTACCATCGACTAGAGATTCGAACATTCATGGGTGCCCGCACTGCCACGGACCAGCTTTTTACGATTTGGCAGTTTTGCAGAAATGCCGCGAATACAACGTACCCACACATTATCTATTATCAATTTCAAATAAAATAAATATCATGCACGAATATGGATTTAAAGATAAACTGACGCGATTTCTGAAGGCAACGATGGTGTGATGCTTGTGGAGGACTTGGTGTCTTTGAACGGGAGGTGTTGCGTACGATCTACGATGGAGTGCAGATGGAAGATGGCGCGTGAAGAAGGCGAATGAACTACGAATTGCATGAGAACCTCCCATCGTCTACACGGCAAAAATCGGTTGACTATCATAGTTTGGGCAAGCCGTAAGGCTCAAAACAGTACGAAGAGGGGAAGAGGGGGCACTACGTTCAAGGTGGAACGATGAAACGGGAAACGGCCTATGGACCCTCCACACGTTGACCAGGCTGGTGAAGTGCAGCCATGGACCGTGTGATTTGGAGACGACTTCTGTATACAGCAAAGGGCACTCAGGCCTAAGGTTAGCAGAACTAAATGAATAAAGCCTTGTTCAGACCACGGATGTATAATATGATACAAGGGTGTTATTGAAAGTATCAACAAGAAAAACTTCAACAAGGTAGCCTTTTAACGTCATAACCCAGAAATCTGAACAAGGTATAAGACATGTTTGTTTATTGATTTGATTTTGAAATAAGAGTTAACAAAAAAGAAAATAAAACTTTTCTCATATCGCTCACGTATAATGCTGTGGTCTGGACAGTGTTCAGACAATCTCAAATCCTCAAAACTCATGCGTGAATTCAATTCCACAAACGCAAAAATAATCGAAAAAGTTAAAAATAATCATTTTTTTTTCTTACAGTATTGGAAGCAGAACATGCAATAACTTGTCGTTTGAGAGGTTGTTGAGAGTTTTTTAAGGTTGTGAGAATAAGAGCGTGAATATGCATGAAAATCTCAGCAGGAGATTTGGTTGCCTTCTTCACACATGAGTAAATTCAGACTGATGATTTTTTATCATGTTACAATACTATCTAGTATGAGAAAATCATTTACCAGCTGTTGCTAATAATATTAAGATATCAATTGTTAGTCGATATCTCAGTTTATTTCCAACATATGTTTTTAGTTGTATAAGGAAAATTTTCTTATCATTTATTCAGATAGAAGTGGTTATGATGGTTGATCTAATAGCGAATTCGGTTTTGATCCAGTTCCAAACTGGATCGGGTATCAAAATTGGGTCGACTTGTTGTGTTTTAAACGTCAGTGTGTATGGTTTTATTTGTAACTCGCATCGGATTGAGGTTTGCACTGACAATAATGGCCCCAACACAATGATAACGGAACCTGAAAGGAAACGGCAAACGGAAAAGCCCGATCTGAGTAAGCCTGCTTATCGGAAAGAAAACAGGCTAGATTCAAGCCGATTCTAATGGGACATGTTGAGTTATTTGCAACAGATGTCAAACTTGCGGTTTGCCGTTCCGTTTCCGTTACCATTGTGTTTGGGCGGTAAGTTCGGGTATCGCAGGTTGGAACTGGTTCCAACCTAGGTTCAAAAACGAATTCGATATATAATAGTTCCAAAGAAGATTCCAAAGATTTCATCAATCTTTTACAAGGGTGCGGCAACATTAGTATGAGGTTTGCCACATTTGTCGGTAGCACATTTCAGAACTTGAATTTCAAATAATGGCGTGTCCTAGTGCTCAATTCATCCTACAGCTTTGCCTAACGTTATAATGTTCGTAATCTTAGCGTGAGAGCGCTTGTAACAGCGAGACATACTAAAGGATTGCATGCCCCATTCAATTAGCATGCATTACTGTAACTAGTGCTCTTACGCCTTAGATATTAGAGTTTTAACATCTCTTAGATAAAATTGTATAAAAAAATATGCTCTACAATTTCACCATACACATATTTTGAAATTTTGCTTGTATTATGAACTACCGACAAATGAGTCAAACGCATATTAAATGAACCGTCTTTTGCATGATCGTTCATAAATAGATGGACACATTCGCTAATGGATAGAATATTCGTGATTTAAACTGATAAGTCTTATCAGCTTATATACAGACATCTATAAAGAGCTGAACATTTGGCAGACTATCGATATTTCCACATATTTTTCCCCATTTATGTCAACGATAGGGTTGAACTTTGAATAACATAACCATAGTTATTTATTTGAAAATAAATCAAATTTATGAATGTTTTTTCAACCTATTGAAGTGTCAGGAACAGTTTCACTATTAATAGACCATAGGAAGGTCCCGTTTCTTTTCACTCGATACCTATGTAAGACTCACAGAAAAGCTCCCCGTCATCGTCCAAATCTGTAGATTAGGTTGCCAGCACAATACATACAACTATTCGAAAGTTAATTGCAAGTATTGTACGAATAAATAATATAAGGTGTTCGTTGTACCCATCCGCTAATTAAATGTCATGAAATTGATATACGTCTGGTGTGATATTCAGGAATAATAACGATGGCGGCATCGGTAGGTATCTTCATTTTAGTTTGGGGTTTGCTCCATCTTACTAGAATCGATTTCACTTCGTGCGATAAGCACGTCTTCTTCGTCACTAATTTATCTCTACTGTTTGGTTTTTTTTTCTGCGTTACACTAAGGCTTTTTTCTCAATAGTGGACATCGAATCTTTAATAATTAATCAATTTGCAGTAAATCAAAAACGCAGAAGTATGTAGATTGGTTATTTCAATCAAAACGAATTTTTTAAATTCCGGATACGAACCGAGTGAAAGCGGCATATAAGTACTACGCATTCAGTATACTATTCGAATATAGCTTCAAGTAATCTTTACACGTCAGTTTAGGCACAAGTCACTTACAATACACTCGCTGCTTTCGTTAGTAAAATACTTATTGGCTGATCACTTGCGTACTACTAACTAGCAACTAGTTAAGTGCGAAAAAGGGTAACGGGGAAAGAGCACTGTAATTTTTTACCACTTCCAACATCACGCAGCAGAAAAGGGACAATGAAAATTTTGACACTGACATCTATCTGACAGATCACAAATAACATCGCCGAAAGGGAATAATTCAAGAGTGATATTTCAATAGGACGTCATGAAAAGGTTTTTATAAGGGTTGATAATGTTGATATTGCCCTTTGAGCCGAAAATTTAACTGTAATTTTTGGGCCCTTTTGGGGGGTTTTTTAGGGGTCCCCCAAAATAGATACTTTTGGGGTGCGGTGGCGAAAATTTGAGAAAAAACCTAGGGGAAAAATGTAAAATCAGAAAAAAACGCGAAAAGGTAATGGGGGGGGTGTGGGGGGGTGGGGGGGAACACGTTTTAGACCAAAAAAAGGGGGAAAAGAAAAAAAAAAAAAAAAACCAGGGGGGGGGGGAAGAAGGGAAAAGGGGGGAAAAAAAAAAAAAGGGAACACTACCCAAGTAACCACAAGCATTATATCATAACACTAATTCGACTGACTATCAGCAACAGTAATGCCATATGACATTTTTTCAACAACTCCCATGCTATGTAGCATTACCTTTACATTAAAAATGTTATGATGCATTACCATATATCTACAAACAACTTAACGTTAAATACGCATTAAATGATGCATTATTGCATTATCTCAATAAATGCTTCATCGCTAGCTAAAAAGCAGCATTGGTGCAGTATCATCTGGATGACGTATTCCAATTTGACTTTAGAAATGAGAAACGTGAGAAACATATGATCGAGCCGAGCTGCCTGTCAGATCCAGAATCGTCATCTTCATTCTCCTTCACCTTGGACTTATCAGCAGTAAATTTGGTTTTGAATATGGCTGCATTATGGGGAGCCGCAGGTTTTTCTGGTTGTTGGTATTCAGAGGACTGAGCTGTTTTTTTCAACGAGGAATCTTCATTCTCATATATATGATATATCATTTTCATTTATGATCCAGTTTCAACCTGCACCGGGTATCAAAATTGTGTCGGCTTGTTGTGTGATCAACGGCGGTGGGTATGATTTCATTTGTAACTCGTATCGGGTTGATGTTTGCACTGATAAAAGGTTTGGGTATCGCAGTCTCAACGACGTGTTTAGCCAGAATCTAAAAATAGCTGCATGAAATATGTTTTTATCAGGGACCTGGCGGGCCGTCCTTGTCCTGTAGCTAACATCTCTTACAACCAAACGTCAAAAGATTCCTTGTTTGTAAACAATGCTGGCGTTCGTACCCGTAGTAGCAAACGTCAGATGGGCCTTATTCAAATAAGGCCCGCGATATGTTGCATACTGTCAATCGCTAGTAAATAGGATAGGGTTGCCAGGTCCCTGGTTTTTATAGAACGACAAAGAGGGTATGCTTAGAGTATGCTTGTTTATATTATGCAGTTGTCTTGTATAATTCCATTGCTCTTTTGGCTAAGAGTGTTAACGCAACCGGCATTTATCGACCAATCGTGAGAAGCGTTGGTTCGAATCCCGATGTAGGAAACACATTTGAGCTTATAAAAAATAAATCCCATCAATGCAACGCGAAGATGCCGTGAAATAATATGAATTAATACCCCTAAATAAAAAACGTAACAGAGGAAATGAATTCAAATAGAAGAAAATTAAATACATTTTTGATATTTTTTTTCCAAAATATCCCAAGCTCTATATTTGCTTTTTAAAATGCAATAAAACATTTCAGTAAAAGCAGTAATTCAACTGCTGAAAAAGTTACTATGCCCTAATTATACTTGTTCTCGGGCTTCAATAAAGCATGTGCGCTAGCTTTAATTTGACAGGAGTGGGGCCCTTTTCGACTTTAGTTCTACTTTAAGTACGCATGTAAGATTAAACTGCTTTATACCATAAACTTATATCCTAATATAATGCAAAATTGATGTATCTATATAAAGCTTCATGGTTACTTGGGTATTACTAGCGTTTGACAGTATGCACCATATCACGGCAATGAGGTCTATACAGGTGGAGAAGAAGTGGATAAGTTGTATTAGTGTAATGCAAAATACTGTCATTGTGTTCGTGAGATGATGCACAGCCTGTTTTTTGTAAACATGAGTGACGTAGATCTCCAAAAACATCAATTTACAATAGCAGCAAATCACAAGGTGGAATGTTTATTTTCGGTAATTGGTGTAGTTTTTAAAAGGTTTCGGCTGAAAAATGCCTTCTTGTGCACTAAAAGAATGCGGACAAAAACAAAACTTGCTCTGTTATCATTCGCTTGTTTTTGGAGTTTTACGTCACTACCCGAAATCATGGATTGTTTACTTATTTTTCGTTACTAATACCGACAAACACCATGCTCTTCGCTACCTGTATAGACCTCATTGATATCACGGGCCTTATTTGAATACGGTTTGCATTTGCTACAACACTGAACCCAAACATCATCCCAAGATCGGCAGAAAAGTAATTCGATTGCGCCCTTTAACGAAAAGCATTCGGAAACCGAATGATTGTCTTATGGTTAGATCAGTATGACGATTGGATTCGAAACATGGATTCGTATGACAATCAACCAAATTTAATATGATGTTTGTTTCAAAACTGTGTAGATCATTAGCGATTTATGAATAATTTGAAACAATTCAATGACATTATTTTATTTCACATTACACTTCCTCAACCGTTGCTCAAAGATTCCAACGGGAGTACAAAAATTGAACAAGTCAGGAAATATTTTTCTGTTTTCTTTATTCGTGATAGTCCTAGTTCTGATAGCGATTGATAGGTTTAAACCGAATGATGTAAGCTGGAATGATGTTCATCCTCATTTCAAATGATTTGCGTTATAGGGCTTCCCCAATGCAATACGCATTCCACTTTGGGATGACGATTTTTCATACAGCGTGCATTGGCGTGCATTATTAGTTGTTCAACATTAGAAAGATAATCATCTGGTTTCTAGAAAATTGTCCTCCGTCTGCATCTATCATTCGAAAATGCGATTTCAATGTTTCGATATCAACCGACAGAGGATTCATTCGATAAGAGGAGGATGTTTGAGTTTAGTGTAAGGGTATGAACATCAGTATTGTTTACAAACAATGAATCTTTTGACGTTTGGATGTTAGAGATATTGTTTACAGGGAAATGATTGTCCGTCAGATCCCCGAATAAAAGCAATAGAAAAGTAATTAAGCAAAAATGAACGTGCTGCAAGAATTTCGAGGAATCTTCTTTTTGCGTGTGCGTCAAGGGGTTGGTTAATCTTGTCAATTTAACATCTTTATAATTTAAATGATTTCAAAAGATCCAGTAAGATGAAAAATTATATTAGGATCTAGTCAAATGATCAGGAAGTCCGAACTTGGTGCGCGTACATTTCAACTGGGCTGCTTTAAACTTGGCCCGACAGCTTGCTCGACAGGTAGAAATAGAGCCTTTTACAAGGCGTTCCTGATAAGCTTTTTTTTCACATTCATGAAAGAAATTTGTCAGGAAACAGTGGCCCAACTTATGTTAAAAGTAACATTAATATCGTCAAATCAACAAAAGTCTTATTTTTCCTGTCATCTTCTGAAATGGTTTATAGATCTTTGCACGATGACGTCATCAATGCAGTTCTGACAGTTTTTTTTATTTTTTTTTTTATGTAAAATAAGTTGGTTTTATTTGTCAGTTTTAAGAACACAATACATATTCACAATTCTCTAAACTATATCGAAATGAAATTTTAGTGTATCTACATCAATTGGATCGTTATGTTCACATATAAAGCAGATGTATTTATAAAAAAGTTTAAGCACCTCCACACGCCTTCTTCTGTCTATTCCTGCTAGTGCAGGTCTCACCAATTCTTCAAAAGAGAGTCGTCTCCATCCATCCATGATGAGTGTTGTCCTCTGCTGTAGAACCTCCCAAGTCGGGGCGACGCGAACACAAGCACAAAATTTGTGGAGAAGAGATTCAGTCGCTTGGTTGCCACAATGAGTGCAAAACTGGTCCGGAACTCTGCGCATCAGGAACAGTAGCTCTCTATGGTCGATTTTGCCATTAATCATCAAATAGAGTTTCGACCGGTGCGTTGATGGAAGTTGCTTTGTTGAGATGTTTTGCCACGTGCGTGGCCAGTCGTTTTCTGGACTGTTTCGTTCCACCTTCGGCAGTTCTGTTTGCTGGACGAAGTGCTGGTGGATTTGATCGGCGGAGGGGTTTTGTAGGATTTGAAGGGGAATGTAGGATAAATTTGATAGGATTATTTTGACGTCAGGAAGGTCTATTGGAATTGCTGGGCGTGGATAATCTTGGAAAAGAAGGGATCTATAAAAGGGAAGGGATGCGATCTCATGCAGATGTCGGTTTATTGCGAGCGACTTACATTTTAGCGCTGGTAATTTCAGTTTCAGGCCTCCTTTTTTCTTGCTGCGCGCGAGCTGCATCATCGGGACACGGGCGACTATTCCTCTCCAAAGAAACGTTCCCATCGTTGACGTTATCTTCGCTGTGTGCACTCCCAACGGTGGTAGAATGGACGCGAGGTACCATATCCTGGATGTGGCGAACGTGTTGAGCATAATGATTTTTTGGTGTAGCGGCAGCGTGCGCAGAGAATGCAACCACATTTGTTGCGAGAATTAATGTTTAATGTTGTCATCAAGCGTATCGAGTTAGCGAACACAACACCCAGAATTTTGACTTTTTTGGCTGTTTGCAGCCACTGGGAGTTGATAGTGCCGCCTTCGCAAAACCCGACATCGATGGCAACAGTTTTCCGCACATTCAATTTCGCTCCAGCAGCTCTCCCGAAGCGAGTAAACAGCCCATTCATCTCTTCGATTTGCCTCGTCGATGTGATGATTACACTGATGTCATCCGCATACGCCGCCGGCGTCGGTGGTGTAGTGGTAAGCGTGACTGCTACTTGGCACCCCAGTAGGGTCTGGGTTCAATCCCAGTCGACGTCGGTGGTTTTTCTGAGGCGAAAAAAATCTGGTCACGTCTTCCTTCGGAAGGGAAGTAAAGCCGTTGGTCCCGGTTCATATTCATGAGTCGTTAGGTAGGGTCCAGGTGGTGGAGTCGTCTTCCTGGCGTCGGTGATTGTCACCATGTGAGGAAATAGGCCGACGTAAAATAAACATTAAAAAAAAAAAAAAAAAATCCGCATACGCCACCAGCAGATCGTTACCGCACACACGTTCGAGCCTGCACACTAGTGGATGTATGTACAGCACGAAGAGGTGCATGGACAACGGGTCCCCTTGCCTCACAGACCGTTGGATTCCGATTGGCCGAGAGAGATGCCCATTGATCAGCAGCCGAGATGTGGATCGACTGGCAATGCGCGAAAGTAGAGCAATGAGATCCTGGTTGAAGCCGAGTGAGCGCATGGTCGCGAAGAGAAAAGAGTGCCGGACCCGATCGAACGCATGATCAAGATCGAAGCTGATTAACTTCCCGGCGTGGCGGTGGTGGCGAAGATTTGCTATGCCATCTTTCAGAGCGAGAGTGGCTTGAAAAATGTTTCGCTCTGAGTTCAAGCATTTCTGCCCGTCACTCAAGACGTGGTGGTCTCGCATCACTCGCTCCAGTCTTGTTTTGAGTATGCGGGAGAAGAGCTTGTAGTCGCTGTTTAGCAGTGAAATTGGCCGGTATGATCGTGCGGAATGATCGCCACCTCTCTTCTTGACCAACACGATGATCCCTTCAACAAACGCTGCAGGAAGATTTTCTCTGAGTGCCTCATTCAGCAACAGGTTCAACTCACGGTGGACGACGTCGTACATGCGGTGGTAGAATTCTCTTGGAATACTATCGAAGCCAGGGGACTTACGGGGTGCGCTCGCTGTTATTGCAGACCAGATTTCTGCCGTCGTGATGTCGCTCGTACAGGCTTCATTTGATGGATCGTTGAGTGGCACAAGACTGTCACAGACGAATCCATTATCGTTTTCTTCTGTTGCCTCCTCCGTGTAGAGAGTCGAGAAATAGTCCACCATGTGGTCTTCTATCGCTCGTGATGTTGTTATGATTTCGTCTTGCTCTGTCTGCAGCTGCGTGATGACGGTTTTCTTCCTTCGCCTCTCCCCTAGCTGGAATATTGAGATTGGTTCTCCCGCCACGTGCGTTTCATTGATCCGCATGAACGTGTGAGAAAACCTCCTTTGATGCGCAAGCATTTCACCTTTCAGCCGGTTGATGGTGGTCAGCATTTCTGGTTGCTGGTAATACCCGTCGTAAGCAAGCCGTAGCTCACCGTAGAGGCGCTGATGCTCGCTGTGAAATTCATCGAAGATGTCTCGAGATTTCCACTTGAAAAACCGTTTGATCTTGGGTTTAGCAAACGAGAACCACCATTCCATCCATGAGCCATAGTTTCTACGTTGCCGGGTCCAATATTGCCACTGATATTGGAATTCCGCAACGTTCTCGTCAGTTAGAAGGTACGGTCGGAGAGACCAGAAGCCACGGCCATGCTCTTGACCAAGATGGGGAAGGCAAAGTCGGAGAGTCAGCGCTTTATGGTCGGTAAAAGAGGAGACGTGGGTATGTGCTGCTCGCAGGTGGTCACGGAGACCGCTGCCGACGTAGATTCGATCAAGGCGCGATTGAGCATTCCGACAGACGAACGTAAATCCATCATCACGTGGACACAGTTTCTCCCATACATCGTGGAGCTGCAGTTGTTGAACGGCTGCTTTAAGGGCGGGACTCGTGTTCGGGCTGCTTGAGTCGCGTGTTCGAAGCACGCATTTGAAATCGCCAGCTAGGATGGCGTGCGTGGTGCGGTGACGGAGATAGTAGGGGAGCGTCCCAACAAACATTGGTGTTGAATTAGAGCTTGTTCAAGCAAATTTGGAGAAGCTATTCAGCTGTTTCTTCTAGAATAGCTGAATAGCTTCTCCAAATTTGTTTGAACAAGCTCTAATTCAACACCGATGTTTGTTGGGGTGTCATTGAAGAAATTCTCCCGAGCGGCGCGTTGCGAGGAACCGGAGGGAGCGTAAACATTGCAGATCGTCGTGTCTTGCACTCTTAGCGCTAGGAGTCGGCTGTCCATGCTTCTCTCGACGTGAGTGACTTGGATGTGCTCCTTCAGAGCAATAGCTGTTCCCCTTCTCGTGTGGTCTACATTGAAATAAACGACATAGCCAGGCAAGGAGAGCTGTTCGTTCTCAACTTCCTGTAGACACACGATGTCGAGGCTTTGGCTGTTGATGAAGGTCCGGAGAGCGTTTAGTTTCGTGGGGTTTGTGACTGTGCAGATGTTGATGGACGATATGTTATACGACGTAAGAGCCATTTATAGTTGCATATCCTCCTCTCTCTCGTCGTCGATGTCGTCCCGGCGGGGTTTTTTTACCAACCGGTCGGCTTCGGTTTCGTCTACTGCTCGTTGAAGAAGTGGAATCGTCCGTTTCGTTACCGGTGCCGCTCTTGCTCTGCGATCGCAGCGCTGGCTTTTTGAAAATATCGTCCATGGCCACGACAGCTTGCGGTGGTGTTAGGAACGATGATGACGAATTCTGCGTTCGTTTTGTTTGCGGGCACGAGGGGACAAAAGTCGGTACGGGCTGCTTGATTACATTCGTTCTTGAGGTCAGACTCGTGGCACTCGGCAGTTCGGGGAAAGCATCCGATGATAACGGTGGTGGAGCGGTGGTCATCTGACCGACCGGGCTCGTGTTTGTTGGTCTCGCACCAGCTGCTTTTTTGGGTTGTTGTCCGGTGGTTGACCTATTCGCCTGTCCAGCTTGCTTTGTCACATTTGCGTAGCTTTTCTGGTACATCAGTTTTTTTGTTCTGGACACATTATATGCCAGTGTGAGCTTGTTCCTTGCAGTGGCAGCAGGACTGTAGCTGTCCCTTGTAAACAACGAACGCTTGCTTTCCGTCGATGGTGCCCCACGAATCGATATTCCGCTTCAATAACATACGGGCAGACCATATGCCGAGCGGTATGCTCTCGGCTTCGTTGCTTTCGGCCCACGACACTTCGCAGATCGATATCACTTCACCAAACGCACTTAGGAATTCGACGATCCTTTCTTCCGACACATCTTCGGGGAGGTCGTGAACACGCACTTCAACACTACCATCCTCCAACGTGATTCGAAGCTTGTGTTTCTTCCCCTGACACTCCACTTCATGCTTCTCGTCATGTTCTTCAACGACAGTTTGTGCGAGCGCCAAGTCACTGACTTTAATGAACGCACATGCTCCACCTCGGTGGCATTGGAGTCTTTTGATGTCTTCCCGTTTCAAACCGAGAACCGAGCGACAGAAACTGTAGAGTTTTTCGACCGTCGGTCTCACGGTGTACTGAGAATAGTCTATTTTAAAAGTATTTTCTCGCCTCATCGCGGGACACTTTAGCACGCGACTCGGCACAATGTAACAAGAAAATAAATCTTTTCCAACGGTAAATGCTTCACTTGTGATAAGCGCCATCGAAAAAGAACGTCTGCACGTCTCAGAAGCTGAGTGATAACTGTACTTATGTTCAATTTCAACTATTTGTACTTAAACCATCTTCTCAGAGAACGTAAATCTTTCCAATTTGAAACTGCTTCCTTAAGGCTTATGACCAAGGTTGTTCTCCACTAGACTTGAAACAGAATCATTAAAAGCAATCCGTTCGCTTCTGTCAGACGAATATTTTTGGAGTAACTAACCTGAAATTCCACAGCGCTTGATGATATTGCTCAAAAATGGTTTCAAAAGATCCCAAAACTAGCGTTATTCCGATTGTTCTGGCACGATTATTATCATTATCATATTTCTTAATTATTAGTTTTTAAATAAGTTGAAAACATATCCGAGATAGAGCTGATTTCTTGCGTCCATATATTAAGTGAATCGAGCTTTAGGACCATCAACAGAGACCAATAACATTAAGCTAATCTGGTGAAAAAACAATTTTCTATGCCCGATAGAAATCAATTTTTGGCATCATATTTTTAATTTAACACTTAGTTTAAATAATTAATATAAATATAATAATAATATAGTTGCTAATTACTGTACTGCCGAAGCAAAATACACTGTTTTCTATCACCACGGTCAGATCAATCGAACTGTCGAATCAATTGTTTAGGATTAAGAAGTCATCCATGAAGTATAATATTTGTGAAGCATGAATTATACTAAAAATCCTCTAATCCCGTAACTCAACCATATTTATGATTGTTGAAGTACACTAACCTCGAGACTGCCGAGAATAATCGGTATATGCACCATCTAGTTTTTTTCGATGACACATTATAACATGTGTCTGTAAAGTTTATATAATTGAGCCTGTACAAATAAAGCTACAAAAAAAAAATGTATAGTTTCAGAAGAAAAGCGCTCGACGTGATTCTATTGTCTTCGCGCTCGTTGCTATTTTGTCGAACAAATCTTTCCCTCTGTGTTCTTTTCCATGCGTTCAGGAGTTTGCTTTGCAGCCGCAATCTGTGGGAAAATAACGTTTGTCTTCTTCCTTTCTCGCAGCATTGTTAGAATTTTTATGCTGCGTGTATAAAATTGTGCACTTCATGCCAACTCACTGCTTTCTTCCCTCAGTTGCTCTACTGAGGAAAAAAACAGAAGGAATGGCAAGTAAATTTGTCTCACGTTGATGCTACATTTAATAAAGAGTATAAGTAGTGCCATTCAGAGCAAGGATTAATTTCATGCAACATGGACTGATAGCACTTCCGGGCAAGATTGTATCGATCATCACCAATTAAGCTTGGCTAGGCACGCACATAGTTGTGTACATTGCCTCAGGAGTAAGGACGGAGCACGATTGGTCAGTTAACTTGTTTTTGGATTGTTTCGCCCCGAGTTGCTGGTTGTATTTATAAAGCTTCTTGCGAAACCTTGAAGCACTTTATCAATATATGAATAATATAGCATTAATAACGAAGCCATGTGGTCCTAAGTAAATAATTATGGAATTGAGTATTGGGGCCGAACCAAAACAGTGCACGTTTGGCGTATTTGTAGAGTAAATGATTGATATAATGAGAGACGAAGATTGGCTACAGTTGTTTAATGCATATGAATATGAAACGATGATTCGTACTACAGTCTTTCAAATTGAGTCTAGTATAGAAAAACCCGAATTAATCCACCGATGGTGAGACTGAACCCTTCTTACACTTCACCAGAATTACGAACCCAAATGTGGCCAAAATGGTACTGTATACATATTTTCATCAGAAATTCCAGGAAGAACCAGGAATATTCGATATGTCATACATTCAGTTTATAAAATGAATTATTTGTCAATCCTGAACGTATTGTTCATCGATGTGATTAAAATATTGCCATTAATAGTCTTTAACGACCTGTTTATATTAGGTATATAAAAGGAAAAATTACATAAATATTAGAAATACCATATAATCAGTCCATAGAATGAATTATTACACAATCCTAAGCGTCAATTTTGATTATCGATATGGATTCAAGATGCTTAACAATTACATGTTCGTTGAAAATTGTGTAGTTATAGTGAATGGAGACTTTGTGTAATTTTCGAATATACTCGTTGCAGTTCAAATCGGACCACTCGAGCCAACCGATCCCACTCCAGTACTATAGAGTCGCATAGTGTAGCTAGTACGCTCAATGTGCTATACAACGCACCAGATGCAGAACAATAGAAAACAAGCGGCATCGATTGGGGTGAGTGGTCTTGTTCGGTTTTGAACTGCAACGAGTATATTTTCATCTCACAATTATGTGCTCTCAGGTATTGTTTTGGTCATATCTCCATGAAGGATTATCCAATCCTAATGAAATTTTGATCAATTATTTAAAAATTTTATAAGTTTAATTTGGTGCTAACAAAACTAAAATCGGTACACAAATAGCTCAGTATGTAATCGGAGACTAAACTGTTTGATTACTATTATAATAGGCCGTCAAGTACTGTTTCGTTGATATCTTCGTAACGAAATGTCCGAATAAAAAAAAAATCAATAGAATGTTGTAGCTTTCATTTGCCGTCAACAGAACTGAAATCGGTTCACAAATGGCTGAGAAACCGATGTGACATTATTTGTAACGCACACACACACATACACACACACACACACACACACATACATACACACAGACATGTGCTCAGTTCGTCGAGTGAGTGATGGTTAGGGGTTTTTTTTGGGGGTAAAAAGGGGTTTTGGAAGATTTTTTTCGTGCTATTTAATTGTTGGAAGGTATTGTTGTTTTGTTTCTGAAATTATTTGAACCCTTTTCTGGCATATAAGAATAAAAGTTAGACACTTTTCTGAGCTTAAATATCTTTTAATTTTTAAACTGACTGCATCAAGTATACTGAACCGAACCCAAAGGAAAATTTCTGCACAGCCTAGTCAAAAGTTATTTCTTTGGTGACATTCTAGTTCAATTATAGAAGAGCACAAAACTGTACAAAAACAAGTACAAAAACTGATAATTACAATTATAAAACTAATACTCTGTGATAAATCAGATTCGGTGGAATCAGCAACAGGAACCAGAAGAATGAGAGTTACCCATATATTATGCTAGTTATGTTTAACAGCTACAAAACAATGTCTTTATGAACGTATTATTCCACGATTCATCATACATATTCCACTCGAAAACAGAACAAGCGCTCTGAATGAACTCATTTTTTTCTACTTGCAGGTGTATGTTGTATTGGTTCCTTTGGCATTTCGATGTATTGTGCCTGATTAGATCATCTTATTTTGGGATTGCGGTGAAAAATATTGTTAGGTTTATAGACAGTTCCGAAATATATAAATACACTTTCTTTCTCAAATAAAAAAGACCATACTGTGATTTTTTATTATTTTGTTCTCAAACATAGTAAACAACAACGGTTTCTTTCCATCTTCCGTTCAATTTGCTTGATTTTTCGTAGGGTAGGCGAGTTCTGTAACTTTTCCCTTGACACTACTCATAAGCTTCTGCACAGTGCTTTGTCCTACAATTTTGCCCACTTTTGGCCAATCTCACTTAAATTAAGAGGTCGCTGTGCCTGTGAACGGACGTGACGTTTGATTTTTCGCAGCAATTGGAAATTATTATCTACTAATAAAGATGTATTATCTACACACACACAAAATCTGAATTTTCATTGTGATGTAAATATTAGAGCTTGTGAAATTGTGTTTCATTCCACATGAAGCAATTACTTGCATGAAATAGTTCTAACAAAGATGAGCTTTTGCATACAACATTTTCAACAATGTATGAAATGTCCCAGAACGTTACACGACTTTTAATTTGAATTTGTATGTTTTTTGACGCTCCATTTATGTGCATGATATTGAACAGAAATTCACACAACTTTTTCGAGCTGTATAATAGTAGTATTCGAAATATGTTTTTCGCATCTCGTCAAGTGTTTGTAATTAACTGTGATAAAGTAGGGTTTTGGAAATCAACCAAGCCCGTCGCGTTTATAGATCGGTGAAAAAATAGGCGTGATCGGTGAATTTTGTGAGAAGAACAAAAAACTGTCGCAGCTGCCGGGCGAAATGGTGAGCGTTTTCGATCAGCGAAAGCTAATCAAACGCTTCCAGAAGAGCTTGTTCGAGATGATCGGACTGACGGCCAAGGATGCGCACCAGCGCCGGATTCTAGACACCGTAAAGAGTGTTGCTGAGGTTCAACAGCTGGAGGAGAGCTACCTTTCGTTGATCTGGCTGGCGGATGCCGGGCAAAGAACGAGCTACTATCTGGTCAACTTTCTCGCATTATGTCTATATGTATGTGTGCATGCGTGTATATATTTAAGTATTTATGAATGAATGAACGTGATTTTCCAACTGCGGTTCAATATTGGTAAGTAATCCTTCCTGTCATTCAATTTTTATTAATTTTTATCAAAGGTAATTTATTTTGAACATATATAACCATTGAACAAACATTGAAACTCGCCAATACTATATCTCTTGAACGTCAATAAAGGTTGTTTGGGTTTCTAGCACTTTCATCAATAGATGTTAAGACAATTATCAATAAATCAAATAGTTGTAAAGACGTGGTGTGCAGAGAAAAGTGGGTCTACGACAACCAACATTTTTGGCGGAAATGTTGAGTGGAAGTGGATAGGCTTATCTCGGTGCTTCCCCGTGCTATGTGCAAATGTTCTATGGGATGCTATGCTATGCTATCAAGTATAAAGTCAAAATTTGAACAGTATGTGTGTGTGTGAGCATATGATTTTGTGTCGGTGCGTCCGTTTTCTCTTTTCAGAAAGCGAGTAATGGCGCTAAAGGGCGATACGGTCAAAATTTGGTCAATATCAACTTGACGTATTTCTTTCAATTTTGCATTTAAAAAACCTGAACACCCCTCATTTTGAAGGTGTGTGTGTGTAGAATGTTGCCCCTATTTTGATTTTGGAATTCACTCTTCAGTTGTCAAAATGCCGTCCAAGCAAGAAGAGCAGCGTATCAAAATTTTGCTCGCGCATCGCGAAAATCCGAGCTACTCGCTCGGACGACGAAACCTACGTCAAAGCCGACTACAAGCAGCTTCCGGGACAGGAGTTTTATACGGCCACCGGACGGGGAAAAAAGGCAGATATTTTCAAGCACACGAAACTGTCAAAGTTCGCAAAGAAATATCTGGTTTGGCAAGCCATCTGTACCTGTGGCTTGAAAAGCAGCATTTTCATAGCTTCCGGGAATTCAACCAAGAAATTTACGTGAAAGAGTGTTTGAATAAACGTCTGCTGCCTTTCCTGAAGAAACACGGTTGTTCCGTACTGTTTTGGCCGGATTTGGCATCTTGCCATTACGGTAAAAAGGCCATGGAGTGGTACGCCGCCAACAACGTGCAGGTGGTTCTCAAGGACAAGAACCCTCCCAACACGCCAGAGCTCCGCCCAATTGAGAAATACTGGGCTATTGTCAAGCGGAACCTAAAGAAGACCAAAAAAACTGCTAAGGACGAGCAGCAGTTCAAGGCAAACTGGCTTTCTGCGGCGAAGAAGGTGGACAAGGTGGCTGTACAAAATCTGATGGCAGGGGTCAAGCGTAAGGCCCGGCAATTCGGATTTGGAAAAGCGGAAGCCTAACTGAATATTTTTCCTGAATTTTATACTAATTGAACTTGAAAAAGAAATTTAATTTGATTTTTTAAATAAACGATTTCACCGATTTACACGCGTTTTCCCTTGACCAAATTTTGACCGTATCACCCTTTAGAACCATAAACCATAAAAAGCTAGGGCAAAAGTTGGTGCTGATGTCCCAACCGAAAGACGAGCCTGGATACAAGTAGGAAACGCCTGTGTTCTAGCACCAGAAAAGCGGACAACAATGGAGTGCATTCACTTTCTTAGCTTCGTCACTCCCAACGACCTATATAAATATAAATATACATATGCTTTCTCACCAAGGAAAGCATCCCACACAATCCCATTCAACTTCCAACTCCATTTGTCTATGAAGGTAGCATGAGTTCTCAGCATCTTCTTAAATAGGCATCTAATCAACACTTCCCTCCCTTCCCTTGCTGGGCATAAGGACCTGGCCAGGTGTCGTGCAAAGAGATTGATGGATGAAGAGCCTGTCACACCCAAGGCAGCTATTTTGGAGCTTCCATCTTCTCTACAATAGGCAACCCAGGATTATGTATGGTCGGAACATGCTATGATATGTTTTGCTTTTGGCCAATCTCTCTTAAATTTTTCAACACTATCCGCTGGTTTCATGTGTTTTCTCAGCTTCGCCTTCGTCAAAGTCCAGAATGTTTCGATAGGGTGAATCTCTGTGCAGTTTGGTGGATTCATCTCCTTTGGTACAAATACGACATTGTTTCTTTTCCACTCTAGTCCATATTAAGAGTGGCAGTAATGGCAGGAAGCAAGATCAGGTCAAACGATTGTAGGCTTGTTATTCGGTTTGATCAAGGGTAGCAACCTTTTTCGCAGATCCAGGAATCCTTTCCTTTGGGCGAGGTATAAAACTGTGGTCCCGGCAGAGTTTCATAATCGAGTTTTATGTCGGTTTCATCGTCAATGATAACATAGCCCGATTTTTTGTTCAGCAGTTTGTCGTACAGCTTTCGAGCTCTTGGTCTCACAGATTCAGCCAATTTGGTGCTTTTGGCTGCTTCTGCTTTCGAAGAGTCTGCAGGCCCATTTTTTCTGTTGGGTAGCCGGTATACCTCCTTCGATAGTGTTACAGTGAAACACCCGTGCCAACTCCAAAACTGATGGGGATCGGGTAATCAATTCTGCTGGTTCTGCGGTGTATTTGCTTGCAGCGGTGGGGTACGGAATTGATCAAGCGCATGGTTTCCTGGGATTAACGCCGTGGCTCTCAAAGGACAAATTACACAAAATTAACTAATTACAACCACTACATTTATTTTCAACATTTTACTTTAATTAAATCCACAACTTGAACAACTTAAACTAACAAATTAAAACTTCTAACCGTTCTCTACGGTGACCGAAACCAACTGACTCGGTGATGATTTACTGGTCATCATTTGACCCGTGGTCGCTCAAATCTCTCTCTCGACTTTCCAAAGGAGTTGATCGGTAGTCCATCGGTGATTCGAACAGTTTACTCTCGACGACGACCGACCATCGGCTACATACGCTGCTCTCATCTGCTGCCTTGGTTATGTGGTTGAAGATTGTAGCTAGAAGCGAGGCTTCCAGACAATAGCCATGGGTAGTTTGGTATGGATCAATAGCCTTTGTTGCTGTCGAGACGATGATGGATTGTCAGGATTGTGGTTCATTATCGTACACTTTCATGGCACGCATAAAATTAGTCGCCGAAGTACTTAGCTTTTTCCCCACATTTCGGACTGATGTTGAAGGATGACGCTTGAAATAGTCATTTACCTTTCTGTCGATTGTAGGGTCAGCGAGACCGCGTTTACTACCTCGCCTCGGGGAATCTACGAAAAAGCAGTGTTGTTGATACTTCCGTAATGCGGTTTGAACTGCTCCGACGCTCACACCTTCTTTCTTAGCCAGTTTTCTGATCGAAAGCCCACTGACGGTGCACCGTTTGTGCACAATCCGTTTTCTTTGCTCGGGAGAAAGACCACGCATTCTCAAACATCCGTGCGAAAAAATGAAAAAAATAAAAAAATTATTTTATTTTGGTGTAAAAAAAAAGGCGCAGCCCAAAATTGGTTGAACATTTCCCGCTTTTTTTTTTTGTTTTTTTATTTTTTTTTTTTTTTTTTTTTTTTAGAATATTTTTTTTATTTTTTTTAAAAAATTTTTTTTTTTTTTTATTATTTTTTTTTTTTTTTTTTTAAAAAAAAAATATTTTTTTTTTTTTTTTTTGTAAAATTTTTTTTTTGGGGGGGTTTTTTTGTGTGTGTTGATATTTTATAGGATTAATGTATTTAGAGATGATCGTGATAAACTATTATCCAACAAAAAATGTGGTGGCGGTGTTTTAATAGCTGTAAGTGCTAATTATGATTCTGAACAAATTTCTTCTCGCAAGTGCAAGGAGTTTGACCATGTTTGGGTAAAATTTAGCATCGATGATCAGATTCATATTTTTGCCGCAGTTTATTTCCCTCCAGAATATGCAAACAAAGAGTCATTTGAATTGTTTTTCAATCTTGCTGATCGAATTATTGCAAACTTTGAACCTGATGCAAATGTTCATATATATAGGGACTTTATTCAACGAACAGCAAATTTTATGTTAGACGACGTAAATGATTCTCTCTTAATACCAGTAGTCGGTGATAATGAAACACTTCGTATTTTGTTTGATAAAAGTGCAGAAATTGGGCTAAATCAAGTGAATCACGTAAAAATCAAAATAACTGCTATTTGGATTTATTGTTCACAAATATGACCAATAACTTTTGCGTATTTGAATCACCAGCTCCACTTTGGAAAAATGAAGTCTTTAACACTGCTATTGAATACTCTATATTCGTGCATGGTAAATTCACAATGTTAGATAATAGTTTCTCGGAATCATACTTCGATTTTAGTAAAGCAGACTAAGGAAAAATTAAACAAGAGTTAAATTGCATCGAATGGCAAACTTTATTACGTAACGATGACTTGCATAAGGCTGTGGACACATTCTATAGAGTTATATATGATATTTTAGAATATACAGTGCCCAAAAAACAAAAAAAGAAAAAAAATCCAAAGGTACCAGCTTGGTACAATAGATCGATTATTAATCTGAAAAATAGAAAACAAAAAGCTCACAAAGCATTCAAAAGGAATAGAACTAACGAAAATCTTTCAACATATCTTGCAATATGCGATCAACTGAACTTAGAAATGAAACATGCATATACAGAGCACAACGCACATGTGGAAAATAATATCAAGTCATATCCTAAATCTTTTTTTAGGTTTGCTAAAGAGAAACAAAAATCTACAAATTTCCCATCAACAATGCATTTGGATAGCAGGGCTGGTAGCACGCCATATGAGAAAAGTAATTTATTTGCTGATTTTTTTCAAAACGTTTATGCATCTCATGATGAAATGGAACGCGATCATCAATATTTTTCATACCTTCCAGATCCAATGAAAGACATATCAGTATATAATGTATCTCTTCTGGAAATTTTACGAGGCCTAGAAAATTTGGATGCTTCAAAAGGGGCTGGGCCTGACGGCTTACCGCCTATATTTCTCAAATTCCTTTCCAATGAGTTAGTTAAACCGTTATTTTGGTTGTTTAACTCATCATTGGACTCTGGTATTCTGACTTTTAGATGGAAAGAATCTTATTTAATCCCAATTTTCAAAAGTGGGAAAAAATCTGATATTAAAAATTATCGTGGAATTGCTATATTATCTTGCATTCCGAAGCTGTTCGAGTCCTTAATTAATGACAACATATTCACACAGGTGAAAACCTTAATAACTGCCAAGCAACATGGTTTTGTTAAGGGGCAATCAACAGCTACTAATTTTATTCAATCTATAACATTCTCCTTAAACGCAATGGATAAAGGGAATTATGTAGAAGCGCTTTATACTGATTTTAGTAAAGCATTTGACAGAGTTGATATACCACTGTTGCTTTTCAAATTATCTAAGTTATGTTTCAATCCTAGATTACTAGAATGGATCGAGTCATACTTGACAAAAAGAACGCAACGAGTAAGATATGAAGGATTTTTTTCTAAAATTGTTAACGTCACATCCGGGGTACCACAAGGTTCTCATTTGGGTCCACTACTGTTTATTTTATTTGTCAACGATGTTGAGCACATATTGAAACGCCTAAATGTTTCTATATATGCAGACGATATGAAACTTTTTATGGAAATAAGTAACACAACCGATCTCGAAGATTTTCAACATGATGCTGACAACTTCCACAACTGGTGTAAGAAGAGTTTACTAGAACTTAATATGAAAAAATGTAATTCAATATCATTTACAAGAAAGCAAACTACAATGCAGAAAACTTTTAGTCTTGGACAGAATAATATTGAAAGATGCAGCCAGATGAGAGACTCAGGTGTAATACTCGACTCTAAGCTAACTTTTGTTTAACATTATAACAGCATTATTTATAAATCAAGCAGCATGCTTGGGTTTATTAAAAGATTTAGTTTGCACTTCAACGATCCTTATACGATCAAAGCACTATATGTAACGCTTGTGAGACCCCTACTTGAATACTGCAGCATTTTTTTTTTTTTTTTTTTTTTGTCTTGATTATCGAGATTTTCAGGCGTCGTAGTTACTCAAATTCCCGTTTTGGGTCATCCTTTTGTCGTAACGTAACTTGTTCGGAGGTGAGATTCGAACTCGTGACTTTGGCGTGAGAGGTATGGATGTTAACCACTACGCCGGGGTCGCCCCCATACTGCAGCATTGTTTGGGCCCCATATCAAGAAACGCATAATAATCGAATTGAATCAGTTCAAAAACAATTTGTACTATTTGCTCTACGTAAGTTAGGTTGGACTACCTTTCCGCTGCCATCCTATGAATCACGATGTTTATTCATCAATTTAGAGAGATTACAAAAGAGGAGAGACTTTGCTAGGGTGAATGCCCCTGAGATATTAGAAAATATAAATTTTTATGTTCCTATCCGCTCGCTCAGAATAAGACATCTTTTTTATATTAGCAATCATAGAACAAACTATGCCAAAAATGGGCCTTTGAACAAAATGATGTCTTGCTACAATGCAAATTGTGAAAGAATTGATATTACAATGAATAGAAACACTCTTAGGCAAACATTCTTTTCAAGGTTAGCTAGGCATTGATCGATAAGTTATGAAGTTAAGTATTTAATGTACACGAAATGGTCACGCCATATGAATAATGTATTTTATTACCTCTAGTATAACTAGGATTAAGAACAAAATGTAACACATGGTCTACTTCTGATTGACGACAATAAAGATAAAGAATATCCTCGGTTCCAATAGTGCCGCGTCGGTGATGGTTTGGGGGGTATTCGCATAACGTGGTTAGCTACCCTTGGTGTTTATTGAAAAAAACGTCAAAATCAACGTGGCGTACTACAAAACTGAGGTTTTGGAAAAGGTTGTTGCCCCCAGTCTCCGAGCCTCTAGGCGATGAAGCACTACGTGTTCCAGATCAGGATGGTGCATCAGTCCATACGGAAATGTGGTTCAAGCCTGGTGTCAGTACAATTAATAACCGACTTTCTGGACAAAACTCTCTGGCCTCCCTCCCCGGACTTGAATCCTCTCGACTTTTCTGTCTGGTCCTCTATGATGGCGAAGCTCAACGAATACAAGGTCACACTTTGTATCATTCAACACGGTAACTCACAAAAACTGGGACGAAATCCCACGCACTCCGTGCGTCCGCCTCGACTCTCTCGAGAAACGTCTGAAGCTCGCTAAGGAGTCACAAAGGTCATTCCACGAGACATTTGTACACTTCTTTACACACAGCACACAATAACACACACCCACACACACACACACACATGTTCTCATTTTTTTAACAAATTTTGAAAGTGTATCCGAACTTATTGAACACCGTGTACATGAAATGAACGTATTTGCATGGTGTAAGTAAAAAAAAAAAAAAAAACGTTGAAAAAACTTATGTCCGAAAACAAGCTTACCGAATTTCGTTTACAAACGCTGGTGAGCGCTTTTTATTTGTTTATGATTACTTTTGAAGTGAGTGGTTCCTCAAATAGATCAAAGTGACCAATAAATTGTTTTAATTTCATGAGAGTTTGATTAAAATTTGTTAAATAAAAAATATAGTATGATTGCAATTGATCCATAATGTCATGGGTGACAAAATCTAAAATACTAGCGTGGAAACATCTTTATTCTCAACATTTCAAGCTTATTGCTTACACAATTAGCTTATTGCTTGCTCTGAACTTAACTAGTATTCTTCGGGAAGCAGAGAAAATGTTCAACTCGAAAGATTCCCTCAGCTATGTAATATTGTGCCTTTACCGACTGGACTATCTTAGGTCCCACGAGGAACCATGCATCCTTTAGTCAAAGTTTTTAGGGTTTGTGCATTATTTGGTAAAGTATTTACATTAATGTAATGTACAAGAAATACTACTATAGAGCATCTTAATCCATCTGCAGATAACATCGAACTCATTATAGCTTTATTGAAAGGACGCGTTTTCTATTTAAATGCCTTTATGAAAAATATCACAAAGAATAATTTTTTTTCATGAATTTTACTATAAATGTATACAAGAGATGACAAAGACCGCCAGCTAAGGGTTGCGTACTTAGCTGGTAGTGCAGCCTGGGCACTGTTGTCCTTCTGACTTCAGCTAGATTGAGGGAGGTGCGTTCCGAGCGTCTGTCCACCAAGGAGGTGCAGCTCAAACAGCTCCTGGCATCCAGCGGTTGAGTAATAAACGCTGTATCGCGTCAGCTATACCTTAGGAAGCAGTTCCACCAACGCGATGTAGGAAGGTGGCATGCTGAAATCTTACCCTACCACAAAAAATGGAAGTATTCTTTATACGGTGTATAATTTCAGATCATCTATGGAATTCCCAAGTGTTGTTTAATAATTTTAATTTTTTTGTTTCCTTCGTGGGCAATGATAATGCAAGTACGTCTACAATTGCAGCTGGACATCAGTCTACAGACATGCAGACAGTACAAATATAATTGTTACTATCATTTTATATTATAACATCCCTTCACAATATTTTTAAAGCTATTTTCAGGTTCGCATTGGCCGGCGGTAAGTTGGGCCGCCACCCGCGTATGTTTTGAAAAGATAGGAGGTTTGGGGGTTTGTGTTTAGAAGGGCTCATACGACAAATTTATAAATAAAATTTCGAGAAGTTTAATTATCAAAAAATAAAATATTTGTGAACTCTCTTTTTGGCGGGTAAAGAATATTGGGGGCAGGAAACAAAAAATAAAAAATTAATTTTTTTTTTTTTTTTTTTTTGTTTTTTGTGTTTTTGTGGAGTTTTAATTCGGTTTGTGGGAATAATAAAATTTAAAAATATTTGGTATTTTTTTTTTCTAATTTTTTGGTGGGCGGGGCCGGTCAACCATTTTTCATTTATAAACTTTGGTTTCGGATACACACTCAATTTACCTCGGCAAAATGTCCAACAGCCGATCAACTCGGCAGTTACTTTTGCTGATATCCCTGTTTAAAGTTTGTTTGTTAGCTGAGTTTCGGTAAAATTTTAATTTGTTAGCCGAATCTCGGTAATTTATTCACTGAATCTCAGTAAATTGAAATTCCGAAATGATCGGCTGTTGGATTCTCGGCGAAAAAAACTAAGTGTGTAACATCACAGCAGAAAAGACAAATAGGTGCATTTAATTTTTATGTGTATATTTTATCTTTTTTTTATATTTTTATATATTATTAAAATTTTAAAAAAATATTTTTTTGAAAGTTTTTTTTTTTGTAGTGTTTTTTTTTTATTTTATTTTTTTTTTTTTTTAATAATTTTTTTTTTTTTTTTTTTTTTTTTTTTTTTGCAATAAGACCTTCACATTCCAGAGTTATATTCATCTGCCACTGATTGAGCTGTAAAGATGCACCAAGCTGCATATGATTATCATATGCCTATTATTACAATTTTAACTATTTCATCATATTATTTTATTTATAACCATATTTAAATTACAGGATGACGAATTCCAACCATGGCATATTTGAATTAAATATTATAGTATATTTCATTGCTCTATTACATACTACATTTATTGCATATTATGACATATTATGTACATTATATATAATAAATACTGGGTTGGGAAGGAGCATCAGGGTATCATTCAAGCTGAAATTGGACGATGGTTTGATTGACTGCCTGAGTCTAGGAGGGAACGAGCATTATCATTTTCTTTATCCTACCGATTCGATTGTGATGCTGCGAATTCTACTCCAACAGTTTCAGTGAAAGTGACGCGCCCTTCTTAACAAGCCATCCTGTAGAAAGCTTAATAAGTATTGCGAATTGGGTTATTCGAATTGTTTGATCGTATCGTTGGAAGGAGATTCTTAAATTCCCGTGGATTTCGCGTGAGTGTCTCTGCTTACGGGTCCACGTTTTGGCCGGTGGGGGGGATTTGTTGTTGGGGGGGTGAGGGTGGTGGAATTTTACTATAAATGTATACACAAATAAGGAACACAACATTATTTAGATCAAAAGGTCATTTTACAGTTATGAAATGGTACGCATATAAAATAATATTTAAGTCTCAAAGTTACTCGCATTATCAAAGATACCCAGTTTTACGGTAGTCACATTCAAACCCAGAGCTCGTTGTTTACTGTTAATTATTGTTTGGCAGTCGGAAATAACTTCTTCTTCTTCTTCTTCTATAGCATTTCAAGGTTATTGTTTTCACAATTAGCTTATTGCTTGCTCTCAACTTAGTGTTCTAGATGCACTTCCACAGTTATTAATTAAGTGCTTTCGATGTCAAGTACCATTTTTGCATTAGTATGATTGTGTGGCAAGTACAACCATACCCTATGCCCAGGGAGTCGAGAAATTTTCCTTTACGAAAAATTCCTAGACCAGACCGGGAATCGTACCCAGCCACCTCCAGCATGGTGTTGCTTTGTAGCTGCGCCTTTACCGACTGAGCTAAGGGAGGAACCCGGAGTCGGAAATAAGGCTTTATCATACATTTTGACCATTTCGTATGCAGATATTGGTGGTAAAGTATATATTTCCACCTTTACGATGGTGCTCGCGAAAAAGTCCGTACTGTGCGGGTGGAATCGCACTCAAAAGCGCCTGGAAAGTGTTCTCCGGGCTAGCAGAAATCGCGTACGTTGTGGAAGTGATATTTTCCGTCGCTAAACAGTTTGGAAAAGTGGTGAAAACATATTTTTTGCTTGGTTCTCAGCCTCCAGTGGCAGTGAAGAGGAGTTTTCTTGCTGAAAATGTTCTCCCTCTCGCGCTGAACGGATAGCTCTGTCTCTCTCTCTCTGTCTGTCGCTCGCGTTTGCACTTTGTGGGAGAAGCGCAGTGGTGTTGGTGTGAGTTTGATGGATTGAATTTTTTTTTCGCCCACCCTGGATGCGATTTATCAAAACCTAGAGATAGAGAGGTAGGTAGTTGTGTGTGTTGGCAGTAGTTTGCATCGCATCGGCGGCAACAACAACAACAACGTTATCATCTAGCACTGCGGCAGTAGCACCTCGTCGCGCGTCGCGTTGTTCTGCGTCGCGGATTACTAGTGTGCGTGTGCAATTGGTTCCGGTGAGCTGAAGTTAGAAGAGTGTTGCGTGTAGCGGGATCGCGCCGTGCTCGCGATTCTTTCAAAAAACTGCATACAATCAATTGTGCTGTGGTGTGTTGGTTGATTTTTCCTCAAGCGAGCACAGGTCCAAAGTGTCGTCGTTCGCGGGTATTGTGGGGGAAGATAGTGTGTATTGTTTAGCAACCGTGTAAAGTTAGAGGTCATAAGCGAGTTTATTATTCTTATTGATTCTGTTTCCTGCAACCTAGTGCAAATATCTAGAACTAGATTTTAAAGAAAAATACCACAACCGTGCCAAAGTGAATTTTGATTCGGTGTGCAGGCCTAGTTTGTAAATTAATCGGTGCAAGAAGAGTGTATTAGACACAGATATCATGTTACTACCGGAAGGTTTCCGACATGTCGGCGACGGCCGGGTTAATGTGGACGAGTGCTGACGGCAGCAGCTGTGGGTCCAGCAGGACGTGGCCATCTAGGACATCGAGGAGAGCTGGTTTGCAAAGCAACAAATAATTTATTTCTACCATATTTTGAAGACAATATCTAATATCCTGTTTTATTTCATTTTGTCTATTTTGTTTTGTTTTGTTTTTCGTTATGTTTGTCTATTTTCAGTCACATTTGAGTGGTCTATTGCTTTTGGCGGATGGTGTAGGTATGTACTTTCAGCGTATCGTTAACCAAAACGAACCCTGCTGCTAACCTTTCCCCAACTATCCAACATCCCAGTGATTTCTCGTGGAAGTGCAGAGGATTTCTCGGCTTCCTCCAAAGCGAGTATCATGTCAACACGTTCCTTCCCATTCCTTACTTGACCAGCATTCGGGCACGGCCAGCGCCGGTATTGCTTTATAATGGGTCACCAGTTTTTACACATTGAAGATGTATGTTAGTCCCAAACATCATCTGTTGGTTCTTTGTGCAAATACAGCTGATCTGGCAATAACGGAATTGCAACCGTGGGCGGTCAATCATGCTCATGCTCATGCTCATGCTCAATTTTGACCATTTCGTATGCATCTGGCTCCTGGTACACAAGTACAAAGCGCAAAAAAATGTATTTATTTTTTCACGTACGTAAACATCCATGACGATACCTACTGACAATCGGGGTGTGGTGGTGTGTATGTAATACTTACTGTATCACATGACTGTGCCGCGAAAATGTTTGGGATCCAGTAGTGCGGAGCAACATTAAAATAAAACCTAAGAGCAATCATTCTGCACATTACTCCGAAAAATTCTGAAACTAATTTAAACTAAACTTAAACTCATTGAGCCTATATTCATCCTGTGCTCAATCAAGAGATTGTAGAGTAAAAAGATTGATTTTTTTTTCGTTATAATATATGCTAACATTCAATAACAAAAACAAATGCCGGCATCGGTGGTGTAGTGGTAAGCGTGACTGCTACTTGACATCCCAGTGGGTCTGGGTTCAATCCCAGTCGACGTCGGTGGTTTTTCTGAGGCGAAAAAATCTGGTCACGTCTTCCTTCGGAAGGGAAGTAAAGTTGTTGGTCCCGGCTCATATTCATGAGTCGTTAGGTAGGGTCCAGGTGGTGGAGTCGTCTTCCTGGCGTCGGTGATTGTCACCATGTGAGGAAATAGGCCGACGTAAAATAAAGAGGAAAAAAAAAACAAAAACAAACAATAAAAATTACCCACTAGTGCGCAAATCTTTGAGTCGGAGATTTGCAAAGTGATGAGGAACATTTTTCAAAACCCTAAAAATCGAAAGTGCCATTAGAATCCAATTTGTGTTTAGTGGAACCAAGGACTGAAACCAGCCATCTGTAGCAATTAATGATGCTCTCCGTAGGACCTTTACGGCTGGAGCAAACCCCTAAGCGGTGCAAGCATTGTTTTGTGAGCTTGTCGACGACAGATTTTTCAAATATCACGTCCGATACACGGATGGCTCCGTCGGAAGAGAAGGTGACGGCATCACAATCAACGACCAGCACTCCGCCAAGTTTCAAAAGCTTTCAAAACAGTGTTTAATTGTCTCGGCTGAAACTCTACCTGTCTAGCTGGTGGTGACCACCCCAACTGACCGACCAATCGTTGTATTCACCGGCTCAGCCAGCGTTGGATCCTGGCAATGATTCTGCACAGCCCCCCCTCGGAACAAAAATCGCTTGGATATCTGATGACTGCGGCATCTCTGGAAATGTCAAGGCTGATCTGCATCTCGGCTGGCCTCCATGGGTTGAAGGGGTGAATTATTCACCGATTATTCACCAACCCTGTCCCTGTATGCGACATCAAAAAGTGGCTCTCGATAAAATTGGGACCGTCTGGATCATCGAATGGTCACAGTACCGGGATCCATTTATACGGAAAATAAAAGGTTCCGTCCACCAATGGACCCACCTGATTACCGACAACAGCTGATACTGTCACGCCTTTGCTCTGGGTATACAAGAGCATCACATAACATGTCCGCAAGTTGACCCTTCCATAAAAACTGCGCCTCGTGTAACACACACCACTCAGTAGAAACTTTCTTATGCCACTGTCCCCAGTGCGAGGTGGCCACGCCTGTTTTTCAGAATCTCGGGCAGCATAAGGGACGCCCTCAGCAAGGACCCCACGAAGAGAGCCGCAGTGGTCTGCTATCTAAAAGAATCCCAACGCAATTTAACGACCGTAACCATCAACCCGCCAAACTGGCGAAGAGAGGTAGAGGACCTGCTGATAGTGCAAGGTAGAGGATCTGCCGATATTCCAAAAACCGACAATACGCTTGCATGAAAAAGGACACGACAAGGACTTACTAAACCAAATAACATGACCAGCATTTAACAGTACCAAGCTAGTTCATCTACTTTATACTGTACAGATAATTTGTAAAAGGGACTCCCCATCTTTTAAGAGGGCCCAACGTTTTTCTGTGCCAGATACAAACTAGCCATAGGCTGAAAGTCTTTCTAAAATAAACCTAGCCTAACCTAACCTAACTTTATTTGTGATGATTACAAACATTAGTGTAGGTTTCACATAAAAATAATCAAAAAATTTCGATAAAATATGCATTCAGCCCTCTAATGAAGCACATGCTGGTGTGAGCCCCGTAACTTGAGCAGCTTTACGCCTATTTTCGAATCCCTATTGCGTTTGAGCCCTTTTTGGTTCCTTGATTAAAAATGCAAAAAATAAATACTGGAAAATGTTTCAAACACAGGAACAGGATTCCATCGGACGATCGAATCAAATCGTTTAGTCTTAGTATTATACCGGTTGCGGTTCCTGATGGAGTTTACTATTTTTAAGCCTTCAACAATTCACGATTGATTGTTTTATTTAAAAGAAATTTGCAGGTTTTGCCAACAGTTTCAGTGCAAAGTTAAAAGGACTAATTGCAATTTTTCAGCAAAGAACGTTCTTAAGAGATTTGAGTCCATTCACTATGAAGGACTTGTGGTCATTAACGTTTGCATTAAAAAATGGACTTTTTTCGGATGGTGATAAAAAAATGCTAAGACAGATAATTGCTTTTGATAAATTTCCCATGGGAGGTAATTATTTAAGCTTACTTGCAAAAAAAATCTACGCCCTTGCGAGCGGCCTTCCAGCA
Organism: Aedes koreicus; assembly: GCA_024533555.2. Lineage (NCBI taxonomy): Eukaryota > Metazoa > Arthropoda > Insecta > Diptera > Culicidae > Aedes > Aedes koreicus. Next base: position 447,891 of record JAHHFK020003667.1, read on the forward strand.
GTTAACCAGAACATTCACCATGGCGGACAAAAACATGCGTGTAGGCATGTTTTTGAGTTCTTTCTTCGTTTTATTTATCAATTCCTCCTCAGTTTTCGCAACAAAATTATTGGAGTAGATCTTACGCTTCAGGTTGGCCCAGAAATTCTCGATGGGACGCAGCTGGGGGACATTGGGTGGGTTCGCCGACTTGGGTACCACATCGATGTTCATCCGCTCCATCTCCTCCAACGATCGCCAGATCCGGCCAGAACGACGCCAGATCCGGCCAGAACACCGCGTCTTCGCCCTTATGGTATTTGATGAACGACGCAACTTCCGGCAGGCATTTTGTACTATAAATTAACCCGTTCACGGCCAGCCTGGAGCGAAAGAAGAGCGGCTTTGACATCCCCTTCTCGCTGATTGTCAGCCACAGCAGCACCTTCTTGGGGAACTTGGTGTGTGAAATGAACTACACCTCACTTTCTTCATGGGGGAAGTAAAATACTATTTACTTACAATTTGTTCAAAGGCCCTTTTTAAATTTTGCTTCACACAGAAAATATAATGAATTTTAACACACGCGTAAATTACTCCTGGTTTAATTTCAAGCCAAATCAAGCGTAAATAACGTAATTGTTTGCAATTTTTCATATAGCATACAACATTTTTTGTAATCTGCTATACAACAGACCTGATTCCAGTGATCTGGTTTAAATTAACATGAAAGATCCCATGATTTATGCTAAATCTAGCATTCCATTTATGCGCACTAGAAAACGCTGAAAATTAAATGTTGTTTTCAAATTGTGAAGTTCAAATCGACAAATACAACATCAGCTCAAATTTGTAACCCAAAGTTTGCCCAAAACTGCCACTTAAGTATTTTTTCTTCAATTGGGTTAGTTGCATCCCTCATTTCTTACACACACTGTGTGGAAAAAACAGTTTCACAAATACAGTCACTAAGGTATCATCACCACACAGATAGAAAGAAACATTTAATTTTCTGCGCTATCTAATGCACATAAAGAGAAAACTGTGTATTCAGCCAGCAGTCAGGAAATGTGGAGTAAGATTATTTAAATTTGAGTGCAAATTAAAACCAATAATAGGAAGCTCTTGGGACCACTTATACAGTGTGATGGTGTTTTTTTTTCAAGGTAAAAACAAGAAAAAGAATGAAAAGCTAGAGAATCGATATAAACCGGTTTAAACCGTCAGTAAGAATGTTGTTGGAAATACTCAGAAAGTCGGTGGTGGATTTTTGTTGGTAAAACAAGGAATATTTTGGTATCGCTCAAAAGCTGATTTGGACTGATTTGAACCAATAGTAAGGATGCTCACAAAGTGTAAAAAGAGCATGAGATTTAGCATGAGCATGAGCATCATTGTCCTCTCGACGTTACTAATCCGTTATTGCCAGATCAACTGTTATTACACAGAGAACCAAACGATTATGCTTACATCCTCGATGTGTAAAATCTGGTGATCCCAAACTAAGGCAATACTGGAATCGGCCCTACCCAAATGCAGATCAAATAAGAAAAGGGTAGGACTATGTTCACGTGGTACTCGTTTTATACCAACAGTAAGGATGCTATTGGGCACTTACAAAGTGTGATGTAAGTTTTTCATTTAGAAAACAAGAAAATTTATATGAACGCTTGAAAGCCATTTATACCAGCAGTGAGAATGCTGTTGATGCCACTCACAAAATGCGATAGTAGTTTACTTGATCCAAGATATGGGGCCTGCACTCCATATTTTTCACTAGTTCGAATTTCACCCATTTCGTGAATAATGGCGATTCTTGTGAATGAGTTCCTTATCATATTTTAGGGCCATTTCAAAAGTTATAAAGAGTTGACTTCCATAATTTTCATGGAGAACTAATAGTTAAGCCACACACACTAATAACATATGGTTTCATGGTTCTTTAGACTGAATAATATATAGTAGAAATTTATTAATTCGATGACATCAATTTCTTCACATCAACAAGGAGTCCTACGTCAACTTTGCAGTTATGTCACTGACATAACGCACCCTTTCGTTTTTTTCTTCTCTATGCTGGCTCGATCTCTCATGCTACCGAATAATAAGTATAGTATGCTACCGAATAGTTCCGATAACAAAGCATCGACAGCATGGTGATACGGCAAATTTTAAGAACCAGTAGTATCAATGATCACAATTAATTACCTTCACATCTCACAGAGAAGCAGTTTTATTGTTCTTCCTTCTTATCTCAATCGATCACTTGCGTCTCAAACAACAGATAATCTAAACAATAGATATTGCGCTATGCCCGATAGTGTGCAACAAAGCATTGACACCATGGTGATACTGCAAATATTGTTAATTAATAGAGTAGGTTATAATCAATCAGCCAATCAACCATGACCCACTCAACTGGACCACCACATCCGCCGCATCGCCATATCTCATTATTTTCATTGGAAAATCAAGGTAAGCTCTAATAACTAGATAAGGGTGGTATGGCGAGTTTTGTGAATCATTAGTATGGGTCAAAACTATCCAATTAATCGTGATCCACACTCACATCACCATCATATATCACCGGGAAGCAGATTTAATGTTCTTTTGTTTTGCTCACTCGATCACTCAGGCCACCGAAAAAAAACCTGCACAATGTACAATGCGCCAGTCCGATAACAAAATAGTGCGCCACTAAGCATCAATACAATCGTTCATAGCCGATGCTTGAAGCTGATTCCCCACTCACAAAGTGTGGTATGATGTGATTTAAACTAACAGTAAGGATACTGTGGCAACTACTGGCTAAGTTAGATGGTGTAAGAGATTGTACTCATTGAGATCATTACGCATTTTCATACCGCATAGGACCGCATCAGTGTTCAATTCGCACACTCTTATTTTGCTACCGATTGACAACATTGCCCAGGCTACGTCATGTTGCAGTTGGTAGTCTTTTATCATACAACTCGTGGATACGTGAGGTAGGAACCTTTCAGTTTATCTATTTACCATTCACTGTAGCCCTGTTCACGGCCTACTCAATTGAAAGAAATAACAATATTTTGTTTGGACAAATTGAGCAAGTGTTCATACGTAATCAACATTTTTAATGGTAAGGAGGTTCAAAATTTGAAATGTTTATCAACACTTTCTTGTAAATAAGATGATTTTTCCATCTTATAGTTTGCTTCTATTGAAATTTTCTCGGTTATACAAAATTGACATCAAATGAATCCGTTCATTAAGTATAATAATGATTTTCTCCGTTTATTATACGAATGATACTCAGGTTATGTTTCAAGCTAGGCCATGAATGACAACTATATGGCAAATTTTTGGTGTAAGGATTGGTCTGATTTCAAAACAATAATTTTACAGTATACTTTTCATGCATTTTGAAAATGTGTAATGTATTGGTTTTGTTATATTATATAACGATTTTCTTAAAGGAAGAGGTTGTGAAGAAGAAATATTTCCCACAACTCATAAATTTTGGCATTTATGATCGGCCGGTCAACAAAAATGTTGCGTGAAGAGTAAGTAAGAGCAAACTTAATATTACTTGCAGCAACTTTCATAAAATGAAAATGACAATGTCAAATGTTGATGTTATCTTCTTATGCGTTCAAAATCAATATAAGGTTTAGAAAAGAATTATGAACATAATCTGATAACCCGTTTTTTTCCTATTAATGGTGGAAAGGAATGAAAAGCATCTTGAAACTGCTGTTTTTTTCTATTTTTATTATCAAAACAGCTGGCTTTTCAAATCGGTGGTGAATAAAAAGAGAGATTGCGAAATTTTTTGTCGTGCGTGATGTTACGTTTTAATGTCTCAATTTAAACGTCCGGCCAAGCCAGCTTTTGCTCTTTTTTCTATTTTAGTTATCATCTGAGCGCTCTGTTTCATTATGGTTTCGAAATCGTACCAAATTGAATCAAGCAGATTTCCGTTTACAATTAACATAGAAACGCGACAATATTTGAATAAATATCACATTAACACACATAGGACGTTATTTCCGGTGCAGCAGTTTTGATTAATAATTACGCTCAATCAATTTTGATAGCAGTCATCTTCCCATGAAGCAGAGAAAAACCATAGATGCCATTCCAACACGTCAATGTACTGGAAGCCAAGATTCGATCTTTTAACATTAGCTACTCTCATCCGTAGATATATTAATTATAAACGGTACTATGTAAGGGCTCTGGCCTAGCGTTTATATTTTCAACATGACACGAATGGTGCAATATCGGCCCAGCCCCTTTAAAGAAATCTTCTCTCAGTTCCGATTTCGGATGATGATAGTCGAATTTGTACCAGGTGGTAGCCGATATGATGCTGTTTTTTCTCTTTCTTCTTGTTTTCCCCACAATCATCGTGACCTCTTTCGATGCTCCGTGTTCTCCCTAAAACGACCAAACGGCTGCTTCTGCTGCTACTGCTATATCATATAAGTGATTATTATCAAGCGCACGAAAAATAAGGAAGAGAAATTTAGTGCGAACCCTTTTTCCTATTACCAGACAAACACAAATAATTCCTCCTTTCGCACTTCTTGGTCCTGTGTCTGCCTTTGGGATTCTTGTTGTGGCAAGACGAGGGATAGGATTTTAGTCTCTTCCGAAGGAATCTTTAAACTGTGCGGAAAAACACCTCTCGAGATTTGAGCTGGATATTCGAAGAGAAGCAGTAGCACCTTATGGCAGCCTCCCTAATTGTTCGATAAACATAGTTTTTACACTCTCCAACGGTTGTTTTTCCATGCCTTACGTGAGTGTTTTCTTATATTCGTTCCCATATATCATTGAATTTGCTCAGTTGTTGGGCCCAGGCTTCTAAGAAGCTATCCTTGTGAGAAATCTATATTTTAACTTATTTTTATACTCACTTATTTTCCATGTGTTCATCCTTAATCGTTTAAAAAACCACAGCTATGAAAAGTTATCAAAATATTGTGTTTAGTTATTGCAGCTTTGAGAAAGAGCACAAGTATCGTACTTTTATTTTAATTGACTTCTAGTGTAGCGTATCTAGTTAAAACGGGTTTCTAGTTAAATTGTTGTGACCGGTCAGGCACATGGGTCTCTTGACAATTCCTTTACATAAGTTTGATGAAAATGTCCTGGACCTTTGAAATTTTCCCAACTCTTGATTTGAAATATTTATCTATCTATCAGACATCATGAAGTCTACACACTTTTGATTATTTTACTTAAATAAATCTAATTCTTTAGCAAGTTTATTTTTACAAGTATTATTTTGAACGACACATGCGAAACTTTTTTATTTTTGTTCCGTGATTATCGATATTTTCTGCTGCTTCATGTCCCGTCGTAGCCACTCAAACACCTTTTTGGATATTTTCGTAACTTTTTGGGGGTGAGATTCAAATTCGTGACTTTGATCTGGTAGGTATGAATGCTAACCACTACGCCGGGGTTGCCCCTTCACATGCGAAACTTTAAACTGCACGGAAATAATCATTTAGTATTTCTTCAGAAATTTTACCTTTTTTTCCCAAAAATAATATTGCTCCAATCTAATGTGAAACCCTACTTTTTGACGAAGGTGGGTTAGATTTCTAAAGAAAGTACTCAGCGCTGGGTAAATTATTCTTTCCATGTGGCACAATTGGTATGAGGTCAGACAATAGAATTAGTGATAGCCTAACACGTGAATGTTCATGTGAGGAAGTGCAATTGAATTATTGTTTAATCAACTATTAATAGTGCTTGAATCAGTTGCTCAAACCTTAATCTTTCAAGCAATTATGTAAATATCCCCTTATCTGTAAGCACGGCGAATGGAACACAACCTCTCGCCTAAAAATAGACATTAAAGCTACAGATTTATTTTATAAAATAAAATTGAAGAATTCCTATGGAATTTCTTATTCCATTCGGCACACAAAATATGGCTTGAGTCATTTATTATTTGAGCTTACTGTAATTATATTTAACTGCAACGTTCCTAGTGGTCGGATCTTAAATGTTTAGACAGCTGATTGTTTTAAAATGTTTCTACTTTCAGTGCTGAAAAGTTCGTCACGATTAATTTGTATTAAAGCAGTACTTGACGAACCAACGGCGAACCAACAAATTATTTTGGACACCCACTTCAGAAATCCGACGTGGTCATGTTCAGAAATCGCAGAGTCTTTGGAATTGACTAAATCGACCGTGTGCAGCGTTCTCGAACAAGCCCGTGAGTGGCAGGATCATAGCAAGCATATAGTAGAACTAAGGATCGGAAGTTGCATTGGAAGCTTTTGAGAACGATTAGTGCAAACCCAGGGTTGTCGGAAGAACTTCAATGCCAGCCAAAGAACCGTCCGAGGGATTCGTTTGCGAGAAGGATTTAGATCTTTTAGGGCCAGTAAGTAACCAAACAGAACACTGAAGCAGAATCTAGCTGCCAAAAAAAACGTGCCCGGAAGTTGTACATGCATAAGCGATCTATAATTTGGCGTTTGAGCAATTCGGATTTGTTCTGAATAATAATTACTTTTAGGCGTTGTGAGTATGAGTGCATTAATATTCACGTTAATATCAACCATTTGTCACTTTCACACATAAGTTTATTCTCTAAATTTCCGGACTACTGGAAACAGTCATATGTTTTTCCAGTGTTTAAAAGGGCTGCAAGAGAAATGTTGCGAATTACCGAGGAATAGCTGCGCTGAGCTCTACTTCCAAGCTGTTTAAGTTGATAATTCTTCGTAAGATGTTTCTCCACTTCGCCCATTATATTTCGCCAGACCAGCACGGTTTTATGCCTAAACGCTCGATGACAACCAATTTGGCCTGCTTTACTTCGTACGTGATTCGTCAAATCGAAACCGGTCAACAAGTAGATGCTATTTACACCGACTTATCCGCAGCGTTTGATAAAATGAATCATCAAATTGCGGTTGCTAAATTTTGACAAACTAGGCATGAATGACAGTATGCTTCTCTGGATCCGATCTTTTCTGACCGGACGAAGAATGTCCGTCAGAATAGGAGACCACTTTTCATCTCCTTTCATGGTCTGGTCTGGCGTTCCCCAAGGCAGCCATTTCGGGCCATTTTATTTCTGCTGTATATGAATGATGTTAATTTCATCCTGAATTGCCTGAAACTCTCGTATGCCGACGATTTGAAGCTTTTCTATACGATCAAGAATCCGGAGGACGCATCTTTTTAGCAACAACAGTTAGAAACCTTTGCTGAATGGTGTCGTATCAAACGAATGTCATTAAATGTGTCCAAATGTTCGGTAATTTCCTTTGGCCGCAGACGCTCCTGCTTCCAATTTGACTATGGCTTGGCAGGTGTATAAATGCATCGTGATACTACGATAAAGAACTTGGGGATCCAAATCGACTCTACATTGACCTTCAAGAATCACGTTGGGTACGTTGTGTCAACAGCTTCGTCTCAGCTGGGCTTCTTGTTCCGATTTGGCAAAAATTTCAAGGATGATAATTGTCGGAAGGCTATATAGTTACAGCGCAATTGTACGCCCTATCCTTGAATACTCGTCCGTCGTATGGTCTCTATATTATCAGAACGAAACTCAACGCATAGAAGCCATTCAACGTAAATTCATCCGATTCGCCCTTCGTCACTCCAGATGGTGGGATCCAATCAATTCGCCAAGTTATACAAGTCACTGCAAGCTCATTCACCTGGAACCACTCGAGACGCAACATGGCAAAGGCATGTTTCATCGGGAATATTCTTCAAGGCAACATTGATTGTGCATCGCTGCTGAGCCTGCTGGATATAAACATGCGTCGCCGAAACCTTCGAACAGATGTGTTTCTTAGCTGTCCTCCTGCACGATCCAAGTATGGCTTCAATGAACCTATGTGATGCATGTCCCTTATTTTTAACAGGTGCTACCATGTGTTTGATTTTAATGTGTAACGAGAAATGAACAAATGTGCTTTGAGACGTTTTTTATGTTAGTCAATGTTTGCTATGGTTTAGAATATTCGCACCTTTTGCTCACCCGACTTTGCATGGAAGAGAACTACTTCACTTTCAGAGGTTCTTTCTATAAACAACTAAAAGGAGCCCCCATGGGAAACCCTCTATCCCCATTCCTCTGTGAACTGGTTATGGCAAATCTAGAAACCATTCTTAAAACGGAAGGATTACTTCCAACTCGCTGGTGGAGATACGTCGACGACATCTTTGCCGTAGTTAAACAAGATGATCTCCCCTTAACTTCTTCAAGCAATCAACAATCTCCATAAAGACATCAAGTTCACTTATGAAATAGAAAAGGATGGGAAACTTGCATTCCTCGACCTTCTGGTAGTTAGAGAATCATTGTCATCATCGTCTTTAGAGTTTGAAATTTTCAGAAAACCCACAAACACCCAAAAAGTCATCCCTTACACTTCAAACCACTCTTTTCAACATAAAATGGCCACTTTCCACCACATGATCCACCGAATGTTGACCCTTCCCCTCAATAAAACCGGAAAAGCCAAAGAATTAGCATATATCTTCGAAACTGCTAGACTCAATGGTTACGAAAAGAGGACAATTCAAGCTATCATCCAAAAAAAGGAAAACTTCTTCATAGGAAATCACAAACAACCCTTTCCGATTCACCTGAACCCCTGAAACGTGTGTCTGTCCCCTTCGATAAAGATATTACACAAAAGCTAAAAACTCAACTTAGGGAATTTGGCTTGGACTTAGTTTGCTCTAGCAGGAACAACCAATTGGCATCGTCGTTAGGCTCCACCAAAGATTCAATAGATGTATTAGGCAGAGCAGGGGTATACAAAATTAAGTGTAAACACTGCAGCAAAATGTATGTAGGTCAAACAAAGAGAACCTTGGCAACAAGGTTCAAATAGCATCTAGCGGAGGTGACTAAGGCTGTCAAACAGACTGACAAAGGAATTTCACATAACTTCAAATCGACAGTGGCAGAACACATCTTTACGGGAAATCACGACATAACGACGAATGACATCACAATCTTACGGACTACCTCTACACCCTGGAAATTAGACGTCGCAGAAAGCTTAGAAATTAACAAACAACAAAACACAAATCTACTAAACAAAGACCAAGGTAACGGGTACACATGGCTCTTTAACTTAATACCCAAACGACATCAAAACCGACGCAGTGGAACACCCGCTGCTACGGAATAATCAGGTTAGGTATAAAGAAAAGGCGAGGTAGATATCAAGCATAATATTTGTTTTGGACTCAGGATAGGTTAGGTACAAGAAATGTTAGCTGTAGGTACAAGTGTTTGTATTTAGAAAATAAGATAAATACGGCAGGTGGCGAAGGTTTTCTTTCAGTCGAGTATTAGTACACGACACTGAAGAAGTCTGCACATTGTAGACGAAATACGCGTATCTGTCAAGATAAGCAATAAAGGTAGTTGGAATTAAATGGAAATTACTAATCATTCTTCTTATTTTCTAGTTACAGGTATTCCAATAAACAGCTCACACTCTCCATAATTCAAAAATCCTGCATTTAAACATTTTCAGTGAAAATTGCTACCTTCAATACTATATAGGGTGAGAAAATATTATTTGTGTTTTTGAGTCATAATTTTAATAATCTTAAATTGCACAACAATGTGTTTACAGAAAATATAGACTCACTAACAAAGATACTAATATTTACATCGATGTCGCAGAATGTCCTCCTCTGGCTACTACACACGCCTTCAATTGATTAGAATAATCATCGACAATGGACATTAGTTCCTCCATAAAGATATAGCACCCCAGGCTTTGGTTAGACTAGCATTTAAATGATCCAACGATGTGTGTGGCTTAGTACAGGCTCTGGACTCAAGAATGGACCAGACGGAGTAATCCTTTGGATTCAGGTTAGGGTTAGAGTTAGGGTTACAGTTCCAGCGTCCGTTTTGCTCAATGTGATGGTGTCCAATCTTGTTGAAACGTCCATTTGTTCTTACCAAAATGTCTACGTGTCATGGGGCTACAGTGTCCGTTAGAAGCTGGTAGACTGATTGGTTGATTTTGACTGATTACCGGAAGCAGTAAATCCCGCCAAAACCATCACCGAAGCTGGTTAGTGTTATCTGGCTTATTAATACGGTTTGGGAAACCCTTCAACAAAAGCTGGCGATCGTTTTGGAATCGAACTACTTCAACAACATCTTTGCTTTCCGGTACCGATTGTCTTTCATCCTGACATATTTTTATTTATTTTATTTTATTTTATTCTATTAAATATCAACGGATAAAATGTGCATCCCAATGACAATGAACTATGTCATTAAGGTAGTGTTTCCTTGAAAATGTTTAACAACGTAATCCTTCATCATCATGAAGAATAGTTCGCTCTTATTCGGGGTCAATTTTGAATGATTTCGGCATTTTTCGGATTGTCCGTCTAGAATTTCGATAAAGGGGTTATATACCTTTTTTGTCGAAAAAAAATAGGAAAGTTTGGGGTTTTTTTAGGTATGTAGCAATCTTTTTATTACATGAATAATTTTGTTTTCTGACCGTTTGACCGTTGACAATGTTTAGGCAAAATTTTGTGAAAGAATGTTAAATTGTTTTTGAGGGGTGGCAGTTTCCCTTAAACGCCTTTTTCTGAAAGAGCCTTGCGGTGATAACTCCCCAGGTGGAACAGGTCAACTGAAACCATAAAAATAAAAAAATAAAATCATTAGTTTAGAGTAATTCCGTGTATCTGAACGATCGTTTTTATAATTTTTTTTTTTGTGCATACGGGAACGTCTTATGCAAAAATTGAATTTTTCGATCGCTAGAGGTTTCATTTCGGCGAAATAAAAATTTGTGCATGAAAAATGGATCATTCAAGCACACACAAAATGCATTACGAACATTTAAAAAAAAAATTGAAGAAAATCGGTTCAGTAGTTTTTTGCCAATCCATATCATCGCAAAGTCATTTTGCAAAAAACACAATTTCGAGATATTCGCGTTTAAAGTTTCAAGTTTAGTTTGGGGCCGCGACGAGGCGCGCGGCTAGGAGTGCTGTAACTTTCTATCTACTGTTCAAATCTCTATGAAAATTTGGGAAAATGTTTTCAAAGAGTTTTTCTTTAAGATAAAGCAATAATTTTTTTTTCAATTTTTTTAAAATGAAAAAGGTATATAACCCCTTAACCCTTTGACGAAGCATGCTTCGGCTCTGAGGGGTCCTCGCAGTTCTTTTTCTGCCTCATCCTGAACCATACTCTTTAAAGCTCACTGTATTGTTTTATAGCATCTCGAACTGTTTGTGTTGGTATTTTCAGCGTCCTAGCGATAAGCACAAGAGGGTCTCCTTGCTTATACAGCACAATCACCGCACTTTGTAATGGATTTGACTTCATTGTGACACTACGCGTGAACGAATTCAAATGAAACCTTGTGTTTATGACCTTCTTAGCCATCTTTGAATCATGCGGGCCACTTCTACCACCACTTTCGTTCATCTGTTTGACAGTCAAACGCTCCTTAAACTTTGTTATCAGTCGGAACACGATGTTGTTAGTGATACCACGCTTCTTAGCGATCAATATATGGGATGCATTCGGATAGGCTGTATGAGTGTACACAATAGCCGTACGTACTGCACGGATTATTATGAAACTGACGTAACAATTACACATTGTTCCAGTTTTGCTCAAATTTTCAGGATGATTACTCACTCGGAGATACAGACAATTTTGGGTCTGCTGGTTTCCACGAATACACTCTTTATTGCTTAGCAATGTTTTGACATGACTTTGAAATATTTATTTTGTTTGCATATTAAAGTGGCTTTCAGACCCTTGCGCTGAACTGGCCGGCTTGACGTACCGCAAGGGCGCAGTAAGAATTCTTTGTTAAGACCCGTAGCTACGAGTCAGTTCCATTGTGGTTATATCACATTAATTAGTAGGGAGGCGGAGCAGCGCATCGAAGTGTTAGATATATTTTTGGATGGTATGTAGTTTCGAAACATCCATGGAGCTCCCAAGTGTAAAAGTTTTAGATTTGTTTTCCCTCGTGGCTATGATACATTGTCTAAACTTTCAGGTTCATGATGGATGCGTGGGTCCGTCTGCAGTTGCGGCATGCAGACATTGCAAGTGGAATTGTTATCATCATTTTGTATTTTAACATGTCTTCACAATATTTTGTATGTTATTTTAAGCTTCGCATTTATGCAATTTGAAAAAATACCTTTTGGTCGACCGGTTTTGGCCGCGATGCTGCACATCTACGGCACTATGTCCGACATCGGTGTGTGTAGGTGTGATTGGGTATATCTATGAAACTACAAAGTATGCCTATTTCTCATTAACCTCTTTATGGATGTTCATGAAAAAAAAACGCCAAATGATTTAGGAATCGGTTTACCAAAAACTTAATAGCAAATTTTTCCGATGAATATGGGTCGTTATTATACACTAGCGACCCATATTCATCGGAAAAATTTGCTATTAACTTACTCGCAATGCTATTGGCTTTATCACGTTGATCCTATCACGCGACACCTCAAATAGTATGAGAATTTAATAATAAAATCAATAGAAGGCATAACAAATTGGCCAGGGCAAAATTGGCCACAATCAGGTGTATTCCGAGAAACCCATAAAAAGTAGCCATTTCCTGACATGAACCAAAATCCATCAAGAGATACCCCAAGTAACCACAAGCATTATATTATTGCACTTATTCAACCCAAAATCAACATCGGTAATGCGGGATCGCATCAATTCAACAGTTGTCAAGTAATGAAGCGTTAGATTAGCTTAAGAATGTAGTGATGCATTACCAATGCAATAATGCTACTTTAGCAATGTCTTATGGCATTACAAAAGATATAGCATTAGTTCAATCTTAGTGGGGCCCTTTTCAGCTTTAATCCAACTTCAATGATGCACTAGACGTAATACATATGCCCTATATATGCATGCTATTACAGCCTCGTGTTTACTTGGGACCTCAAATCTCAAATATGACGGTGCTTATATCAAGTGATGAAGGCCAAATACATACGTACATTGCATTTGAAAATAAATCTTTAATTGCTGTGGTATTGCTGAAAATCTAACAACCGAAATATTTTTTTTTATCTTAAATTTTCGCACAACACATTGAAACCTCATTGAAATAACGTCGACAGTCTTTATAGCGGGTAGGTAATATGATTTCGTATAAATTGCTTGTTTTATTTTCGAGCAAAAAGGATACCAACACTCATGATATGCGTTCATAAAGACATTGTTTGGTAGCTATTGAATGAAACTAACGTGCCAAATGATTGATTTGGTATTCTATTTCGAAATAAACGGCACATTTTATGGTTCATTTGATTTTGCCAAAGTTGCGACTTCAGTTGCCGAGCTAATTAACCTTCTTGAACAGATTTCTGACTTTAATTTAAATCTACCAAACAACACCTCAAATCGCGTGTAAAGTTGAAGAGGAATAAGATAGTGCCCAAGACCATATTCAACACATCCGGCCATGTTCTGGATACTACAGAAGTAGTGGACAATTTTGAACTTACACCAAACCCCAGCATGCCTATCACCAAAACCGCTTGAGAATTCGAAGAAAAAAGTACAATGGTGGTTATTTCAAGTGACCATCACCACATTGGAAATGTCCAAAAATGTTTCGAGTATCGTAGGGGAAGTAACCATTTTAGGACTTGTACTAAAATCCAGCATGCGACCACTCAAATTATTTGAAAAATCAAAAATAAGTAAAATGATGGTTGTATCCAGTCCTAAAGACCAAGTTGGACACCTCCAGACATGTGCCCGGTACCCCTGGGGAAATGGTCGGTTTTGGACTTGGACCAAAACAACCGAAACTTTAAATCACATCAAAATCCAATAACGAGTTCATTGGCGGTCAAATCAAGTGCCATGTAAACATCGTATATAAAATGATTACCAACATATTGGAAGGAATTTTTGTTTTGATATTAGAATTTTCAACTAAAGTAACTTTCAGATATTAAAGTCTCAATCTTGGTCTCCATGAATATAAATCTTTGCTTTAGGGGAAAATGTAGCTGCAGTATTATGAAACACTTTTCGTATGATAATCTATGGACATCATTTTGGAGTTGAACCAAATTAGGATATATGTCTCTTTGCTCAGCCTATTATGCAGCGGACGGTTACATAATTCATTGTAATGATTCGGTCTGTTGGCTATTTTCGGCTTTTTTATGAAATAATTTTCCATTTTTCTTTAAAAAAATATAGATAATTTATACATGTGACTATTTTTTATACATCATGGATGCAAGGCATACTGGTTCAATTAGCAAAATTTAGGTCATTTGAAGTCATGGCAGCCAAAAAGTTAAGAAAGTCTAGAAGCTCACGAAAGTTTATAGCTACAGTCGATGAAAATTTTCTCAATTGCTTCAAAATTAATTAATCATCATTTTGTCAACATGATTTTGTCAATTTTTGTTGAATAAATACATGACATAAATATAAAAAAAACAAACAGAAAAAATAAGTTCAAACAACAATATCTATTTTCTAAGTTTGATAAAATGTCGTTGAGACCAAAAAAAAAGACTGTTGATTTATTTTGTCCATGCATGTGTCTGTCGCCGGTAACAGACCTTAATTTTATGGGGCAATCGTAAGCCATAATAAGTTCTCAGGAATATTTTTCAGACAAGGTTTAGCTCCACGAAAACAATTGAAAAGTGTATTATTCCAATTTGCGACTGTCATTAAGCGTTTTATCGGTGAGTAATCTAGTCTTTGCTGTAACAAAAACAAAAATGGTAATGTTTTTTTTTCAACTCAAAAAATCTTTTCTCGATGCTTCAAAAACCAGCGTAATGTGGAAGATTACGTCCAATTTTCTCTTTGGTGAAGCAAACAAACATCTGGAAGAAAGCTCAGATATATCTTTTTGATATATACTGACCACATTAAATGTTTACTTTCGAATAACATTTACTAAAAGCATCTTCTATTGGAATAAAACTCAAAAAAAAAAAAATAATAGCAGGCAAGACTCTAGAAATTTCACAAGTTTATTTGTTTTGTATTGAAAAAAAAAAAAATGTTTGATGTATTGATGAATGATTTTGTGAGTTCAAGAATAGTATGTGTTGCTTTCTTTCGTTAGCAGAGATACGTCTATTTTTGTTTATGATTTCATTACAGTATACCCGAGCAGAGACGAATAACTTGATAACTGGACTTGGTTTTTAAGAGCTCAGATTAAAAGGTAAAATACCTGAGGATAATCCCATAAAATTGTTCCCACAATATAATGCGAATACCAAATTGAGGTAAGACAATACCAAAATAGTACCTCTCTGGTATTCCTAGGTATCCGAAATAACATGTTTTGTTATTTTGCTATTTTGCTTGCAATTCTTAGGTATTTTACCTCTTAATCTGAGCTCTTTAATACCAAAGCCAGTTATCATCATCAAAATTAGGTATTCATGTGTTGTTGTCTCCTGCTCGGGTATAGCTCAAATTGAAAATAATTCGTCTGTGTGTGTCATTGTACTAAGTACAACTCACACTTCATCTTAATTTTTCACACTTATTTCGACAAGAAATGTGATGTGAGCAACAAATATAAATTAAGCATTCATTCACAAGTACATACGTACATTGGATTTGAAAGGGAAAAATCTAAAAAGCTTCTTCGTAATTCTGGCATATGATCTTCAATTTCGACGTAAACATAGGAACGCCTTTGAAATAACTTCGGTAGTCGTTTGTAGGTAGAAAATATGGCTTCCTTTAAATTGCTTGTTTTGTTTTTGAGCAAAAAGGATACGAACATTCATGAAATGCGTTCATATAGACATTGTTTGGTAGCTATTGAGTTGAACTAACGTGTCAAATGTATGGTATTGGTAATTTATATCGAAATAAATGGTATTTGATGTAACATTTCTCAGTGATATAAATGGGCATTTAAGCCAAAGTAGCGACTTAAGTTTCCAAGATTTGAAGCATGCGGTCATTTTAACAAAAAAATATACCTTCCTCAACAGATGTCCAGAATTCTGGAGGACACTGCACTCAGCAATAAATCAACATCTATAATTGGAATTCATGATCTTCTTGGCGTGTTGGAAATGTTTAAGCAATGAATAAAAGTAAGATTTTTTTTCACAGATTTTCACACACTTTGAAATACTTAGGATATTTCTAGATCTTTAGTACAACATTTCTTCAAAACAAACTTTAAAATTCAATTGAAAAACTAGGAAAATTTAAATTAACACTTCACTTGATCACTTTTGCTAAGAAAATTAAAAAAAAACTGAAACACTTTTTTAAACTATCACTAGTCAACGCAAGCAGATTCCGTTGAATTGCACTACAGATAGCTTATCTTTTGACAGATAAGCGAGTGCTCGACACTGAAAAAGTCTGTAAGTCGCAGACGAAATAGGCCTATCTGTCAAAAGATAAGCTATCTGTAGTGGAATTTAACGGAATTTGCTCGCGTTTACTAGCGATGGTATAAAAAAGTGTTTCAGTTTTTAGAAAAAGTGATCAAGTGAAGTGTTAATTGAAATTTTTCTAGTTATTCAATAAAAATCGTTCTACTAATACGCTCGCAAAAGTGTTTTTTTTAAGTGTTTTTTTTTTAAAAAAAGTGAAGTTTAAGATTTATTCAACTTCGGTAAAACTGTGCCCTTGTCTTTTTCTTGCGAGTAAAAGTTATATTTGCAAATGCGCTATTAAAGTTCTGTTCTATGTCATGATGCAGAGAAGAACAATGGCCTGTAGGGCCTAATTATTTAATTATGTAATCAGTTTCATAAAGGTTGAACACGAAAAAATCTAGATACACCTTGCCAACAGCAAATGTTCACTCGTACCATCAAATAGCTTGAAATTTTCATGAATACATTTTTAATTTTGTGGTAAAAAATATATTTGAAACTTCAAAAATATGTTATAAAATTTGTCAATAATAATTACTACCCTAATTGCTGCTAACTGTATTCAACCATTGCTCAAAGGAATATGAAGCTAGAAGGTGTGACGGAAATGTCTGTTAATATTTTACGAAAGAAGGTTGATTTGTAAATTTGTAAGTTTGTAATGTAAAATTTCTTAATGAACTGTAATTTGTAAATTTCATATCCTGTACAATATATTGAACACTTATATTTATTTAAAAAAAAATAGTTGGATTTAGCCCCACAACTGTCCATTTCATTCCTATGTTAAACCGCTAATTTGGAAATCGTGCTTGTGCACATTTTTTTACGGTTTGTTGTTTTCTTGACCATTACACCATATAAAGCACCTATCAAACCTTCAGAAATATTACACGTGTACTACGAGGACGCGGTAGCCTTCACTGAAAACTTCAAGTAATCTATGTGTTGTAGGCAACGCATTGCAAAACTTGATTTTTTTCAGCACTTATCGTGAGTTTCCTACTCAGTATGCTGAAACAATCTTTTTTTTACATTTTTTGAATGAACTGCAAACTACCCCTCTTACTTAGACATAATAATAGCGAAACATTACTTGTGAAAACGTATAATAATATCAAAATCATTCAAATATAGGACCACGACCAAAACAGTTGAGTGTTCCCGGTTTATTGAATGCACAGTAAATATGTTTCGGAAAAGTATAGTTCTGCACAAAATAATCAATAATCAAAACAGCCACCTTCTAGTACCGTTCACTTGCTGACTAGGTGATTTTAAACCCCTTTTGTAGAGGCTATTATTTCAAGGTTACTTTTAATCCATACACAAAAAGTTGCCAATCTTGTTTTCTGACCTTCAGATGGGATTTTCTCAAAAAGATGATTACCTGTGAACCGCCTGGAAATAAATCGCATAACGTCATTCTAACTTACCTGTCACCAGATAAAATCAAAAATTGTCCTATCTGCCCAAGGTATGTCGGACAATTTCAAATAAAACATTAGTGTTACATGTTCATCCAGTTTTATTTTGTTTTCCATATAATTTAAACTTTGTTTTCTCAATAAAATTCACATACGTCTTTTAATTATTAGTCAATACTCTAATCTCATACTGTTTCTCACCACAACATTTGAACCTAAGCTTATTTGTACATAGAAAATTAAATATCTCAACATGAGTTGACGCGGAAAGTAGATAACGTGCTTATTGGCTAATGATATTGTTTGAAACAAAAATGAAAAAAAATAATGGCAACGTAATTCAATTGAAAGTCATTTTCGACTCAAATGCATCCATTGACTGTCAAGAAAAGTTATGCACAATCCTATTGTTAACAAACCTAACGGAATTGAATGATTTGTGTCAGTATGACAGAACATAATCGATTTGAGCAAATGATTCCGTATCTTGATGTCATTTTTTGTTAATTTTTACCACAATGATACTCTTTATACACTGGTACTCCGATACACAATTCAAGTATTGTTCACGAGTATTGTTTTTCTTTATGATTATTGGGTTACACTGTTTTCTTTTTTTTTTACTTTATCAAATACACATCCAATTGTTACAACGATTTTGAAATGATATATATTATTTTCAATTTGTAATAGTTCTCGTTTTGATTTTCAACCCAAGATGGATATGTTACATTCATGAAAAATCAATTGATATTTGCTAGAATTTGTGTTTCACAAAAGTGGATATGTCATTCTCATATGCAATGTTTAATAAAAAAAAACTTTTGTTGGTTTCAAAATTATTCTTACTTTGTGATATGAACGGCGTTTCTAGAATCAAACTAAATAATCAAATTCATCTTCATTGTGGTGGTTAACTAGTTTCTGGTAAACCAATCATATGACACATGATTGAACAGTTTGTGGATATCCGCTGATAAAATTAAACTATTAGGATTTGTTTAGCTCGGATGAAATTTTGGCACGAGTAGATTATATGGTATGTGCAATTAAAAAACAGACGAACTAAGAATAGACAAAAGATCTCACTGAGTATCCTCAATTTGTCGTAACTAGAACATAAATTTAAAGCAATTCTAAACAACAGTAACTAAAATTTCACTTACTAACTGAATAAAACAATGGTTCCATCTGCTAAAATATTCACAATGTAAATTTTAAAGAACTTACTACCTGATTGGAAGATCATAAATTAAATGGCTCATAAAGACGATGATAATAATCACCTAATACAGTGCTGGATAAAAACCCTAGAAATGAAGAGGCAAAGTAACAAAACGACTTGCGTGAAAACACAACATGATGCTTTATATCGGATGGAAGGGAGATGCTCGTAAGATTTGGGAAGGGGACGAGACATATAAATGGCGGGGAATCCACTTTAGACGTTCGCGCGACCAATCAACAAAAACCACCCGACCGACGGAAGTGTGAACTGAGCGTGGTACGTTGGTAGTCTATGTGAGGAGGAGGTGAGGACTAATGAATGCGATACAAACTGTCGGCGACGGAACTGAATGGATATCGAACCATGTGCGAGTCTGCGAAGGGTACCTACCAGACGGGATGGAGAAATATCGCCGGGAATCGAACCAAACGGAAAGCTTGTAATCCTCAATAATAGGTAATTAATTAATCTAACACAACCATTTGATAATACAGTTTCGGTTCGTAGGATTGTTGTTCTCGCAAACATTTCACTATATTTGTGGGTTTCTGTAGACACGAGTTGAACTTTTATACGCTAATATGTTTTTGCTTTTTGTTCTTTAGCATTAATTCTCAACAATAAGAATGATTCTGTCGTATAGAGAACTTTCTCTGTTTCGTTTTCACACTAAATTGGTTTCCTGTGATTTGCAGGATTTGTTTGTACATTTCTTATATGGTTTCATTATTGAAAGATTTTGTATGTATGTTTGGTAATCATTGATTAATCAGCATTGTTTCATCCATTTGTAGCTTCTTTTGATAACAACGGTTGCTGCAGTTTCGAGTGAGAGGTACTTGTTTTGTTTTATATCTTAGACGTAGCCATTTTGGGTGTTTTTCTATTAACGGTTAATATTGCTTTAAAATAATTTTCAAAATATTTTCTCAGTTTTCCATTTGAACCACCATTTTCAGATACATTTTTTACTGTGTTTTATTATGATAAACACACTTATTATATTTGCTTTAGTTTGCGTCATCAGTTTTGTATTTAATTGTAAATATCATTTCATGTTAAAATGTATAACTTTGTTGAATTGCTTTACTTATTCTGCGACGATAGGCTCAAAAATATGAGCTTCTGTCGCACAATAAGAATTGTAATAACTATTGAGGTAGGTTTCTGTGTTGACTTATGTTTATTTCTACTATTTCAATACTCAATTAAACTAGTGATTGGCTATTTATCAGATTGTTTTTTTTTTATTACATTATAACATATTACATTGAGGTAGTGTACTGCACCTGGTTTTGGTAAGAGGAATTAAGTAGGTAACTTTGTTTCTTGTGATAGGAAACGTTGGCATTTGTAAAATTAAATCTTTAAAATTTCTGCAAACGAAATATTTTTGAGAACATGAAAAATTTAAGCATTACCCATTCGATCGATGAATCTTTCGTTTGATCCGTCCGTTGTCCGTCGATATCTCGAATCACGGCTCAGGTGTGAGACAACGGATTGGAACCCATTGTCATTCGTCTCCCACCATGAGAGCCTTTGAGTGGATCTGAGTGATCAGCTTTCCGTTGGGTGTTTTCTTCATAACTACTGACGATTTCTTTCTGTGTGTTTCGCAGTGCTTCAGCATGTGATCTTTGCGGATGAATCCTTTGCCACATTGATCACACGCATATGGTTTTGTTCCACTGTGTAAACACATATGGCGTCGAAGATCGGTTTTGTGGTTGAACTGCTTTGGACAAAGTTCACATTTGAACGGTTTTTCTCCGCCATGTTTCGCCAGGTGTTCCTCGTGCGATTGATCGCATGGGAATCGCTTTCCACAGCGTTGACATTTGAATGGTTTATCACCAGAATGAAACGTTTTGTTGTGTTGAGTCAGATAACATGCTTTGTTGAACACTTTATCGCACTCTTCACAACGATGAACTTCGTTGAGGCGAATATCCGACGGTAGGACTGTGCCAGATGATGTAACGCTTGGTGAACCTGGCCCAGGTGAAAGAGATGGAGCGGTTGCGGCTAGTTGTGGAGTCGGTGTACGGAGTTCATTGTAGAGTGAGTTGGTTTGATGATATTGCTCCGGTACATTCGGTGAAAAGGGGGGCGCCGTATCGCCTTGATACATTTCGGCGCCCCCCGTATACCGAGGAAACCCCAAGGCCTGTGATTCCGTGGGTGCATTATCGTATCCATTGATTGTAAAATACTGTTCATTCGATACCATTTCGTTGACCTCGGCTGGTGTTGCGGAATGATTACCAATAATATGGTGATAATTCGGTGCCTCCGGCAGGATGGTTTGGAATGATGGGATGCTGATGTTGATAGTTAAAGGGTTGGTGGTGTGGAATGGCTCCGTTGTACTGATGATGTGCTGACTGTGCAGCGGCGATGGAATGCTGGTGGTGGTGGTGGTGGTGATAGTAGGGGTTTGTTCCGTTTGCTCCTGCTGGTGCAACAGTTCCATGTTGCTGTTCGAGAAGATCTGCAGGCCCCTCGGTAGGGAGGCTTGGACGGAGGGACCTGCTACCCCGTTTGGGGGAACCGTTGACGAAGTAGTTTGTATATTGGAACTGTACTGGTGAAACCCCTGATTTGAGGTAATTTGTGCTGAAGTAAACCCCGATGAACCATACTGTGATCCATAATCTGGACTTCTTGGAGGATCGGGTGGTGGAACCGGTTGTTGTATTGGTTGTTGAATTTGTGCCGCAGAGCCACGTCTTCCTTTGTTTCCATAATTGGGATCCCGTCCAGGATGATGGTGAATGCTAATGGGGAGTGTTGCCGGGTCAGGCTGTCCGCTTGACTTTACCGCATTCTTGTGCAATGTTGTATTGTAATGTCGCTTCAAATGACCGGAGCTCGTGAACCACTTATTACATGCTGTACAGTTGTACGTCTTCGGTCTCCTTGCTTCATTAGACTTCCATGCTGTTCCTTTTGATCCGCTGCTAGGATGGGATGACGTAGGTGGTTCGAAATTTCTATATTGCGAGCTATTCTCCTGCGGAGTCGTTGTACTGGGAAAGTCCGACGGACTTGTCGCCAATTGATTGTTATCACTAATTTCTTCTGCGAATGCTTTCCCCGATTGGTTTGGTTGGGAACCAGCCGGCGGCAATGTTGGTGGAATGTTATAATCATTTTTAATTGGCGCAGGAGCTACAATAGAAGTATACTCGGGTTTCACATGCATTGCTGCATGTTGCGGGTAATCACCCTTTATTGATGGTGTCGTTGAATATTCCGACTTGATCTGAGGATGGTAATATGGTGCTTTCAAATCGTGTGGTGGGTGTGGAGGAATAAAGTTGTGCGGATCATGTGGCCACATCATTGGATGACGTTGCATTGATTGTAGCGGGTGAAGTGAATTCATCGGAGGCAGAACAGGCTCTGGAGGATAAACCATCTTTTGTGAATCAAGATCCAATATATCCGATCCTGGTGGTTCTTCCTTGATAAAGGGTGGAGGATTGTTACCATAAGGATAGCTACTTTGCATATCTGGTTCCTCGCTTCGATTCATGCTGTTACCCTCGTTTGAATGTTGCGTCGGGGGTTGTTGTTGGGATTGTGTTTGATGTACCGTCGCGTCGTGCTCACTAAGAACTTCATCTGAATCGCATACCAAGCCACATTTCTCACATTGAATCGGAGAAGGAGAAGGAGTTGGCGGAATATGTGAACTGCTATTCTGGGGAGATGATGTGGTCGTTGATGAAGCTACTGTTGTCGAAGCTTGTGTTGTAGGGTTTTGAGTACTGCTGGAAGAACTGACTACTTGCGGGCTCAATCCTGCACTGTTCAGGGGAGATGTTCCATTCGTGACATTGTTGCTTGAACTTAGTGAGTTGTTATTGTAGGGATGGTATCTGGCTGAAGGCACTGCTTTGTACTCAGGTTGTGACTGATTGTGGAGGTGCGGTGGAGGAAGAGGGTTTCCATAGTCAATGCTTGTTGCATGATAGTAGGGATCGTACCCATGGATATATGTAGGATAATGCATATCTGGCGGAGCAATAATTGTAGCTGGCTGTTGATATGGTGAAGCACCGCCTGTGAAACTTTGTGGCGTACCTGGCTCAGGGAGTATTGGTGGCTGAGGCGTCGATGGTTGATTATCACTTGAATCTGCAGCAGCTGCAATTGTTTGATGTGGTGACGGCGATTTAATATGCGACTTCAACGTTGGTTGGTTATTATTTTCTGTATCAGAAGTTGGCGTAGATGATGTGGTTGAACTAGGTAAACTTCCCGTTGTCGAGGGACCCCAACGATTCATTGTTTCATGATGATAGTGCATATGCACTTGAAGCGAAGACGAACTCTCGAAGTAGAGACCGCAGTGTGAGCAACTGTGATGCCCACTTAGACTCTGTTGCGATTGGGGAACCCCATGTAGAGTCCCCCCATTACTGGCCATAACTCACACAACGCACAAGGTACACAGTCATTAATACGTTCAGTTTTTGATCTCCTAGTTTCCAGCAAATAAATCACAATTACATTTCAAGCACTAGTACAACAGTCTTCGAGTTTCGATCTTCCCACAGATTAAACTTGTTTTGCATTTTGTTTTTTCCAATACGATCAACTCTCATCGGATGTTCGTGTTCAACAGAGTTCCACAAATCACATTAATTAACTCAATATTAACAAAGAGAAAACAAAAACTATTTATACAAAATAAAGACTTAAACTCAAAAGAAACTAAAACAACAGTTCATTTCCGCCGAAATTTACATAGAATAACAATAAATTTTAATTATCACTTGAGACCACAACACACTCCACTATCACGACTGGTTTGCTGAATGCAGTGTCTAAATGATCACTTCTCTCTTCTACTCGGTTTCAGCACTAGTCCAAACTATTGAGTGCTAAGCGCTGGGAGAAACGGAAAGAAAACTAATTCACGTTCGCTTCGGCCGAGGACGCGTTGTCAAATGAAACCTAAATATAGCTTCGAAACAAATAGAGCCCAACGGCTCAACAACTGGACGTCTCCAAACAGTTTAAGCGAAAATATGTTTAATCTTCTCCATCTCTACACACACTCGCATCCACTTACTCTTTCTATCATGCACATACATTTCCTCCCCCTCCGACGACAGCGCATCGCATCGTCTTAACGCGTCGGTCGACCCAGTGTACATAGAAGAGTGTGTCCAGTGCGTCTTATGTACATCGCGACACTGCCGAAAGAGTAAGAGAAGGATATCAACCAAAATGCACACTACCACAGCAAGCCCAGTGTGCACACCGGACCGGCTGGCTGCTGCTTGGCGTTGGCCTGCGAAGCTCAAGCATCTATCACGACCAAGTTGATAGTCCAGCAGCAACAGCAGGCAACATCAGCCAAATCTTAATAGGTACATAGCATAAAACTAACATGCCACTGACTTAGCATGACATGACAGTGTGTGTGTGAGAAGGTGACAAAGGTTTTCCCTTGGTGTATCAAAGCGTTTGTCAACGAGCAACTACAGGGTCGCATATTTGCACACTTTTGTTGCTGATGATCTTCAATTACAGCTCCTGTCTACCTGATGGTGCTTACTACTAAAGCAGTTACGATCTGTAAGCACTAACAACCGGCTCTGACACTTCGAATGTGTGAGTGTTAAAAAGAGTATCGGAATCAAGAAAAGCATAACAAAGCATAAAACTCATCTGATGGTGTTGCTTCCCATCGGTGACTCTCCAAAGCTCTTGTGCTCTCAACCACGTGTTCAGAAGGTATAGCAATATTTTGCGCGCCTTGGCTGAGCTCTCCTCGTTGGTTGAAACCATTTGGCGCGTCTCTCGGAATGCATATTTGTCTCTCAATCTCGTCACATTTCGGAGCAAGATTCAGAGAACTAAAAAGAGACAACTAGTTTTACGTTCCAAATTGAGTATGCTGCTATATTCTCGCTTCTATAGGCTAAGGATTGCATCAACACGCACGAGGATCGTTCGAGAGATTGTTGTTTTAGAAAACAAACTGTTCACTGCATCATCTGAGAGACGATTGAGGGGTTGCCGATGTCTGGTGTGAGTGAGTAAAGAAAGATTCCGCCAGAGATCTGAAGGATAATGGAACTATAGCCCACTCTGAACTATACCAACACTAACGCAATAATTAGTTGCGTGGCGCTTCTCATAGCTCTTGCAGTTGATTTTCCTTATTCGTTTTCCTTTTTTTTTTTTTACCGCAAGCACAGCTGTCCGGTAGATGAGATGATGGGACGGAATCTAGTCTACCCCAGCCAACCGGCTATCGATGGAAGGATGCTGTAGGTTAAATTTTATATAATTATTAAAATGGGAGGCAACACTTGTCGTAGGACTTTTTTGTATGAAATGCATTATTCAGTTGGAAAGATTGCCAGTTAGCGTTATTTTAATCATTTTATTTTGTGCTATCTCTGCCAGTGCCAGTAATTACAAAGTTTCGTCGAAAGGTTAGTAGAATTTACGATTGTACCAAATATTTGTCATAGGCAGGGATGTATGATATGAATGCTGACAAAATTGTTAAATAAATGCTTATCTTAAAAACAAATTGTATCGTCTTTGTCAAAGCTTGAATAACATTCAGCCTAGATCAGGGATAGAAAGAAACTTAAAAAATATCAATGATTTTTATATAAAGAAACCAATCGTACAATCTATACGAACATTTCATTCAAAATAAATAAAACAAGGTTTATAGAGAGAATATTTTTTTATTCTCACGTTCATTTTGCTATCCTATTGAATCAATTATTTCTACATTAATTTTGAGAGAAACATTCTAATTTTTGCTTCAGGCCGTTCGAAGAAAAGAGGTTAAGTACAGTTTGTATTCAGTGGGACTACTATCTGCAAAATTTACGAACATGAATTGTAGCAAAAGTGAAGCAAGTAAACTGGGCACATTTGATTCAAATACGGCTATGAATTTGTTATAGCATTTTAGAGGGAAAAAAAGCTACACTAAATTTGGCAAGCAATTGATTAAAGATTGGGACAATGTATGCTGGTGCAGGTCTAGGAGATACACCATTTGTTTCTCAATAATAGATCTGACAAATTAGTAACAGTTTTCTTTTAAGAAGGAGTGTTGCTTGGTTTTGTAAATCGTATGTGTTATTTTCTCCGTGGAAACAGTTCACCCCTTTGTCCGTATTTGATCACTGGTAAAGTTTTATGAAACGCCGAAATTCCATAGGCTACTATAGATAATTAGATAATGGATTTCTCTTATTATTGCTATTTCAATGTTTGTATGGTACATTTTTATCAGAACAATAGTTTGCATTAATCATTCCGAAATAAATCATAAGAAAACTTAAACTTCAAGGTTAATTTTCATGGCCATATTCTAAAGAATGCAGAGAACCCGTTCGATTATACCACGGTTCGGGTTTTGCACGGTTTGATTTTGTATAGACTGTTCCAGAAAGTATAAGCACACTTTCATAATAAAAATAAATGTTTTTTTTAGTTTTAATAATTTGATTTGGCAAATCATATGTGTATTTGCGTTTTATATGATATTTTACTCTCGTTTAATCAAAATATTTAATCATAGCCAAGACTCCTAACTTTTCCTTGAACATGACCCATTAGCTTCTGCACAGTGGTACTTCCCACAATTTTGACCACTTTTGGCCAATCTTTTTTAAATTTTTGGATGTCGTCTGCTGGTTTTATGAATTATCGAAGGTTAAAGCCCAAAAAGTCTCGATTGGCCGTGCCTCCGAGCAGTTCGGCGGATTCATGTCTTTCAGCACGAAACATACATTTTGACTTTTGTACCATTCTAAAGTGTCCTTTGCGTAATGACATGACGCCAAATCAGGCCAAAACACTACTTGATCTCGTGCTGCCTGATCATCGGCAATAATCGCTTCTGGAGACATTCCTTAACGTTTTACTGAGTGTTCATCGTCTCCGTTGTGATGTACGGACTAGATGTTTTACCACACTTGCATATTGCCTGCCAAACCATGACCTTCTTACTGAATTTTCCGGTAAAAATTGCCTTCTCCGTTTCGAGGATGTCTTTGTCTTCGCTTACAGTATAGAATTGTGGTCCGGGAAGCGTTTTGTAATCTAGTTTCACATACGTTTCATCGTCCATTATTATACACCCAGAATTTCTACACAATAACGAAAGTCTTTCTTTGGCACGCATGACCTTACTCGACGAGGTCCCTAGTTTTTTCGCAACATCCCGAACGGAAGTCGCTGGTTTTCGCTTGTAGGCATCCCTGATCTTTTTATCGATATCCGGACTAACAGGACCGGATTTCCGACCCCTTTTCGACGCATCTTCAAACGTACACTGTTCTCTATATTTTCGAATCGCAGATCGTACCGCTCCGACGCTTACACCCTCTTCCTTGGCCAATTTTCTCAAGGAGAGTCCGCTCACAGTACACCATTTGTGCACGATAATTTTTCGTTGTTCCGGAGTAAGACCGCGCATTTTGATAGGCAACACAAAACTGAGCACTTTTTTATGCTATGTCATTCAAAAATGTCCAAACAAAAGGACGCAGCCAAAACACGTTGAAATGTTTCATTATATTCAAAGTGACCGTTAAAATAAGGTGTGCTTATACTTTCTGGAACAGTCGTTAACTGTACGATTGTCCATTCTATAAGCAATGCAATATCACGTAGAAGGCAAGATCAATTGGGTGTTATTTGTTTTAAATAGGGGTTTTTTGGAAAAAAATAATTTTGGGGGTGTTGTACAATTCTTAAAAGTGTCTCTTGAGAAATACAAATAAGTTTTCGAAATGCGTGTATTCCTTGATATGTTCCTGTTTTATCTGCCGAGCTGGTTGATCGATCAAATAAATGTACAGAATCACTCTTTGGAAGCAAAACATATTCCATTTGACATTAAAAACTACAAAAAATAGGCATATTTGTTCGATTTTGACTCGGTTTTGATTTTAAGAACATTAAATTTTTAAGCATGTTGCCGCAACGAACATAAATCAACACTTCTTTCCCATCCCTTGCTGATCATATGGGCCAGATGTCTTGCAAAGAGATCGATGGATGAAGAGCCTGTCACACCCGCTTGCATCGTCTCTACAATAGCCTACCCAGGATTGTGTATGATCGGAAAATGCTAGGCTATGCTATGCTATGCTATTCAGTCCTAACTTTTTCTTCAATTTTTTCCTGAGAGAAACTTCCTCGAATTGTCAAATTTTAGCAAAATATCAACAGAATGGACAAATAGGGGTCAGCGTTGCCCTTGAACTATGCAGTGACCGCCATGAAAGGAAAGTTTTGAAGTACGCTGCCCCAATTCAATTAACTCTTCGAAGATAAAAATCTGCAACATGGATCAGATGATGATTTTGGCGAGCCTGTTTTAGCTTCTTGATTTTGTCACTTGTGCAGATAAATTATTTGGGTGTCAGGACATTAGGCCCAAGTACGTTAGACCGAAGTTCGTTAGGTCGAATGATTACTCGGTCGAAAATCGTTGAGCATACCGAGGCTTCATTAACTTTGAAAAATAATGCAGTTTTTTTTTCGAAAGATAGCTTATTTTGATTCTTGGCACTCGAAACTTTTGTAACGAGGTATCTTTCTGTATCGAACAACGAACATCTCATTCAGAGCTTGCTTATTATAACTCTAATGAGATTTTGTTTTCTTATTATTTTTTCTTTCTGTGGTGGTTTTAATGTGGTTTTTACCTTAAAGCTGATTCACCACCAAAGGGAGGCACATCCACCCTACATATCGCACTCATAAACACATGAGCCGGGACCAACGGCTGACCAATAAAAGACATTTCTTTGACATGATACATCTTCCTACATCCGAAATACGTCTTCCTACATTCAAGCGTTTGCCCGATAAATCTCTAATAGGATGGCTTTTATTCTTTTAAATATAATCAGTTCTTTGAAGTTCTACTATTCTACAAAATTTATGTTATAAATTTTAGCATGGTTATGGGGGCGACTGGAACTAAAACGGAGGTATAAGAGAAGTCCTTTTTCCGAATGATATAACCATGTTGATAAAACTTTGAGTGACAACTATGGGCACGATATTTTGAGGCGAGTTATTCCATATATTTTTTAAACTTTTCTTAAGAGCAACCACGGTTAATACCTTGGTATTCCCCAATTTGCGAAGCAGGTAGCCCCATGCATAGAAGTCACGAGGATTCAAATCAGGTGGTGAGGCAGGTCATTATTTCGACGAAATAAATTCCGGAAAATTGCCCTCACTCCAAGCCTGTGTAGCTTTTGCCTGGTGGGACGGTGCAGAATCTTGTTGGAAGCAGTATGATGTATTCTTGTAGTGTTTCTTTACGAAGGGAAGTAAATGGTTCTTCAAAAAATTGTCGATGTAATATGTACTGTTAATTTCGACACCAGATTCAATGAACAGCAATGGAACCTTCAAAGTTTTGGAGGAAAATCATCACCCTTGAAACATTTTGAAACATTTGAACAGCTAGTTTATCACGAGAAATATCAGAAAGATGCTCTGCATAATCCCGATCATTTGGCTGGTTGTGGAGATCTTTTTCAGCTTCTGACATCTTTCGACTCTAGTAATTTTATGCTTTTCAGTCAAATCATGCACTTGTTGTTTTTTGTATGGATTCAGTCCAAGGTCGTCTTTCAAAATACTTCTGATCGTTGACTGCAACATTCTCAGTTGTTTGGTAATCATTCGGCCAGAGTTACCAGAATTCTACCGATCTCGCTCTCACACGTTTGATGACTTTCGGACACCTGACAGTGCGTTTAGGGACAGGCCTGAGAGTTATTTTCCAGGAATCGGTTCTTTAATAATGTTTTATGGTGCGAAAGATAATTTATTCATTTATTCCGAGTGGTTTTAACGTTTTTAAAAGAGTACACGGTCTAAAATGTTTCAAAAACAGACTTATCACGAGCTTTTTTTTCGCGTCCCTGATTACCACGAGTCTCAAACGAATGATTTTTTTCAAAACAAACTTGCAATCCTTGTTGATATTTGAATAACTCTAGAAGATATAT
Source organism: Aedes koreicus (assembly GCA_024533555.2). Classification (NCBI taxonomy): domain Eukaryota; kingdom Metazoa; phylum Arthropoda; class Insecta; order Diptera; family Culicidae; genus Aedes; species Aedes koreicus. The sequence goes on from JAHHFK020003667.1 coordinate 477,971, forward strand.
GTGCAAAAATGTCTGTGATTAACTCATCCAAAGTTGACAGGAATTACCACTCACTCTGTATTACTATACATGACACTGATGACCACTATTCGTGATGCTCTCATTTTTTGAATTCGCAAACCGTACCCCTACACAGTTCGAACAAAACCTGTAAAATTTTGACAACTTGGATGTAACAAATTTACCTATATTATATTGAATAGAAATTTACGCTTAGTCTTAAATTTACAGCACTGAAAAACGTTAGCTGTAAATTTACTCGTGCTCTTTATATAGGAGCTGTAAATTTAAAATTTGCTGTAATCTATGGTTCCGATTTTTCGAGGTTAGAACGATTGTATAACTTTTCTTCAAAAATAAATAAAATAATTATTTGATTTCAAAAGTCTTCATTTTATTTGCTTTTTCGAAGAGTGTGAAGTTAATTCCACTTGTGTGCAGCACTACTATTTTTCAGATTTGATAATTGCAGACGAGTTCAAATGTGTCGACTGGTCACTTGAAATCTTGCCGGCTTCGTTGAATTTGGCTGTGATTCATAAAACTCATTAAACATTTTCGCTGTGATTGCCACAGTCACATATAATTTTTTCTTCCTTTTTTTAAATGTTCTTCACAATTGTTCATGCTTAATTTCCGTAACGTTGACACAATATGGCGGTGATAACTTTTTAATTCTGACTTGACAAACTGAGCGGTAGAACTGAATTGTGTTGAAATCATGTAAATTTCAGGCGTTAAAATAAGAGCGTGTTATATGCTATCGGTTTAATAATGTTTAATAAGGTTTAATAAGCCTTAATATAAAAAAAACTATTGATCGTTTCCTATTATTACTTCTCTCTAATCAAGGAAATTCAACCATGAATTTTGAATGACAAATGAATCACTACACGAATTATTTTAAAGATTGACACCGAATGCATTGCAAAGATAAATGCGTTGGAATTAAAGACAATCGTCCATAGAACCAGATCCGATTCAGAGATTATGTTTCATAGATTATGTAAATAGCTTGAATCAAATGGTCTAGTCTGACGGGGACTGGTTACAGTTAATCATCGTATCATCTTTGAAATAAACACAGAGTAACGTGTAAGCCACGCATTAAGACTGCCCCAGAAGGTATGGACGCACCCAGTTTTCAGTTCAGAGATAATACACAAGTGTTGAAAAAAAAAAATTTATACGACATACTGTTAACATTGGAGTAGTACATCAGGTTAGTGTTCACATATTTGCAATCTTGCGATGGTATGCTAGCTGGCGCACCTTCTTGTGAACGTTCTTCATAAGATTCAGCAAATACTTCTTAGCGACAAGTTTTGACACTTTCTTCCAATCTTTTTCAAACTGTTGAATGATATCTGCTGCCGAGACTTCTTTCCTTAGATGTGCCTTCGTCAATGCCCAAAATTATCAATTGGTCGAATTTGCGGACTCCATTTCGGCTACTTCTGCTTCTTATAGGTTCCATGATTCAAACATTCTTTGACACGATGAACACTGGACTTTGAAGTGTCATTATTGACCACATCCCATTCTGATACCTCTCTCTTGTGCTGCTTGGCTCTATTTGAAAATTTAGAAATTTAAGAATTGTTAATTTTCTTTTCTTCCATTTCTTTAATTCTGTTTTTTTTTTGGTAGATTTTGAGTGCGACAGTATTCAATGAGTATGTTATAAGAATAGTAGTTTCAACGAGGAAACTCTAGTGTTGAATAATTTGTGTCGATAAATTCAATGTGGGGCACATACCCAAAGTCAAAATAAGATTTTAATGAAAAAAATCTTTCATGTGCATAGGAAACGCTGAAATATTTTCCAGAAATTGTATTGTATTGTAAATCGTTTGTAGCTGACCCGAAACATCAATTAAGATTAAATGCATAAATTACATCAATAGAAAATACTTTAAAATTGCAAAGTCTCCGTATATGTCGATATTTCATAGACGTGGCAGACAACAGGAAAATCTTTGTGTACCACCAAAATATCCAAAAAATTTAAAAGCAAAATCAAAACATGTTGCAAGATAGAAAATAATTGAAACGATGCAAAAATCAATGAAAAAAAAATCAAGCAAGGTTCATTTTTCATTATGACTAACAATTTGCGGTTTATTTAAGGTTTCGTGCTTAAAAAATAAGTCTCCATTTCTCTTTTCCTCTAGCGCCTTCTGTTTAGAATCAAGTAATTAAATTAAAAATTAATAGTAGTCAAAATACAACTAGTTTCATAAAAATGCATAAACTTTATTAAGCAAGACAGCCCAGAAACGTTCCAAAGACACCCATCAACAAATCGACATTTATGAACAAAATTTTGTGAAAAAGAATACATTATCCTTTGCTCAAGATTAAAGTTTAACACAGAAACTTTTTTTCGAAACATTTTCATTTGTGAAGATTTGTTCGCTAAATAACTAAAATCAAATGGATAGATCAAATTTTGCTGTTCTTTTTTTTGCAAAGTAAAGCCAAAGTCCAGACCGGAGTTGTACATCTGGTATGAATAAATTAAAAATATACTAGTTGAGTGTTTCAATTTGATCTAGAATGAAACTGGGCGCCACTAGCAAGACATTTTCATGCATGCGACTATCGAGAGCGCAGATTTGTACTGATAAATAAATTTAGATTCCCATATGAGAGCTTCCAATTTTACAAAATTCAAGCACCAGTTTACGATCACGCTCCTGGTCTATTGGCCTTTGGCTACGTTCTCACCGACCGCGCTCACCTCAGCTCGTGCCTTATGATTTCTCCGCTGCAGCGCATTCGACAGCGCTCTAAATCTCAACTGTCCCGTGTGAGCTTGTAGGAGCCCGAAATGAATCCATAAAAATTTATGAACATAATAATTTGTTTCATAATTTAATGTCGACGTAAATTAATATTTTTTTCCTCGCTAACACGAATTTCAGTCGAAAACTTTCGGATATATGTTCGGAGGGCACATTTCTCTATTTTGCTGTCGCTGTTTTTTTTTGTTTCTTCCATTCCAAGCTGAGAGATTTTTGAGTGAAGATATATGTGCTCGTCGGTAATCGTTTGATATCGTGTTTGCTTTTTTATATTGTTCTAATTTTCTTTGCGATTTTGCGCCGCTTCTTATAGCATGTTGCCTTGTGGGCTTTGCTATGAAATAGACTGCAAGAGTCCATAGGAAACATAATGACATTAATTATTAGCTAGTCAAATTTATGCTTTTCTATATCATTCAAACTATACTGACTGTTATTACATGTGCAGTCAATCTTCCGAGATGGCCCCGAAATGAGACAAGCTGCAAAAAGATCATATGTTAAAGTTTGATGGAACGTTGCCTAGCTTTATTGTGAGACACGCATACACAGTTTTTAGTGAACTCCATTTCAAGGTCCTTTTCGAAATTTTATGGCTTTGTTTCTCTGCAGGATCACACCAATACAAGAATTTACCAAAACTATCTCGATGCTGGGTGGAAATGGGCAAAATTGACAACGTAGCATCCTTGCAGTTCTTTTTCAGGACGATGAGAGAAAGACAAGAAAAAAGAAAACGAAAAGAAAAAGGATTTCTTAGGCCTAGTTTGTGTTGCAGCTTGGCAACATAGACAGAAACAGCATCCTGGGAACATACTGCTTGCAGCATTGGAATAGACAGCGATACGCGAGGAATGAAAGAAGTAGCATAATGACTGTTAATATCCTATACACTGCTGCAAAGCCAAGGGTCACGTTCGTACAGTAAAATTAACTAGAAGCAAAAATCATTTCAAGTGTTTACATTAGAGTGCCAGTTCGGATTAAATTTGCGAAAACTTTCATGTGGCCTGTAGTTTATTTGATATATTTAAGTTTCTAGCAATTGATTCCAAACTAAAACGACTGCAAAAGTACAGTTGTGAAACTATAAGCATGCAGTGCAAATTGCAAAGTTTATGAACGATTAATGAACCGACTTGTGCCATGGGCAATTTCGTTAATACTTTTAATGTTACATACATATGATTGACAGAAACGTTTGCGGTCAAATTTTCTTGCATCTGAATATTTTTACGCTTTGAATTTGAGAATATTTAACTACACAAATCGAAAAAGTAGTGCACATTTCAGTTCATTATCATGCACGTAAATGGAGCGTCAGTTAACATACAAGTTTACATTACAAATCATGTGGAGTTCCGAGATATTTCAAACATTGTCTAATATATTGTATACAAAAGCCGATTTTTTACAGATTGTTGCGGTATCAAGGGGAATGAAGTACAATTTTATACGCATCAATATTAACAACACAATGAATTTTTTTCTGTGTATTTAAAAACAAGGTTACTGCCCAAATAGACCGGCAAACATTAAATCTATAGCAGTGTGATGTGACCAATATTGTTGACGTGGCTGGGTAGCTCAGTGGTTACCCGTTCTGCTTACTGAGCAGATGGTCGGGAGTTCAATGCCAAGCCCGTCCTCTTTCTTTGCCATTTTTCACTTGCCTCTGTCTATCATCACTAAATTTCAAATAAAAAGCAGTCTACTACGCTTTCATTAATCACATCACTGGCCATCCATGATCTAAAAATAACCTGCCTCACTAACACAAAACTATCCTTCCCATGACAATTAAGGAGACAGTGGTGAACACGGTCTTTCAAACAATGATTGTCAAACTAATCATTTCCCCCCCCTCCCAGAAGACCGTGAGGATGTGGCCGGCGCCGGAACTGATCTATAAATAGAATGAATTAGTGAACTACATTGAAAATATGTAAAGCTAATTCCAACCTCCCATCTATGTGGTTCTCTGTGCAATTACACACTAGTTCTGTTCAGTAACGGAGTAGCAACTACGAAACGCGCGGTCTTATTTTAAAAAAAAAAGCTGTGGTGTGACCAGTTTTGTCATGAAGGTACGTACGTTTGATGCAATTCAAATCCAGATTGTTTTAGCTGACAATTGATGTTTTTTATGTTTCTCTGTTAGAATATGTTTGTTCACGTCTGATATCTTGTTTGCATATTATGTTTCATAAATGTATCGAGACAAGTCTTCCGTATTTCAAAAAACAAACATGCGAGAAAGGTTAAGCTCCAACAAAACTATCAGGTCAGGTATGTTTTGTTAGAGCCATGTAGGACGGAAAAAGACAGTTTTTTTTAATTTTCTTTTGGCAAATATGTATCGAGTATGTATTTATGGCACATAATCGTTTCCCACTAAATCATTCAAGAACTAAGTTCAGTTATGCTAGAATGATGAAATATTGAAAATTTGAGTTGCCATTTGATTGTATGATCGAACAACAGGTTTTATATTGCTGATACTTCAAAACGTATTCACAATCAACCAATAATTTAGTTGAATTCTCTTATATTAATTAAAGTGAATGCATATTTAAGTCCCCTACTAGGTCCCCTACTTTAAGAGGATTCCGACTATTCTATATCTCATATGACGAAATGGTCGGGTGGTAAGAACATCGACCTAGTAAGCTGGGCGTTCATAGTATGCACCTGATTCATGAATGCTGTTTTGTTGCCGGCGAAAATTTGTCCATCTTTGGTTTCAGAATTTTTTGTTTATGACAAATGACAGACATAAATTATGTTTCGTTAGCTCCATCTTCTGCGCTATTTCTATTCTATAGTTGTACCGGAAATGGCTTTCAATAATCGGAATGGCATCACCATCATTCATCACTTTGAAGCAAAAGTGAATGCATATTTCATATTTTTTGGGTGTAAGTTAATACGAAAAATTTCATTGTAGTTTAAATTCATCCTATTTTTTACATTTTTATAATTTTATTTAATATTTCCGACCACACGAACACCATGTTGGGTATGATCCTAATAGTATGTGTTTTATCTTTACTCAAGGCTAAAGGAAAGTTAAGCCAATAGGAAAACTTATTGATATGATTGCACCTGAATATCTTCAAATAAGAATATCACCAAATACACAGTCCAGCAATGATTATAAGAAATTCAACGTTTTATTACTCCAAGCAACGAAGCTTATGTCTTCGATTTTATCTCTCAGAACTGTGTAATACTAAATAGAGCGTGTATAGAAAAGAAGTTAGCAACATTGATTTTCGAATAGAAGAGTGAAAAAGAAACATATTGACGTAGGACTACGTTTTTGTTTTCTATACTGGGGTACAACTTTAAAAAAAAACCTATTGTGACCGACACAAAAAACGGTCAGATTTTAAGCGTTAATATCTTAGTCTCCAAACATTTTCAAACAAACAAACAACAACAATTCCAAACATTTTCAAAATGTTTGCCCCAATTGATCGGAAATATCACTACGCGTCGATTTCATGATTGAAAACTATTTTCAACATAAAACTTTTGAAAATAACGCAAATATAAGATGATGTCTTATAATCTCGTTTTGCAGAGTAGTGTAGTATTTTCCTATGAAAGACGTCGAATGTAAGTAAGGGAGATCTCATATGCAGCAGGGAACGATATAATAGACTTCTACCAAATTCCAGGAAACCTGTAAGTGTGATGTTCCTGAGAACCTCCGGACACAGAAGATGTCGAAGTTCACTAAGAAGTTCTTAATTTGGCAAACGATTTGTACTTGCGGAAAGCGGAGTACACTTTAACGCAAGCACCATGAATGGATAAGTGTATTTGGAAGAGTGTCTCCAAAAGCGGCTCTTTTGAAGGCTCACGACAGTCCGACGATCTTCTGGCTGGATTTGGCATCATGCCACTACACGGAGGACGTGCTAGAGTGGTATAAGGCGAATGATGTCGATTTCGTGCCGGAAGATCTGAACCCTTTAAACACTCTGGAACTGCGCCCAATAGAAATAGGCCATTATTTAGAAACACCTTCTAAAGAATGTAGAAGAAATGAAGAAAGCTTGGGTTAATGTTGATTTTGAGGTCATGCAGAAAATTTAAAATCCGTCCTTTTGTATTTTGACGACCAATTCGATTATCCCAGCTAAAAAGTTTGTTTGGATTGAAATATATCTAACATACCGTTCCAAATTCTTGCGAATTGGAAGCCAGCGGTGGCTTAAAAAGTTTGAGCTTTCCCTTGTAACCCGCCACTTTGGGGTTGCATTCAGATTTCTTGGTTCTTGGGCCAATTTAGTTCAGACCATAAAATGAAAATAGTTAATATATGTACGTGTGTTTGTTTACTAATTTATTAATAAATGTCTATATGTGAAATAAATGTCTTTGGTCAATATTTATATGTTTGATTGATGTTTATTTTGTATATAATAGTTTTAGGGTGTAAATAAACAATTATCGTAAATAAAAGATAACATTTGTGTTCAAACTTGTAAATATGGGTGTGATTGTTTGTTTACCTCCTGGTTGGTGCTGATGAAGATATATCATTTACATAATTTATCAATTTATTTATTTGCGTTATTTATTCAAATATATATACAGGTGGGAAACAAAATAACTAGGATAGGCAAATATATGGTCAACTTTGGAGTGCTCTAACTTCACGAAATATTGACCGGTTTTAATTTTTTTAGAAGTATTCGACGCGGAAATTAATGTATTTTTATAATGCAGTAACAAGAATGGCCATGGTTCATGGATACTGGAGAAATTCTGGGTTTCCGGAGGGACGTTGCTCATGTCGATTTTCTGGTGAAATTTTGTACAGGGTGCCATTGAGAAATATTTTTCTCTAGTAGATACGCAACAAGCGGTAACATTTCCCAAGCGAAAGATACGTTGAACTATCAGCCTTAAAATTGCCGAGACATGGCTATTTTCCTGGAACAGGTTCCTCTGAAGGGTTCTGATGCGGCCAGATCTTTCTTTCACCCAAAAGATGCCGAGCGACACCTCTTTCTTCTTTTTTTTTCATCACAAAGCTTTTCTTAAGCTTAAAATGGACATTTGGACACATTGACCACTCGCGGGGCCACCGGAATGTTCCTGGGGGAACCTGTAGCAGGGGCCATTTACATTTTGACGCCGAAACATGCCGTACGACAGCTCATTCTCATGATTTTTCATAAATAAGGTTTTGGTATACTAGAAAAGACCATTGGCCACATTGGCCACTCCCGGGACCACCGGAATGACCCCGGGGGAACCTGTAGTAGACCAATTACATTTTTACACCAAAACATGCCGTGCGAAAGCTGTATCTTCATGGTTTTTCATAAATAAGGTTTTGGTATATTAGAAAAACCACATAAAAAGAGGGCTTCAAATGGTGATTTGACAACTTCGAAGGGGGGTGCGACCGAACTCTCGTCCTCACAAGTTCCTACCTCACGCCTCCGCGAGTCATATGATCACAAAAGACTGCCAGCTGAAACATGGAGACGCTGATTGGCGTAGCCTGGGCAATGTTGTCAAAATGACAATAGCGAAGTCAGGGGATGCGACAGGAGATCGTGTACCTTTAAATCATATTCTCATTTTATTAATAATTTCAGCACGCTTTGGAATCACCTTTGCATTCCAAAACCATGTTAGAGCCTGGAGAAACATGACAGGCATCAGAGGTTCAATTTGTTTTTCAGCATTTCAGAATAACATTCAATTTAAAATTGCACTTCTGAACATCAACTACTATAATCATAAAAGACTGGCATGTGCTTATAAGAAATGTAGGATTATATTTTAATATTGTGTACGATGGACATTGGTAAGATAAGCCATTTATTTCAGGAATAATCAAACCGGACTCTTCGATCACTCCAATTGCTATCCTTGAAATGTTACTAGAAAAGTATAAAGAAAAAACATTACAACAAGTCTTATAAAATAGTATCTTTTATTGAAATTTTATTTTTGATATTTGGAATGATCTGATCCAGGACTTGTAGGATATTAATACATATCTAATTTTTATTTACTTTTCAGTAACAATCCATTGGATGTATCATTCAAGTTTGAAATTTTAATATATACGCATTTTTGTCTCTAATGATATCTTAATTTTTTGTGTACAAAATATATTAAATATCAAATAACATTTAACGGGGAAAGGGAGGGACCATCAGGGCACCCAAGTGAAACGATTTGTATAGGGAGCATGGGACTGCCTCCTCCCTATTGTTAACATTTCGCGGAACGAGGGCGGGCTCTTCGACTCCATCTATTGGGTTTATTCTGTCAATCGAGGGCTCGATTCTAGTGCTGTGAGTGTGAACTTGCTTTTGGAAGGAGATTCTTTTTCCTATATTCGCGGGTTTCGCGTAAGTGTCTCTGCTTACGGGCCCGCCCAAACGTTTTTGGCCCTTCATACAGGAGCTTGATGATCACAAACAATAATAGAATCCTGATCAAATCGTTTTTCAGATTATTCCACTGCTATGGAAAGTTACCTTGCTACAATAGATGGTAGTATTACATAATCATGATAATCATCATAATTATAAAAGCCACATAAAAAGAATTGGACACATTGGCCACTTCTGGGAGCACCGTAACATCCTCAGAGGAATCTGCTGCAGGGGACAATTACATGTTTACGCAAAAAAATGCCGTGCACCACCTCTTTCTTGTTGGTTTTTCATCACAAAGCATTTAATGATCTGACACAGTAAGGGGAGATCCCCTAGCGCCGGACATCCGTCAAAACCGGACATTTAAGATTTTCGTGGTATCAACGATACATTTGACATGTCTCGTCATGTGCGGTTCTTCATTATTACTTCTGTAATGCTCTTAGCATATTGTTGATTAAAATATACCGTTGATACCATGAAAATCAGGTATTGAAACATGTCCGGCGTTTTGCGAAAGGTGTCCGGTACTGGGAGATCTCTCCCTATTTGATTTATACATTATTATATATGCCCTTTTTTGAGACGTTTCTGATCAGCTTATTTTTCGACTTATGAATGAATTTTGACAGTATTTAGATACACAACAGCTGTGAGAGACAACATCAATATGGGGCCATACACTAATTACGTAAGGGAGGTCATTTAGAGGGGTGGGGGGAGGTGGGAGCTATCATTTTCTTACAACCCATACAATATTTTTCAAATTTGTACGTAACAAATTTTTCAAGGGGGAAGGGGGTCGAGAATTACATAAAATGCTTTACGTAATTAATGTCCGGCCCCTATCATTAAAATTTGCCTGGCCTTTGAAACCTGTAATTTCGCAAAATTCTCTACTGCGTCATAAAAATTCTCTACAGCTTCTTAAAAAAAATGAACGCGGAGTAGTGAGCACGCACGATGTTTACAACTCTTTCGGAATTTCAATGTGACGGAATTGTCGGTGCTCGAGAAGCTGGAGCTTTGTTATCTGAGACAGCAAAACTAGTGGGTGTATCAGCGTCAACGGTTTGCCGTTTTATGGCTGAGTATTTGAGGACGGTAAAATGGCCGCAAATAAAAGTGCGTGTGGACGTAAAAAGAAATTAGATGCCAAACAATGGACATTTCTGAAGCGAACTGTAACGGATGATCGCAGAATAAATGCTGTGAAAGCAACCGCGGCTTTAAATTCAAGGCTGGAAGAGCCCGTTTCTGTTAGAACAGTTCGAAAGGAACTCCACGACCAAAACATGTACGGCCGAGCTGCTATCGCAAAACCATTGATCTCCAAGATCAACGCGTCTAATTGATTGCACTGGTGTAATGAGTACAAATCATGGACAGTTGATCAATGGAAGCAAGTTGTATACTCGGATGAATCATCGTACACGCAATTCCCTACTACAGGGCGGGTTTTATGTCGGGTTTTTTGTGATGAGGACACCGCAAGAGGCATACAGAACTGATTGTCTGCGTCCAACTGTGAAGCACGGAGGAGAGTCTGTTATGGTATGGGGAGCCATATCATGGTACTCAGTTGGGCCAGTTATCGGCATGAAAGAAAAGCTAACGATTATGAAGAAGTTTTGTGCGATCAGGTGTCTTCATGCTATAATGTTGTAATTTTTGTGAAAATAACTTTGAACATGAATCTTATTAGGTTTTGCCCATGATGAAAATTGTGTTTCCGAACGGCGAATGAATTTTTCAGGACGACAATGCGCCCATTCATACTGCCGGAATTATCGAGTCTTGGTATGAGGAATACGATGAGGACTTTAAGCATCTGCCATGGCCAGCACAATCTCCGGATTTGAACATCATCGAGCCACTTTGGTCCACATTGGAAGCTCAAATTCTCAGTGTTTTCCTCCTCCATCGTCGCTGAAAGCGCTCGAGGATCTTCTAATCCAAGAATGGTACCGAATTCCAATTGAAACCATTCATAAGCTGTATGAGTCAATTCCAAGACGAATCCAAGCGGTCCTCCAAGCAAATGGCGGTCCAACGCCGTATTAGTATGCATTCTTATTAAACAGTAGAGAAATATAGAAAACTTTCATTTGTTAAAGGTCATATTTTTCTAACGACTATTCGTGAATACACAGTTGTCAAAATGTTCTTCTGGGGCGTATCGGTGGTTTTGAGGGTTGCTAATGTATTAAACTGGTTTCCTCTGGGACGTTCTGGTGATCCTGTGAGCGGCGAGTGTGTCCAAATGTCCTCTTTAAGTTTAAAGAAAGCTTTGTGATGAAAAAAAAAAAAAAAAAGAGGTGTCGTACGGCATGTTTGGGTGCAATAATGTAATTGTTCTACTACAGGTTCCCCCGGGGTCGTTCTGGTGGTCCCGAGAGCGGCCAATGTGGCCAATGGTCTTTTATAGTATACCAAAACCTTATTTTATGAAAAATCATGAAGATGGAGCTGTTGCACGGCATGTTTCGGCGTCAAAATGTAATTGGCCCCTGCTACAGGTTCCCCCAGGAACATTCCGGTGGCCCCGGGAGTGGCCAATGTGTCAAAATGTCCACTTTATGATTGAGAAAAGCTTTGTGATGAAAAAATAAAAAGAAAGGGGTCTCGCTCGGCATGTTTTGGATGAAAGAAAGATCAAAACCATCCAAAACCCTTCAGAGGAACCTGTTCCAGGAAAATAGCCATGTCTCGGCCATTTTAAGGCCGATTTTTAGTTAAATGTATCTTTTGCTTGGAAAATGTTACCGCTTTTTGCGTATTTACTAGAGAAAAATATTTCGAAACGGCATCCTGTACAAAATTTCACCAGAAAATCGAAATGTGAAACGTCCCCTCCGGAATCTCCGGTATCCGGAAAACAATTCAATTTCCATTACTGCATTATAAAAAAAACATTAATTTTCGCGTCGAATGCTTCTAAGAGAAAGAAAATCGGTCAATATTTCGTGAAGTTAGAGCACTTCAAATTTGACCATATATTTGCCTATCCTAGTTATTTTGTTTACCTCCTGTACATGATATATTCAAACATTTGATAACATTATTTATTCAGATATGTATCTACATTATTTATTCAAATAACGTAGGGTCTTAAATATGTACAGATTTTGCATGCAATATAGCCTCTTAAAATGATTTGAATTCAAATTTGATAAAAACAAAAATAAATACAACACCAACCAAAGCCCCTTCAATAGTACTAAAAATATCGTTACTGTATTGCGGTGTCCAGGTGAATTCTGAGAAGATCAGACCGATCGTAGATTACGCTTGACCCAATGCCGTAACGAAGTTCAGAAGATTCCTAGGAATGGCGAATTACTATCGCCGGTTCGGTAGCGAACTTTAGTGGCGTGACATCCACCCTGGCCGATTTTCTACAAAACAGATCGAAGGTCATTCGGTGGAATGATGCTGCCGAGCTGGCCTTTTGTGAAATAAAGGAATGTCTTATTTCTTCCTCAATCCTCGGCAGTCCGGACTTCACTCGTGAGTTCGTAGTCCAAACGGATGCGAGTGATGTCCCAACAAACATCGGTGTTGGATCAGAGCTTGTTCAAACAAATTTGGAGAAGCTATTAAGCTATTCTAGAAGAAACAGCTGAATAGCTTCTCCAAATTTGCTTGAACAATTTCTAATTCAACACCGATGTTTGTTGGGGTGGCAGTTGCCGGTGTGCTAACACAGCAACAGGAGGACAGAGAACGGGTGATCTCCTACTATTCGCACACGCTGACGACGTCGCAGAAGCACTATCACGTGACAGAGAAAGAGGCTGTTGTTGAGCCAACCTCAAGTGGACACCGTGGCTAGACCAGTATCTAGGGGCATATCCAGGGTTCCATATGATCCTTGTGGAGAAAAAGATAGTATCACCCTTCGCCGCATACCTCAAATTTTTTGTACAATTTCAAACACGGCTCGGAAATTCAAACGGTCTCTATATTATTCCGAAGCACAAAGATGAAGCAAGCTTATTCCAAGAGCAGCATGCCAAATAGAAATTTAACAAATGGCGTCTGTCACGAAATATTGAAACAAATGATTATAACATTCATTACACATTGCTACGTAGTCCTACGTCACCTTTGCATACAACCTCATGGGGCTGTCCCTTGTAGTTTTTTGACTTCAGTTTTTGATTTATTGAAGCAAAATAACCTTTTGCCGTCTTTCACTATTTATGATAATAAAAATCATAGTTTATGTAAAATACTCGCACTTTGGACTTGACATTCTTCATTAATTTCTGCATAGTTGCTTTTGTGACTTTCCTGCTGACTGCTGTCTAGTTTTTCTGGAACTCCTGCATGTTTTGGGGCACTGTACCCTCTTTTCAAAAGTGTCGCTTGACAACCGCCCAATACCCAATGACCGAAGGTCTGAACAGGCCGGCGGCTGCAAATCACAGGTACAAATCACTCACCAGGTCTCCTTCAACCCAACTCGTCCATCGGAAACCGTGGTTTCAGCGTCGTCCAGGTCCACCGATTTCGTATAATATTGCAGTCCGGACAGCACTTGCGAATCTTCCTTGGCGCAGGTTTTGTCATCGATCAGGATGCACCCGCCTTTGTTCTCCAGAATCCGGTTATACAGTTTTCGCGTTCTTGTTTTGGCCCGAGCTCACTGCTCCAGGAACTTTTTTTTCGGAACCTTCTGTTTCTGGTACGTTTTCAGGGAATTCCGAGCTTTGATCCGTTGAATCATCCCGATGCTGGTGCTGATGAAGTTCTTGGCCAAATCCCGCGTCGACGCCTATGGGTTTTTCCTTATGTACTCAATCACTTTCAAGTCCCGGTCGGGCTGGCTGCGACCCAGGCTCCTGCCGGATCGAGGCAAATCTCTCACGGAAATGGTCTCACCAAACTTTTCGATTAAATTTTTGACACGTGTGGTTCACTTTCCCCCGTTTTGTAATTTTTTTGTACGTGACACTCTTTTTAGACCACCAAATGTACAGAAATTTCTTTCGCTTGTCCAGATAAATTCGATTCATCTTTGAAAAGATCTACTGTACCGAAACCAATCGATCGCACAACTGTTATTGACATGTAAACAAACATGTCACCGCAAAAATTTAAGCCATTTTAGAGTGATTACTGTTTGAATGTTGCTAACTACTTTTCGATACACTCTTTATAACTCGACTTCCTAGGCAAGCATGTTTTCCATGTTATGCAAGGTCATTAATTTTCATGAAGACGCGTTCCGCAAAACTAAACAACTTTTCAAATTGTTATCTAGGTTGGAACCTGTACTAAAAAAAAAGTCAAACCACGTTTTACACACCGAACTTAGCGACCTTAGGTTCCTGTGATTCTTGACTTTTCGCAGCGTGGTTTGCTGATTCGGATTTTGATTTCCGTTGTATTAAGGACAACCTTCATTTTATCTCTCTAACGCTAACGGGTTTTACCAAACATGGAATTTTTTTTTCACAGATCTTATACGTAATAGTAAATTTGATATCAAGTTATAAATTATTGAAATATTATCAAAATTCAGCCATTTATTTTTGAACCCCATTTTAGTCTATTGTTTTTGCTTTGTTTTACCGCTGACAGTAAAAAAAATCAGTGCAGTTAATTTTTATTTGAAAGCAGAACGAGTGAATGCATTCCATTTTCTGCTCGATAGAACGGAAATAGGCGATTACGACGAAGTAGTGTTCTACCCAACGACGCCATAGTGCTCACAGAGAAATTGCTAGACAAAAACAGTTCTTCAAGTAACGATTTTGGTAACGATTTCACTGTTTCATGTTGGTGGTGTTTTGGGGGCCATTTTCTCTAATTACTGCTGCTATTGATCCAACACACATTATTTGTGTTTGTTTTTGTATTTATTGTATACATTCATCCGACAGCAAGGTCTTAATGAATAAAACTAAACTAAACAAGTATTACACACTGCTCAAAAAGGGGAAATAAAATAAAATAAAACCGAAACAATCAGTAATGGCAATTCCGTAGGCGGTTTCGAAACACGTTAGAAGAGATGTTGAAATCGAACAGACTACAGTTTTCTTGGACACTTCGGTTTATGAAATCGACAAGATTGTTTGAATCGTACTGTGTTCGTCTCGGTGATTGGCGCAATAGCTCTCTAGATCACAGTACTCGTTGAGGGGCATAGATGTTGAGCTGACTGAGCAATGCAGGGTTGTCTACTTCGGAACGTAAAATCTCGGTGCAGAAGATGGCATGGTTGAACTTGCGTCTATCCACTAGTGGTTCAATACCAAGTAGAGCACAGCGATGTTCGTTAGGTGGAAGCCGTGATGGATCGGACCACGCTAGAGTACGCAGAGCACACCATACAAATTTACTCTATACTGACTCGATTCGTGAAATCCACACAGCATCATATGCAGACCAAACGGCAGCAGTAAACTCCAAAATAGATCTGACTAACGAGCAATACAAGGATCGCATACAGAGAGGGTCATCAAATTCACTTGATATCTTGAAAATAATTCAAGTTGGCGATTTGCTCGATCTACTATTTCAGAATAGTGCATTCTGAATGTGAGTTGATAATTCAGTATGCATCCATTTATAGCATAGTTATGTATGATAGAATTTTTCGTTCTCCGGAAAGATAAATAGAACACAACATTTGGACACACTGATAGAGAGACGGTTTATTTATTTATTTATTTATTTATTTATTTATTTATTTATTTATTTATTCGTCAACAGATAAAAATGTTTATCCCAATGACAACCAGGGTTTACACCAACTGATAAATACATCAAGCTGTTGTTGCAATTGAAAACAGTCATCGGTGCTCCTAACGATTATGTAGATCTTTAAATCGTCTGTGTAGAACATCAGGCAGCAGTTTTCGACGACGTGGGACACATAATTGAAAAACAATGCGAACAACAACGGTCCTTAGCTGCTTCCTTGCGGTACCTCACTTTGAGAAATGAATGGTGCAGATATGGCTGGTCCTATTTTCACGAACAAATAGCGATCAGT
This sequence comes from Aedes koreicus, assembly GCA_024533555.2. Lineage (NCBI taxonomy): Eukaryota > Metazoa > Arthropoda > Insecta > Diptera > Culicidae > Aedes > Aedes koreicus. The sequence continues at coordinate 494,203 of JAHHFK020003667.1, forward strand.
TAAGTACAATTTTAACCACCTACACATTCTCGAAGATACTCCTAATCGCTCAAGCTTGGCTAACGGGAGCAAATGAGAGTTTTTGGGTAGCTTGTGGAGTATGATGATGGGGACGGAGTAGTATTCAGTAAAAAGCTGTTGGAGAAAACCGTGATAAAAGAGCTGTATAGGGAGAAAGTATAAAGAAAGTTTAAAAATAAAAACACGTGTGATACGACCACTAGATTGGTATATTACCTGTCTGTGCTGTTTCTGACCTATGGGACCTCTGGACAGGAAATACGGCCACAATCTACCGATCTACTGATGATTGGTCGATATATCGGCTTCTAGTCTGGAGAACTTCGTTAAACGTCACAACCGCAAACCACAGGTCCGAATATTCTCCAACTGATCAATTATCCATCTTTCGATCGCCGTCTACATCCATCATTGTCACCATCACGACCAGTACACGTCGGTTTCAGAACGTCCGACTGTTGCCTCATCGATTCCGGCCACCTTAAGCTATCAACTACGATCGACAGCGACCATAGTTACGCCGGAGGAATCTGATCGACCGTTGCTTCAGCCGGGCCATCTCAATGCAGGTATTACGGCCACCAAACAACGACTACTTCTCTGCACGGCTACCAACTTCAATCAGGTGCCACGCGTTAGGAGCTTTAACAGGCTTGCAATCACCAGCCATTCGACTACCATCTTTTGATCATCCACTATACCCAACAGTGTGTCCACCACTAACCCCGTTGCCAAGAATAATTTATATATTTTCGTTTGTTATTGCTTGACTGTCCATGTTTCCAGCATCAGGCTGGTTCATCTCTCGTCGTAGTTACTCAAACACCTTTTTTGGGTATTTTCGTAACTTTTCCGGGATGAGATTGGAACTCTCGACTTTGACGTGAGAGTTGTGGATGTTAACCACTACCCCCCTAGAATAAATTATATAAAAGCCATCTTCATTTTGATAATTTATTAGGCGTCTCGAATCTGGTAACCCTCTTTACACTTTTCAACGCCGTGAAAAAAAGAGATTTAGATCAGAAGCTAGGGGTTTAGGCACGTCCCGGCGCAAAATCTCCAGATCCGTTCAAATCGCGGTTCGAACGATTTCCTTTTATGGATAAGTTCGCACACTTATTATTTAACTGAATAAAAAATGTTCTGCTCGGACTATTTGTTATGTTCCTAGATCAGCATAATCACTGCCTGGAGTGTTGCGACGGGCCAATTCACAAACCTTCCATTAAGTAAGTCCCGGGAAAAAATTTCCCCCAACCCCATTTGTATGGATCATCAAAACTATAGGAACACCCCCTACCCCTTTGTTAGCGAGAGGTAGATAGACTACCGGCAGACTTATGGTAACTGCAGTAATAAAATAAATTCTGTGATGTTACTTCTATCAATTCAATTCAAAAGTACTGCTATATTTTGTTTCAAACGGAACATTCATATTCGATGAGGACAAAAGGTAGAAGGCCAAGATCATTGCCCGCTAATTACAAGAAAAATATGTCATAAAGGTGGTCATGTATTGGCTAATCAACGAAGTCCGTGAGCGCCATTTCATTTCCAAGATTGTGAGTGAAAACATTTAGAATAAGCAGAAAAATAGCGAAAACGAGAACGTCTCGTTCCAACTTAATGATCAATATGGATTTACAAAATGTAAAATGCCGTTCTACGAGTAATTCTCCCACCACCCATCATGATTGCATACAACATTGGGCAGTTTTGCGTTGATTGATGTAGTTGGTGTTTGTTTTTCCTTTTTTCGCCAATTCCAGCCAAGTGACTTTAAAGTGGTTCTTTAGTGCTCCTCAATATCAAATTTTATGTGCGAAATTGTCACTATATAATTAGAAACAACATAATGGTTTAAAAAAATAATAAATATTTTTGAAATCATAGGACTTTTATAAGAGGCTGATAAGAAATATCATATATTTGAAATCGTAGGACATTATATATTTAAAATCATAGGACTTTTATAAGAGGCTGATAAAACATATCAAATACTCAAATTGATGCAATAATTGCAGTATAAGATTAGCTCGATGATTCACACTAGGCTTTTTATATTCAACCTTACGTGAAAAATGGACATGATAATAATGTTTTATGAAGCAACATCATGGATTGCAAGTGCACCGCATTGACATAACTTCCGACAGGGTCAGTCAAATGTGCGTGAATAAAATTTTATTCCAGCACTAAAAATCCAGACTTTATGTTCAACTTTTGTCCGGCTTAAGGTAAAATCAATATTATATTCCAAGAGCAGCATCGTTCCAAAGCCGTGTTTGTAGTTTAAACTTGTGTTAGTATGGAATTTATGTATGAACACTGGACACTACATCAACCCATACCATACGTCCGAGAAACCATACACAAGCCAAAAGCTACCAAATTGCACCCCACACCAATCTTACGCCAGCAGCTTGACCACATATATTCAAATCATCTCCCCCGATTTTCTTATCGTCCTTATTTTCACCGTGGAACAAGCCTCACTCTAGAAGCAATGTTCCCATCCCAACACCTATCGATAGGGAGAACACACTTTCACAATTCCATATCCCAACATCAACAATAACGGCAGGAGCAGCAGCATCACTAGCGGAAGAGCCAAAGTAACAATAATAACAATAACAACGATCTCAGGCAGCAGTCCACTCGAAGAGCGAAGGGAAGAAAAAGGAAATATCACCCCCTACGAGAAAAGTTTTGCATATATTATAGAATATAAAGCGGATTTTCCATACACAGCACTCGTTTGCGCTTTCTCATTCTCTTTCTCCACAGATCCTGACTCTCAACTTTCATGTGTGGTCAGTTGCGTACCATGTACTGGTGCGTATATCATCTTCACAGCAATACGCATACTTATTTCCATGGCCATTATCAAATATTCTCTTTCCAGACGTCCAGGACACCTTGCAGTACGTTTTCTTGTCACCCCATTTTCCCCTCTCATCTACGGTAGCTTATGAGAAAGCGTCTGAGTGTTCTGAAAACTAGATGATTTTTGATGTTGTATATCATTTCAGAAGAAGAGTAAAACAAGAAATGTAAACCAACAACACATCATGTCTGATTTCGCATAATTTGATCCTAAGCCACCATGTTCAATAAGAAATCCATCGACGTTGTGATGTGAATTTCAATTTCTGTCTCAACTAGTTTAGCTTTACAACAATTTACAATTGTTTGTTGAAACTATGCTTAACTACTGTTGTTTCTTTGGACGCTTTACTGGCATAAACCGTCGATGAGGCATGATAAAAACTACTTGCTTATTGTAAGTCATTCATGAGGTTGTTGTGGATGAAATCCAACAAATCTAATTTGAAAACCTAACAATACTGGTTAAATTATGGCCATACATTACTTATTGAGTAGTACTCAATGATCAAATCGTTTATTTTTAGACATAAATAAGTTCATTTGCATGTTTTATGAGTCAAACACATTCTTTGCAACGAGTTTTTGTTACAGAAGAAAGGAAAATATCAGTGAAGCACCCAATGGTTTTATAATTCTGAAACATATATTCCAAAATGAAATGAGTGTTGTCAATCCTGTCTGAATAAACTCAGTTGAAATTATTGAACTAGTTAAGCAAATTATGAACAAATAGGGCACACAATTTTGTAATATGTAATTAAATAAATATCGATTGACCACAAGACAAGAGGTAAATTTCATCTGCTTTGATTGCAAAAAAAAAACCAAAAGCAATAAATAGGAACTTCAGTGCCAGATCAAAAAATTTCCAATTTGAGGAATCGGTTAGGGGAATATTATGTTCTTTGCTAAGTATGTTCTGTTTCGTTTATAAATTATAAATTGTTCTTCATCTTTAGCATTTCAAGCTTATTGTTTTCACAATTAGCTCATTGCTTGCTCTCAAATTAGTGTTCTAAATGCACTTCCACAGTTATTAATTGAGAGCTTTCGATGCCAAGTACCATTTTTGCATTAGTATGATTGTGTGGCAAGTACAGTTCCTTTATGAAAAATTCCTAGACCAGACTGGGAATCGAACCCAGCCACCTCCAGCATGGTGTTGCTTTGTAGCTGCGCCTTTACCGACTGAGCTAAGGGAGGACCCGATTATTATATATATATTATAAATTGAAGAAACACGACCGACCATGGCGTTTTCTTCTTTTAACTGGCTCTGACGTTCTTTTCAACAAGCTTTAGTCTGCCCTCAACTTTTCTAGAGTATTCTAGAAGGTGACGGACCATTAGGTCGAATGCCGTTAGGCGGAACGCCATTAGGATGAAGGTCATTAGACTGAATGGGTCAGTAGACCAAAAATCAAACCTGTCTCGTCTTGAAAAAGTTTTAAGGATGTTTTTCCACACATATTCGGTTTTAACGTGGTACCAGAACAGCGAACACATTTTTGTTCTATTTTTGTTCGATCAACTTAAATTTCACTTCTTGAAAATACCGATGTTTGTCATCTTACCAAACGAACAATCTTTACTCCCTATTGAGTAGCCACGATTGATTTGAGTCAAACGTACTCAATTTTGTTTTTTTTTTTGAAATAGCGTGTATGCTAGTTGTTTGTAAATATGTTGATAGGTTGCATTCAAGATGAACTTTTAACAATATATTGTGGATGACAGTGACGGTTGAAAATATGTACATTCCGTTTATTTGAAATACTGGAATAAAAAATAAACACTACCTAAATGTAAGATTGTGGCGCCAGTCACTGATAGAATCCAAATTGGGCATAGGGATTTGTTCAAATATTATTTAAAGCAACGGTTTGAAGGTTGTCTAGTAGATATTTGTTATTAATTCTTACGCTTCATTTGTGGGGGAGTCTTTTGAGATGAAGATACGCACAACATAATAAAAAAATGTATTTGTATTTTCCTTCAAACTAACATTAATTGTATGAGAACTTGTTACAGTTGGAGTACGTGAGACGGCTGTTAAATTCGGTTACAAGGGAGTGCGGTGCTTGTAAAAACGGTGTTATTCGCGTTATTTAAAATATGAATATACTAGCTGTATCGTAAACTCACTAGTGAAAAACGAACACTAGTTTGAAATATAAGTAAAGGTACAGTTTTCGTTGGGTTTCGAAACTGTGACAGGAATCGGAAACCTGCCGGGAATAAATGTCGTTTACTCTGTTCAATTTCACAAAGAAAACGCAGAAAAGAAAATACGAACATTTGAAAATCAAAACTGTTAGTAATGTTTTTACCCGTACTGTAGCCTTGTACTGTAGGATTGTACTGTACCTTCTACGTTTTTCAATCCAATCAATGGCACATGAAATTACAGAAGGTAAAACGGAAAGTTGCACTGCTAACCGTGAGCCGCATATACAATTTTGATACAACTTCCATGCTCAAAGCACATTTAATTTCCTGTTTGAAAAAAATATTTACCTTTAACGCGTAAAATACTATTAGCTACGATATTGCTTAGGCATTGAAAAATCTGGTTTATATTTTTTAACGTTGTTTATTTCAGTACCGTGCTTACTTGGACAAAACATCATTATGTTATAAGTATGCTGTAAGAAGCATCCATAGAACATAATATTTGTCTTATGAATGTTCTACAAAACATCTGGTATGAGCTAAAAGATGTTCAAAAATGCCATATTTATTGCGCTTTTTCGGTTATATGCGTGTATGAGTTATTGCCGTTAGAAAGGAAAAACTTGAGCTTTATCTTTTGTGCTTCATTTGCCTTTAAAAAAAATCAAAAGCTGCTCATTTGATGTGCCAATTGAGGAGTGTAGCTTTAAATTATAACGGATATGTCATAAGTAAGTGGACTAAAAGAAAATACGTTTGTCTAATCTAATCTAATCTTATCTAATCTCACACTAATGCAGCCAATTCTTGAAAGCAGCCTGGAAAATGACGACTTCTTGAATGCATTATTTTTTTTTGTCAAAGGCCAGGCCAACTGTGTAGCCGCAGAGAGGACATGAAATAGAGCGATTCCAGAAAACAGTGTCTGAAATGGCTCTACAATATAGAGCGATATATATTCCATATAGAGTTAAATAATGTGATAATTTGTATTTGATCGTTGGGAGCATAGATGCTAAAAAGATGCTAGTTTATGATCTTTATGATGGTTCCAGACAAATTTCTACATAACTCGAGAATCAATCAAGCAAATAGAACCAAATCTGGCATGTGGGGGTTTTTGGATACAGGATTTTTTATATGCTGGTTCGCGACCCCTCTCCTCTCTGGAGGAAGGGGGGAGGTTCTCAAACAAATGAAACAGAAACTTCAACCAAACATGAGAATTATCCAGGTAACTAAAACACAAAATGTTTGAGTTACTCTCAATGCTACATTATGCACAAGAAGTTAATCTTAGGTTATGCAAGCAAAACCGGTAGAAACTACCGATTCGCGGGTTACATTAAAAACACACAGCTACGTTTTCTTTTGGCAGAAATTACACACATTGGTAAACGAAAATATTTTAACAAAACTCATTCCGAAAAAAAAAACCTATAAACGTGCCAGTTCTATTGAATTTTCATTCATTTTGATGCAAGCGTAGCAAGGCTCACGCCGGGCTAGTACAATATAAAGAACAATCCACGCTAGTCCATCAAAAACTTCGATTCAGGGACCTGGAAAAAATAAGAGTTCGTAGATGCATTTCGTGGCTTCTGGCAACTTTATGCTTCTATTGATGTCCAAGCTCATTGATTTAGCACCACCCGGGGGATACTTGGTCCTATACCCAATGATTTCATTATCTTCAATCCGCTCAATCAATCGCAATGTTTTGTGATATAGTGGACGGATTATTATAACTTGAGATAAATCACTGTAGACGTCTTCCAAATTTGGCAGATCGACAGGCAATCTGTCGAGACCCATCTGGTACCCTAAAGTAAGATGCCTAGAGGCAGACCGGAAGAGTCGATGAGCTACCTCCCCAATGGGGCTAAACGAAAATACGTTTGTTAATTTTTTTTTATTCAATTCTTTATTTAATTTTACAAGTCCATACAATGTGCGTTTGAGGTGTGAAACAATTAGACAGAAAGTGGCTCTTCATCTTCAATCTTATTCAAGATTTCCGAAATCCTCGCCATCATGATCTGGACTTTTTTGGCATATCTGATGATACGGGATTTGAGTTGTTGAGCTATGGTGGCTTCTCAACTATTTTCGTATACCGACTGGGACAGTATGGCAAAATACGACTTAAATGGTCGCCCCTGGTGTACGTTTGGAGGATTGTCTTCCTTACGTACAAACGGTATATTATAGGCGGTAGCCCAATCCAGAGTAACTTTTGCATAATGACACGAAGCCAGGTCCGGCCACAACACAATATCTTCATCATTATGGTGCATTTTTACAAAAGCAACAATTTCTACAGTTCCTCGTGTAGACTTCCGTATTGACCAACATACCATAGTACTTTTCGTCGTTCATAACGATGGTTACGCCCGGCTTAAAGAACATACGGTGCAGCTCTGCACTCGTGTCAAACTTCTTGGCCAGTTTCCTGGTGCTGGTACCAATTTTATTCTTGACAGTAGCTTTCAATTTCGTCCAAGCTTATTCCGCTCCGTCGGCCCAGTTTTTTGTAGTTGGCCATTGGTCCTTCAGCGTAGAACCGAGCGCTCTTGTTATAAATCGTGAATTTCTTCTGGCTCTTCATCAAAAAGTGCCTCGTCACCTCCGAGCATCCGAAAGACGCGATCCCGGAGCAAACTCAGATCCGCGACCTTCATGGTGACTAAGTAACCAACTCACTGAGCACGAACAGCACCCACATAGAGAAGAACAAAACCACACACAGCTGTTTGTCACGCTTTTGAAAACGTAACATGAATTTAGTCCCGCAACTCATGACTCACCCGTTATGCACTACTCCTTCTCAACTATTCTTGATTCTTTTCTCTTTGAGCTACTATTATATTCTCAACCATGTAAAACCGTTCTGCTATATTCATTGTGCAGTAAACTTCCTCCTTATAAGAAGTTGTTCCACCGGTTTTCTTATTTATCCGGCTTGCCAGTGATAAGTTATGAGCAAGCTGTCTCAAACATGCTGATTGGGCTAGATTACCTACGGCTTTCCTAGTCGTTCAAGGTCGCAAGCACGACATTAAGGTAATAGAAGTGACAAAAACCAGGTTGGGATGGATTGAAATCCTAAAACCTACAACGATTAAGCGTGTGGACGGATATTTTCAAACAGGATTGTTATGGCACTACTACAAAGTGGCTCTCCCACCTAGCTATGCTATGGCTGAGCATCGTATGGTTTGCCTTGAACGGAAGTTACGAGTCCATCAAGAGTTGCTGGCGATTTCCGAGTACGAGATCAAAGGTTACGTTCATAATGTAACGTCTCAGAATTTAAAAGAAGGTGTTTTAAAATGCGTTTGATATCTACCACTTGGGATGGTAACAAGTCCTCGTAAACCAGACACAGTGCGCATCATTTGGAACGCAGCTGCCAAGGATCATGGGTTGATGATGTATTGTTTAAAGAATTGTCGTCGATTTCGATAGCGACATGTGGCATCCGTGAGATGTTCCACTAAATGAAAATACGGAAGAATTTTTTTTCAAGTACTGAAAACATTCAAAAACTGAAGTGTTCGTGATGAATGTATCTATTTTTGGTGCAAAATACTCACCTGGTTCGGCCAATTTCTTTAAAAATATCAATGCAATGGAGTGGGATCACACATATCCGGAAACCCGAAACAGTGGCCCTGATTGCCAAAAATCACTATACGTAGATAACTTTTGAATATTCGAGACACGTTCACTAACACTAACACGTGATGGTCTTTTATACCATAATCCTCCCCGCAAGAAAGGATGGTACAAGCGGTCAAAGTAGCAATTGAATCAAACAACCGGTCCCGGGCTGTTTTGCAACAGTTTTTTTTATAGCACTATGTGAAGCTGAATCAATGATCATGGCTAGACTGATAGCTTACATGCCTTTAGATACGTCAGACCAATAAACCTTGACTTCGAGTCATTTCTCGAAAACTTATGCAAAACGACGTACCTGATTTTGTAAAAAAGAGGGCGGAAAAGATTCCAACGTAAATTTCTCAAAACTCTCAGCACCAGCACGGAAACTAGCTCCACCATCATGTTAGGGAAATGTTATTTCTTGTTTTGGTGGTCCGTTTAACGTTTGAATCTTTCTGCTCCTCTTTGTTTACAAAATCAGATACGTCGTTTTGAATAAGTTGTAGAGATTTCGTTAATCATAGCTTAAACTGGATCAAACAAACGGATAATACCGCCAACAACGGACGCTTAGGCATGTTGCAGCTGGTGGAACCTTTGTCGATTTCTTCTGCGACTAAGACGTGAAGCCCGTTCACGTGGTAGATGCAGCATTCATCGTTGGTGAGGTGTTCCGGAATTGATGAACTCTAAAAATGGGTTTAAAGGTAATTCTGGATAAAGATGCTCTTATTTAACAGGCAGATGTGCAGACTAGTACAGAAGTTTTACGGCGATCCGTGGCAAGTCTTGCTGTGCTCAAAGTTCTGCTGACTCGGCGCAGAATTATGGAAAGGAGAATGTAACCGGAGCCGGTACGACCATCTATCGACAAAGAGGAATCTTACAATGGGATGCTGCAGTAGATTGACACTTCTATTGAATTATTATTCTGAGATTGTGTGGGTAGATAGGATATCGTAGGATAAAAACTTGGTATAAACAAGCCTGACTCATTATTAAGGTCCTAAAATTCACAAATACTAAGTAAAGTTTATAGAAAGAGTTGCCACATGCTCTACAGATGTACCATATTACAGGGAGTCCATAAGTTGTGAGTTAATCATGCGTTAATCATAAGCGAGTTTCTATTTCATTGAACAAATTTATATTTAGCGTTAAAGCCTTTTGCGGAAACACACGGAATTGCTAAGGGAACCGTGACGATGGCTCTGCATCTTGCGCTTTTTTGTTATTTTTACATTACCATACTATATGAATAATGCCAAACAATCTTATAAAAAATTGATATAAAACCTTCGATTTTTGTATTTAGTGTACCAGTACCAAATAAAGCGAGCACAATAATCTTCAGAAAGTCGAGATCACATTTTCCAAATTCGTGCAAGCAGGAGTAGAATTTGTCATCCTGTATGGCTTGCTTTATATTGATGTCTGTATCCACTGAGATAAAGGCATTCTGTATACTTTTTTGATATATTTAAAAAAATGAATTACTTATTTTCCAAGTTATCAAACCACGATAAAAAAAATTCCCAATGACAATGATCGTTAGTTGATTCAGATAAATTGGCGAAGTATTTCTCCCTACCAAAACTACCAGAATTTTTTGCAAATAACAAGCCAGAAGTACTCTTCACTGTTAATAAAATTTTATCTTTACTTTAGCGATGGCCACGCATTTCTGTGATAAATGTGTAATCAAAAATATAAGCTTCTCAAAGGCTATTTTTTACGTATGCGCATAAGTATGTTTTAAATAATGCAAATATACATATATTATAAATTTATGTGAAAACGGTCTTTCTTGTACTTCGCTTTGCCCTTATGTCCACCCACATCACATTGCTAGGCACATCGCTCGCCTTTGGTCGCAATAGCAATAGCCTAAGAATCGACGGCATCAGCATCAACATCAGCTATCTACACACATACGACATGGACAAGGACTCTAAAATACAAAATACATACATTACATAAGACAAGCGAAAGAGTGAAGCAACGTGTGTAGAGCATAACACTCTTTCGCACATTGCTCCAAAGGCTGTTTGAACAGACGCGTCCCGGAGAGCACAAGGAAAGCTGAATTGAAAACTCCTCTGCCAACGTCCGGAAAATATCTTCCCACTCAAACCCTTCGGAAAAACGGACTGTGGTCCATTCTCGGTCCTCGGTGAGTGTGCGTGTGTACGCACAGCAAATTTTCTTTTATGTATTCTACATAATTTTATATCGGACACTCTAGTTTGCTCTCTAAAGTAAAAAGTAAAGTAAAAAAGCAAGGGTTCGTTATATATGTAAAATACATATACTGAAACATTCAATTTCGGTCGATATCTCAAGCTGCTGAGCTGACCCTCTTTTTCCTTTCACTGTTACTTTGATATTCAGCTCAAACTGAAAACTTCGCCACGCAGCATCTTCTCACCCTCGCCTCGCACGATAGACCACCAGTCCACCTTCCTCCCGTTCTCTGACTCAATGTGCTTGTCCGCGTCACATCATTTCCCATCCCACAACCCCTTTTGGTAAGGCTCTGGGGGAAGATCAAAACTACTCCACCACCGCTTCCGTTATCGCTGTACGTTCCTCGCCTTTGCAGTATAGAGGCCAGCACAGTCTCGGAGAAATATATGTGCTCTGCTGGACAACGAAATGGAAATTTTCGTGTCCGCACAGAGACGAACTCTGCGATGTCTGTTTATTGACAGTTTTGAATTGTATGGTATGGTCAAAATTTATGCATTATAACTAGGCAAATATTCTTTCGTAACAATTGACACATATATTACCAAATATTTATCTTCTGCTTCACATTTATTAACTGCTTGTTTCTTAATGCACAGTAGCATATTATCAGTTTCCGATAAAATTCTCCACGCGTTTGAGAACGCATGAACCCATTGAGAACTATCGATGCCTTCACATTTGTTTGAATAAGAATTACATACTAGCCCAGAAAGCGAATTTTGACGGAAAAATACACTTTTACACGCTTATAGTTTGAATTTTTCGAGCACAAGGTTGTTCAGAATAGTGAGGTCCTTTTAGTATTTCTGAAAATTAGGGTGGTCCTTATTTGAATGTAGATTAATGAAAACGTCATTTATTTGCAGAAATAAAGATAATATATTTCCAGAAAAGATTTAGTATTTTAAAAGTAATGACAAGGCTGTTATGCTGAGAAATTTTAAAAACAAACATTAGAGTGAAATTACAGAATTTGATATATTCATTCATTCTCTTAACGTCTCTTTAAATTGTATTTCTGCTGTAGACGTTTAAGTTCATTCAAGACGGTGCATTTTGACAGAGACTTAGCTACAAAAATTTGCTTTTCAATTCGGTAATTTTATAAGCGACAGTAAATAGTAGCCTACAAACTCGCTGAACTGTTTCGAAAAATATAAATATTTCTTCCTCAAATAAAAAAGACCATACTGTGATTTTGATTATTTTATTCTCAAACATAGTAAGTAACAACGTTTTCTTTCCATCTTCATCTCAATTTGCTTGATTTTTCGTAGGGTAGGCAAGTTCTCTAACTTTTCCTTTAACACTACTCATAAGCTTCTGCACAGTGATTTCTCCTACCATTTTCACCACTTTTGGTCAATTTTTCTAAAATTTTCCAACCTTATCCGCTGGTTTCATGTGTTTTCTAAGCTTCAGGCCAGTATTGACTCAAAAAGTAGAGAGGTTACGGAATTTTGTTCAATATTACCAAGCGGAATTTTGACAATTGATCTGCATGGAAAGAAATGTCAACTTCACTTACGGAATAATCGAGTGGGATATTTTTTCGAAACTAAAAGTGTTTGCGTGGAAACCTTACAAATTCCAATTTTACTTTTCGTTCTTTTCAGGTGGATACTGCTGCAGAAATTTCTTTTCGATTCTTTACTTTTCCGTTTCAGTAAACGGAATTTAACATGGGATTGAAATAGAAAAAAAAATTCATTCGAACACGCTACCGACCATTCGCCTTTATCAAAGCCCAGAAAGTTTCGATAGGGCGAATCTTTGGGAAGTTTGGTGGATTCATCTCCTTTGGTAACAATACGACATTGTCCCTTTTGTACCACTCTAGTGCATATTTAGAGTAATGGCAGGAAGCAAGATCAGGCCAAAAGATTGTAGGCTTGTTATGCTGTTTGATCAAGGGAAGCAACCTTTTTTGCAGACACTCCTTCACGTAGATTTGACCATTCATTGTGTCTGTCGTAATGAATGGACGAGATATTTTTCCACATCCGCAAATGGCCTGCCACACCATTACCTTCTTGCTGATTTTTTCGGTGTAAATGGCTTTCACTGATCCAGGAACATCCTTTCCCTTCGGCGAGGTATAAAACTGTGGTCCCAACAGAGTTTCATAATCGAGTTTTATGTAGGTTTCATCGTCCATGATAACACAGCCCAATTTATTGGTCAGTAGTTTGTCGTACAGCTTTCGAGCCCTCGGTTTCACAGATTCAGCCTGTTTGGTGCTTCGTTTTGGCTGCTTCTGCTTCCGATGCGTCTGCAGGCCCATTCTCTCTGAGGTACGCATAACATTAGTCTCCGAAGTACGTTGTTTTTTCGCCACATCTCGGGCTAATGCTGAAAGATGACGTTTGAAATAGTCCCTTGCCGTTCTGTCGATTGTAGGGTCAGCGGGACCGGGTTTTCTACTCCGTCTCGGGGAATCTATGAAAGAGCACTGTTGTTGATACTTCCGTAATGCGGTTGAACTGCTCCGACGCTCACACCTTCTTCCTTAGCCAGTTTTCTGATCGAAAGACCACTGGCAGTGCACAATTTTTGCACAATTCGTTTTCTTTGCTCGGGAGAAAGGTCACGCATTTTCAAACTTCCGGGCGAAAAATTTAAAAAAATGACAACATCAGTTTCACTTGGATGTAAACAACAGGGCGCAGCCAAAAGTTTGTTGAATATTGCATGCATTTTGAATTGACGGTTAATCATTGGTGTATTTATAACTATCCGAACAGTCTTTAATCCTGCATTTTGTTCAAGAAATATTTTTAATTTATACTAAAATTAGAGCTAAGCAAGTTAAATACCATACAAATGGCTTCAATATTTGTAATAATTTTATGGAAGAAAACGTTGCTCTGAAATTCCAAAACAAAGGCTAAACACGTATCTTACCACCAAAGATCGCGTATTTCATGCCAGTGTGCATTGCGGTGTACTGTTTATTGTCTATATTGTATTCATTTCAAATTTGTCAAAAAAGTTTACATGAAATTACTCTTAAAGTTTTTCAAGGCACAGCTATAAAACCTCAATAAAACAGTTATATATGTATTGTACCGTTTGTTGGTAGTTACCGATTATATGGAAATGCCATAGTAAAATGTGTTTAAATTTCAAAAAAAAAATCTATCCTCAGTTTTGGCATATTTAATAATGAAGATTTGGCTTCTTAAATTCCATTTCTTCTTATTACAAAACAATTTTACAAGCGCGTAAGTAGAATAATTGTTTTTGGAACACTAGAAAAATCTAAATTAACAATTCACATGATCACTTTAAAAAAATAAAAAATAAAAAACCGAAACACTTCCTCAAACAATCACTAGAAAAGTCGAGCACTCGACACTGAAGAAGCACAAAAGCTTTTTCTAGCGGAGTCTAAAGGAATTTACACGCGTTTACTTGTGATAGTTTGAAAAAGTTTTTTTAATTTTTTTTTTTCAAAGTGCTTATTAGTTAAGATTTTCCTAGTTTTGAGCCTATCCATCTGTTTCAACTGGTCCATGGGTTGAATATTTTCAGATTAAAACGAAACCCTTGATTGTTTATCAGATAATAGATGATTTGACAAAACTATTCTCGGCCGTGACGGAAATAATCAATGTGAGATCCAATACACTGAGGATCGCTGTATCCAACCCTAAACAATCTAACGAGATTGCAGTTTCTCACTTATTAACATATGAGTATAGAGTGTATTTGCCAGCTCGGGGTATCGAGATAGAAGGTGTGGTCACCGAAGCGAGATTAACTCTCGAAATCCCGCAGAAGCAGGCGATCAACCGTTTTAAGAACTCGTTATTTTCTCCAGTTAAGATACTCGATGTGCAAAAACCAGGCACAGTATCCATCAGTGAGGGTAAAAAGACATTCACCCCGTCAGACTCGTTTTATGTGACCTACTCTGGTTCAGCACTCCCTTAATACGTCGAGTTAGATGGGCATACGACCTCTAATTGCGGCAATACGCCACGCTGCTCCTTTTGCGGGGAGAAACATGAGGATGGCGCCTGTACAGACAATACACCAAAATGCGTTTTCGGCATGGGAACTCCTCCTCATCCATACAAACAGCGCGGCGTACAAATAAGTTCTCCAAAAGAACGTTCTAGGCAATCTTTCGCAAAAATGGTGAAAAAAAGCCTCACCGTCATCCAATATAAATGCAAATCCCTTTGCTCCATTGCAAGATGACGAGTATGACTCTGACTTGGCTAAGGAGGGAGCATCTTTCAGTTTTCCGGCAAGTGCTTCACGGTAGCGAAGACTCATCCGTCCACGGAAAGTAGCTGAACAGAAGTCCAAAATCAGCTTACTCAATTAAAGGGGTCGTGGCACTAAACAGGACTTTCCATCTCTCTTCGAAAGATCCAAAACTCTGTTTTAAGAACAGAAGCCGTTTCTTCAGCTGAGTTGTGCCCAATGATGGCATTGTCGAAGGTATTTTCAAGCACCTATAAGTTCACAACCCTCTAAAAAGCTTTGTTCTGGTTCTGCTTCCCACTAAGAAGACTTTTTTGAAGCAATTGACTTAAGAAGACTTTTTTGAAGCACCAATTTCCTTCGATGGATAATTTCCTTGCACCAATTTCCTTCGATGGATAATTTCTCATAAGAAACCGGGGAATTGATCATTGTTCTGCACTGGAATTGTCAAAGTCTTATGCCTAATTTAATTTTTAAATTTTTAGCTCACAACACCGGTTGTAATGCATTTGCTCTTTGTGAAACATGACTCTCTTTTGAAATCAATCTTCCGTTTCATGATTTCAATGTTATTCGTCTTGAGCGTGAGGATTGGGGATCATAAACCTAAGCAACACATATCTGTCAAAATAGATTACAGCAACTTGATTATAGCTCATACCAGTTGCATAGCAGTAACTTCTACTGATTTGCAACAAGTGTTCTACTAGGGAAGTGCTTCTCCTAGAGCGAATTTTTCGCAAATTCAAGGTATTGAAGTTGTCGCATGTCAGGCTGTTATTAAACGTAAGAACCTTGGCATTGCTTTCCACCGCTAGAGGAATATAATCAGTTTCAGGAACGTCATTTCGTAGGAATACCCCTTCTCTATGGTGGGATCAATGCACCGAGGGTTTCCGTAAAATGTCAGATGCGTTTAAAGTTTTCCGTAGACGTGGAAAACCTGAGCACTTCTAAGAATACACAGCACTAGAACGTGAACTTAAGAGTCTCACCAAGTCCAAGAAACGCGAATACTAACAACACTTGGTGTACGGACTATCGCGTGAAACGTTGATGAACACTCTTATCAATGCGGCTCGCAGATTGCGTAACCGAACTACGAAAAACGAGAGCGAGAAGTACTCAGACCAATGGATGCTCTAATTCGTGCGAAAAGTTTGTTTAGATTCTGTACCAGCATGAATGATTCATCGTGATGCCTCGTGAAATTAACCAAACTTGGCCATCTCACTATCACGAGAAGAAACGAACTATCATGGGATTTCTTGCCATTCTCACACCGTCATGCAGTCATGAGATTTTTTCTAGTACCATTTTGTTTCCTAAATTTCTAACTAGTCTACTTGAAATTGGCCAAGCATGAATATGTAATCGACAGAGTGGACATTTTATTTGAAGTTTTGTGATAAAACTAACAATCATATCAATAAATGTGCTTGAACGTGACAAACATATCGATGAAAATTAGAAGAAAACCTCTATCATCGTTTACCCTCTGGATGAGATTCTCAAACTTATTTCTGTAAGAATCATAGGTAATATTTCACTCGATATGAAATTTGCATGCTCTGGGAGGCCACCAACAGTATCGATTTGAGATGTTTTGGCACTACGCTATCTGGAGTTTATGAAACTCATATATGTGTTTTTGACTATATTAGTATTAGATTATAGTTTGCATGAAATATATGTTTTGATCTAGTTATTGTTAACTATTTTAGATCTATTTATAGTTAACTATGATCGATGATATTCATTACATAATTTAAATTTGGCATTGGTAAATATTTAATAGGGGTCTATGAGAATGTATATTTTCCGAATGGAATAGCTAAACGAATATCCAAGCAAACAAACCTGTATTATAAAAATTACGATTTTTTTAATAGTGTGGTCGATAGAATACAAGGAAAAAACATTTCAATCTTTTGAAATAGTTTTTTCTATAAAAAATATTTGTGAAACTTTGAGTACAGTCAAGGAATTTGGAATATTGAATAATGGAAGAAAACCGTGTGAAAATTGTTTTTAATGCCACATTTAGAGGATGAGACAAGTTGCATCCATGAAAAGATCCAACATGAAACCAATCCCAAGTAACAATTTCAGTTGTTGCCTTCAGCCCTTGCCTCTGCTTCACTTTTTGTGCGTGTGATTTTGACTTCCCAACTTTGCGAGCCATATTTCACACAGAAAGATTGGAATTTTTCTCAATAATGGCTACCACCTTCTTGTCCATTTGTGGAGAGCATACACAAAAAAAAGCATACACAAATAAACGTGTCAAATTCCCCTCGTTTAATTTCAAGCCAAACAAGCGTGAACAAGGCAATTGTCTGCAATTTTTCATACAGGTTACAACATTCTTTGCAATCTTCCATACAACAGAGCTGCTTCTAGCGTTATCTGGCTTAATTTTACATGAAAGATCCCATTAATTTATGGCAAATCTAGCATTCCCTTTATATGCAATAGATAACACAGAAAATTGAATGTTTCCTTTTATCTATGTACTTTTCGATTTGTTCCACTTCCAACCTTTCGATCCACAGTCAAGCGCTGGTCAAGTGATTTGCAAACACAAAACACGGTACTTTTCGGTAGTTAAAGTATCTTGGCAAGATCGCGTACCGATAAATTCGGATTTCACTGCCGTTCGTATAAAATGCGTTTGCGCACTTCCACTTGATTCGACGCCATTTTACTGAATTTAACAAGAATGTCAACATGTTGTACCACGAAATAAAGTGGAGAGTTTCAGCTGTCATATTAGTGAAACGGTTCAGCGATTCGTGAAATAATTCAAAATCTACACTAATAGAAAACTGTCCAAAATTAAACGTGGACAGGCTTTATCAACACCTATGCTTCTTCAAAATCTAAATTTGTACAAAGTGGCCCACTCTATAGACGGTTGTGAAAACAAGTTTGCAACAAATACAAACAAAATTAGAACAAATATATTCATAACAAATTAATGAATTCAATAAGGTTATAAAAAGAATGCCGAAATTGGACTCCGATCTACAGTTCTTTTGCATTACATTTAAAATTTGGTGCATTTATTTTTCCACACTTCAATTATTTCTTATATTTGAATACGGCCATTGGAAAAACTCACAGTTTTGCTAAAAAGCCATCTTTATCATTTATCTTCGCAATGACTACTATAAAACTGTTTGATCATTTGGTGACTTCTCTCAGTGCCAATTTGCCTATTAATACATTTACCGGAGGCAAAAAGTTTTTAAAATGCTTTTTCAACTGACCATAATAAGATTATATGAATGATAAAGTCGAAATAAAACCATTGATAGGAGTACACGGAATTTGAGAAAACAAGGTTTTTAGATCGTTGCAAACAAGCTGTGTAGGTTCTCATAAAACTGACTAAAATATCAAACCTTTTGGCACCTCTTGGTGCTATTATAAAATCAAATTAATTTTTAGTGGCTATTATGAAACTTTATTGAAACTTTAAACTAGGATTCACCGACATTACATCCATATCCCTGAAATGTTTTTGCCCTTAATAAGTAAATTTTTCATCATTTTCATCATCTTATGGGTTATAATAAAAAATATAATCGATCGTCGCGTAACGCGATTAAAGAATGTGCACACCAAAAAGTAGTCGTCGGAAATGCCCTAATGCAGTCTTCTCCGTGTACGCTTTGCTAATCCGATCACTACTACATGAATATTAATGTATGTGTGCTATGATGAAGACGTCGTTTGGCTACAGTAACCTTTATTCAGTAAAATGGCGTCGAATCAAGAACGCGTGCGCGAAGCAATTTTGCACAAAAGAGTGGAAAATCCAGATATGTCGCACGGCGATATTGCCAAGTCATTAAAAATCGCAAAATCGAAGTGCTAAAAAACTTTCAGCAGCGCTTAACTTTAAAGAGAAAGGTCGGTTCCGGAGGTAACCATGATTCTCGTTTCGTCGCGGAGAGGAAGAAAGTGATTAAAGAATTTAAGAAGAAACCGAATATCTCCGTTCGTGATGTGGCGAAAAAAGTGAAAATGTCTCCATCGTTCGTCCAGAAAGTGAAGAAAAGTGCAGGCTTGAGATCATTCAAAGTAGGTGTTGCTCCAAATCGTAACGACAGCCAGAACAAGAGCGCAAAATCTCGATCGAGAAAATTATATGACACTATGCTGAAGGAATACGACTGCATAATATTGGACGACGAAACATATTGCAAAGCTGACTTTAAGCAGATACCGGGACTACAGTTTTATACCTCGTTGCAAAGAGGAAATGTTGCTGATCGTTTTAAGCAAAAAAAATTGTCGAAGTTCTCAAAAAAATACCTCGTATGGCAGGCTAATGGTGTAAATATTATCCCAAATTATTGCAATCCGCCAAATTCGCCAGAACTCCGTCCGATCGAAAAGTATTGGGCTCTGGTCAAGAGGAATCTTCGAAAAACGAATAGCGTAGCAATTGATGAGAAAAGCTTCAGGCGTAACTGGCAGAAAGCTGCAAAATTGGTGACGGATGACACTGTGCAAAAACTGATGGAAGGTGTCAAACGAAAGGTGCGGGCATTTGGATATAACAGGTCAAATTGACTTAACTGTATATGTTTTATATTTGTATTTTTATGAAGTCTAAAATAAATGATTTACTTTTGATTTTCTCATATATTCCATTTAATACCACTAATTTCCCGTTGACTACTTTTTGGTGTGCACATTCTTTAGTCGACATTGATATCGAGAAGTTGATCACTCATAAGCTGACCCATCATCAAACTCCAATCATAAAAACTGGAGCCACTGCTTGCACTGCAATGGTCGGCTCTCGGATGTTTTGGCAGCAGATTATTTGGAAAGCTCTTTTAGTTTCAAAAGCTTTTTTACAATTCATTAAGGTATAAAAATTAAAAAAGGAAATTAAATTTGGATACCAACATAAAGAATCGTTAAAAAAAATCAGGTTAAAAACTTGCGAAAGCGTTGAATCTGGCTAAATCTACCGTGTGCAGTGTCCTCAGACGATTCCGTGAGTGTAAATCTATTGTTCGGACTGGTCACAGTCAGAAGTGGTAAATGTAAATTTTTTTTTTTTTGCAAAACAGTTGCCTGCTGCGAAATTTGAGGCCTGCACACGAACAACAGTTTATGCGTACAGTTCTAGCGAACACGGATGATAGAAAACCGAAAGAAAATAACGTTGCCCTATCTCGGCCGACAGTTTAAAACAAAGAAATGGTGTGTTACTGTATTTGAAAGCATGATTGAACACGCACCTCCGATCAGCAACTGCATTGGAAGGAATCGAAAATAATTAGGGCAAACCCAGGACTCTCGAATGGCGGAATTACAATAAAATACAATTCCAACAGAAGCATCATCCGGTGGATCCGTCAACGCAAAGGCGATTGCTCTTACCTTGCCTGCAAGTAGTAAAACCGGACACTGAAACAGAACCGAATGGGTTAAACACGCACTAAGAAGGTAAACAGAGAGGTTCTCGCGAGGTACTCAAGATGCATACTGATGGACGACGAAACGTACGTGAAGATAACTTTCGGACTTTTGGCCTGGAAGCAAAAGTTTTATTAGCAACAGCTCAAGGAGATGTCCCCATTACATATCAATTCATTTTTGTAGATACATTTTACTAGAAAATTTCTGATTTGACGAGCGATTTGCAGATGCAGATAAAAAACAAGTTTTCGTTACAAACTAGTCTATGAACTCGAAGCTCTACAAGGAAGAGCACCTGAAAATATGCATTCTACCAAATCACAGCCCTGTAAAGTTTCGGCCAGATTTGGCTAGCTGCAACTACAGTCGATAGACACATCAGCGGTACCGTGACAACAGGGTGGATTTTGTAGAAAAGTCACTCAACCCACCCAATTGTTGAATATTGGATAATTGTTAAGTGAAGGCTGACGGAAATTTTACTGAAAATTCAAATAAAATTCTGGAATTAATTATGCAAACTCATTTTTCAGGGTCTCTGCATACTGCTGATCAATTATAAGATCACAATTGCGTGCAAAGTACAATGACTTCAGAATCCGACCGTGTGGACAAAAATAGATCTACTGGGATTAATGATTCACTACGTGGAATAGAATTGTCCAATGTACAAGCTGAAAATATTTCACATACAAAATTCACGAACTCTAGAATTGAGTGGTGAATATATTATTTAAGTCAGGATGGAATTTTTTCAGCACTTTTTCATAATTGCAAATCTGTAATAATATCTATTTTCATTGCACTTTTCAAACATAGTTTTTCACTGGGGTTATTCCAGGAAAATAGATGCCGGGTTTTACTCAAACCAAAAACAAAATAAAAACAGATAAATCATCACCAAAATCATCAAGACCATAAACGCAATGAGAAATCGGGGTATAAATGTAGACCCAGATAAATGGGTAGTAGAAATGTTATCGAACAGAGAATTAACAGCTAGCCTACACACTACAAAAATGTCGTGAAAATTTTTTTCCCCTAAGACCGACACATGCAAGCGTCCTTTATCACATAAGAATGAGTTGAAAGAGATGAGAAAATAAATTCAATCTAACACATCTTTTGTCGACTTGCGTATGTGTCAGTTTCAGGAGACATAATTTTACACGAAATCTTTGTTTACGTTCCCCAATTTTTTACAAACATGAATTACGTCTCGAGTAAAATTCATAATTTCTAAGTGCGTAGAAGATTCAGAAATAAGAGTAACAGCTGTTAAAGGCTGTCCTAAAGGGGGTATTCTATCTCCTCTGCGTTGGTCCCTGGTTGTTGATGATCAAGCATCAAGGTTTTGAGGTAATTGGTTTTGCGGATAACATATTCATTAAAGTTCGAGGAAAATTTGATGGAGCGGTTTTTTACAGAGAATCATTAAATCTCACAGTATCATGTAGTAGGATCATGAAGAATTGAATACAAATCCAACAAAAATAACTATTATACCATTTACTAAAAGACGAACAATTTCAATAACAAACCTTATATAAGGTGATTTTTTTTTATATTTATCATTTATTTGTACAGGCTCAATCGAATCAACCAGAGCCAAGTATTCATATTTATATACATCATTTATCTTAAAACTAAAGTTAGGGAGATAGAACCGATTACTCGCGGCCGTCTTGAGGTTAATAGGAATAACAATTGAACGGATGGGAAGATGGGCGGGAATTAGTAGTATGATTTACACAACACATTTTAAATCATAAATTTTTTTGAAACTTATAACTATACAACTTTTGGGTTTCTTTTGACTGGAAAATTTTTGAGAAAGAAAAAAAAACACACACAAACACAGATAAAAAAAACTACAGGTAAAACAAACATACAGGTTAAACAAACAACAATCTAAGGCTAATGTTAGACAAAAACACATAAACGTGTTTCATAAATTCCAGATCACGTACCGCAAAATATCTCAAACCAGTACATTGGGTTGTCTACCTAGAGCCCGAAGGGTATCATAAAGTTCAGATCTGACTCCACGATGCTCAGCACATGACCAAATAACGTGATCTGCGTCCTGGTAAACTTGTCCACATTCACAGAGATTGATGTCGCTCAGCCCAACTCGGTTTAAATGAGCGTTCAAAGAATAATGATTGGACATGACGTAAGACATCAGACGAATGAAGTCTCGACACACATCCATCCTCCTTAACCAAGATTTCTTCGACACCTTTGGGATTATAGAATGTTGCGATCGCCCTAAATCACTTTTACTCCATTTATATTGCCAGCTGACGAAAAAATAGGAAAAAAATCATTGAAGGTGATTTGTCGATCATAAATATCGCCTTCCATAGCGCCGAGCTTTGTAAGCGAGTCCGCTTTCTCATTGCCCAGAATTGAACCATAAGATGGGACCCATACAAAGGTGATGATAAAATAACGCGAAGATAAAGCACTTAGAAGCTCCTGTATATTTATGAGAAAGAAAATAAGGTGATGTAAGGCTTTCAATATCAACAGAAGTTAAGCATTTAGGGGTAAGATAATAAACTTTACTAGAATAAACACATTGAAAGACCAAAAGGGAATGTGACAAGTGCCTTCTGGATCTGTAAGAGAACTTTTGAGAACACTCTTTTTTCAAATCCTTGTCGTTTTTTAAGACCCTTCCTGTTTTCCGGAGCTTGCCCTTAATAATCGCCAAGAATTTAACTATTGGGTGAAGTTCTGGCGAGTTTGGCGGATTTGCTTCCTTCGGCACAAAAACAACCGTTTGCTTCGTACCACTCCAACGCCGGTTTCGCATAATTGCACGATGCAAGATCCACCCAACACATAGTTTCACCTTCGTGGGACCGAAGGAAAGGCAGCCTGTTCTTCTGGAGGCATTCTTCTTTATATATTTTTCCACACCAAGTACAGCTTGGCAAATTTGTCGACCTTCTTCTTCTGGAACTTCTCCGGAACATCCACGCGGGACTTGCCGACAAAAAACTCTAGGCCGGGGATCTGCTTGGCGTCCACTTTAATGTACGTCTCGCCGTCCATTATTATGCATTTCAGCTGCACTAACCACTCGCGGTACAGCTTCCTGGCGCGGGATTTGGCCATCGTATTCTGTTGACCATTTCGTTTAGGCGCCTTCTTTACCTTGAAGATATGAGGTCCAGCCCGCATCATTGTCTGTCGACCTTCTTGGCTACGTCCCGAATCGAATGGTTCGGATTGCGCTTGAAGTAATTCCTCACCTTCCTTGCGTTCAAGGAGTCGGTCGTCTTCGCTTTTCTTCCGCTGCCAGCTCACCGTTGGGTCGTCTGGGTCTCCTTGAAGATTTTACAACACGGTCGGACACGGTCGGATTGTCGATACCCATCTTTTCACGATCCACCCGAGGAACTGGCCTGGATTTTCCATGACAGCGCCCATAATTTGTTGTCGAAGCACTTCTTGCTTGGAAGCATTGATAGAACCACTCGATAGATTATGAAGAAAATTTGCATATGTTAACGCTCTAAACGAGTGAGTGTGAGCTTTTTAGTGGAATACCTGTTACTAGAAAATGCGAAGAAAGATTACTAATTTCAAGTTAATTCCAACTTCCTTTATTGCTTATCTTGACAGATACGCGTATTTCGTCTACAATGTGCAGACTTCTTCAGTGTCGTGTACTAATTCTCAACAGTCGAGTATTAGTACACGACGCTGCTCCTTGTAGACAAAATCCGCGTATCTGTCAAAATAAGCAATAAAGTTAGTTGGAATTAGATGGAAATTATTAATCTTTCTTCTCATTTTCTAGTTACTTTAAACTAATTTTACACAAAATTTTATCAAATTTTACAAATGCAATAAACAGTTATACACAAAAGAAAGTGTTGCATTTTTTTAGTACAATATTTAGTTAAACTCAAAACCACTTACGCGTCACTTATCTGGTGGCTAAAAACCTAACAATAAACGGCACAAATAAAATTGAACAAGCTGCAAAAACTTACTACTATTTTCATAACGTGTACCATTTCCATGGTGCAATTCGTCTAAAGCTCTAGAATCTCTATTTAATCTTCTTCCTCCAAATCAGTTTATTGAATTGGATACATTGAAAAGTGCTCTAAGGCTCAAGCGGTCCATGAATTTCTTCGATGGAGATCTTAAAGAAAGTATTTCAGGCAGAAATATATGCTTAGAGTGTGCAGTAATCTGGAAATCTGCAAATGCTAATTTATGCATTTGTTCAGATGTTCAAGCAACACTTAACGCTTTAAAATAATAAAAAAATACACGCCAAAACTCTTCAACGAGTGTTCAAAAATATTGAAGCAGCTTCCTGCCGTAATATGATTAACCTATACTGGATTCCTGGGATTTCGGAATTGAAGGGAATGAAAATGCTGACGAATTGGCAAAAATGTGATCAACCATGTAGTTTATTGGACTCGAACAGTTTTTTGGTAGATCTTCCTGTGCTCTTAAAATGGAGCTTAAAAACTGGGAGAAAATAAAGGTACAGTAAAACTGGAATAAAACCTTAAATGTCCTTGATTGCCTTATACTTATAAGTTACTAAATCTCTCAAAACGCGATCTGAGCTTATACACTGTCTTTCGACGACTTTCAGTCGTTCAGACTTTCAGGATAACTCAGTCGGTAAGAATACGGTATATCAAGCTGGAGGTGGCGGGATCGATTCCTGGTTCAGTCGAAGGAATCGTTCGGGTTGGGGACTTTCCTGGGCATAGAGTACTCGTATCATTGTGCTTGCCACACAATATAAAAACTCATGCATTGGTATTGCCTTTGAAAGCTCTCAATTAATAACTAAGAAACTGCTTCTAGCATAGTTGAGAGCAGATGAAAGGTCGTTGAAAAGAGTCTCAAAGGCAGTTAGAAGAAAAGTTCAGTAATGTGAGTGACCAAAACGTTCAATTCCTAGTTTGATACCTAGTCAAAGAGGTGCAATTTTTCTAGATGAAAAAGTATTTTTCAGTCCAGGCACAGCTTATCCAAAGAATGTTATGGAAAAAATATGCTTTCCGATAGAAGCATCAAAAAATTCAACCCAACTATAAAACCTCCTTTTTCATACAAGTCCGTCCCTGAACTTTGTCCAGTGCAATACGCGGACCTAATTTAAATCTCTCCCCTTTTGCGTTCGTCTTAAGTCCATCACCTACAAGATTTACAAATTTTATTTTATGCTTTGTATATTTTATATACCACGGCGGATTTTTTTTTCTCCTCATTTTCTTTTCCGCTCACTCTCACTGTCCAGCGTTTCCCGCTTTTTCTGCTTTTTTCTTAGCCACAAACACATAGTCACACGGCTGCTTCCACCTTCAAATGGATTCACCCCCTTTTGCGTGCGACCCGGCGAAACGCGTACAGCATCCTTTATTTTATACAAACAAAACACTTTCACTCGTTGGTTTTTTTTTTCAAACATTCTCTGCTTAAAAATATATAAAATGCTTTTACTGATGTTGTTTTTTTACATGTATTTTAACATCTCATTCCATTAGGTCCATCAGAATTCTAAAATCAACTGAGCAACTTACGTATGCTATGGTGCCGCCGAATGTTCGAACAGTCATTGCACGATGTGCTCCTTAGCTTTAGCCTTGGAACGACGCTTGTCGAGGGAGTTTTGCCCTACTGGATCTATTTGCCGTGCTCGGAATAACTCGTAACCCCTTCCCTGGTGCTGTTCGAATCGTTTCGAATTTTCCTCCCGCTTTCACTTTCGCACGTTTCTCGATACCAACTTGTCCAGCGTGACTCCCCTTTCCTATTCTCAAGACCTGGTCTGCCATCAGCACACTCGATTTTCACTCGTTTTTCCTTTTAGAACATCCCGCGATCGAGAGAAAGAGTGAATGCCAGAATACATAACAGGCTCGGCAGCCTTGGCACTGCTTACGTGAGATGGTACTTTCTCTTGACCGGCCGGACTGTAGGGGTTGAAAGAAAACTACACGCACCGCCATCGTCGTCCCCAGCGTCATTACCGAAAAGGACTCGTAGGTATGGAGTTATGGCAAAAACTTTCGGCCAAGTTATTTATTATCCCGGAATTCAATTTATATCAATTTATAAAATATTCCGATTCATATTTTAAAATCTACCATGGCAGGCATTTTCCATAGATTGATTAATGATTCCAATAAAATGATCCTAAGTGGACGCACATCTATTTTCCATTTGGAAGGTACTTTTATGCTTGTTCCACGAGCAGCAATTTACAACTACTTTCTCAATCGTACTTTAGAAATGCCACCTACGTTTGATCAATACATCATTCTCGTGATTGGCCAGCACAACGAACGGACTTCATTCCACTAAAAGCGTTTTCAATTACATAAAAGTCTTTCGTTACCGGATACTGACCGAAATGAAGTGCTTGCCTTTTTCCCACTGCTTTTCGGTGTACCACAAGGTTGGCTTGGCAAGAATTTTCCGTAACGTTGCTCGAACACAGGTTTTCGGTACCATCTTTCGACATAACTCATCCAGCTGAGAAAAAAAGACGCACTGCATCTCATCTAAGTGGTTGCAAAATGAGCTCCTATTTCACGGCTGAACAGGGTCAGTGTGGCCACAGATGTGCGATGGAACTTTCCAGTGAAATACTATTCCATTAAAGTTTACGATTATTTTCCTCACTTCGATAATCGTTTTCAGCGCTAGATGATCGTAAACAGTATTAATTATTAAAGGCAAGATTCATGGAAGTTGTTCCATTTTTACTTTGCTGTAAAATTGGTTAGTTCTAATAGCTGATTGTGTTATCTTTGCGTTTAAAAGCTGCAAATAATGCATTTGTTGAATATTAAAGTGACTTTTAATATATCCTTACAATAAGAGCAATGTTTGTTTGAAGTAGGATAAATTGGTTGGAGTAATAGATTAGTAATGGGGTACGACCTACACGATATTAAGCTACTCCAAAAGCGATTTCTCGCAAACGACAAATCAATTCGCTAAACATATCAGGGCGTAAAGAATGTCCTCCATTCCTCCTTTAGAGACCATCCAGAAACCCCATGGTCACTCAGGTGGCAGAGTAGGTATTGTAAATTATCACTGTTGTGGGTGAGAGGGAGGTTTTTGCTGTCGGTTTTCACTTATATTTTTTATAGACTCATATTTTTGCCCTTAAAATTTTTAATTAATAGTTAAAATTGAGAAAGTATTGTTTTTTTTTTGAATAAAATCATTAATTTTCATTGAAAAATAATGCTTATGTGTTCAAATCATAAATGAATTATTACAACTCAACGAGTCAAATAACCCCGTTGGAAATCTGTGTAATTTTAGTAAAAAAAAATTTTAGGAGATGATTTTTTTTTTAGGAGAAGATATGTAAAAAAAAGTGTTTTCTTTAATATTTTTTCTCGTTAGTGATTATTGATTATTGATTTGAAGACATTGTTGAGTCTATGACTTTACAGTGTTGATTGTAATGCGCTCACATGATCCACATAAAATTATCCTCGGCAAATTACAAATTGTTATTAATATTCTAAAAATCAATGATATTTTTTTGTTCAATTAATTTTTAAATTGGATGAATTATTCCTCGTAAATATCGTCAATAGTCAATTTTCAAACATTTTTATGTAATTTTTCCCCAACCACCATTAAAATTGTCTATGGTTTTTCCAAACTTGCCTGGCATCTCAAAAAGTTGCTTGGGAATTTCTTTTTAGAATTTGAAAGCATCTGACTTCTGAAGTGACTTTTTTTTTGATTTGCTGAGCATAGGGTGTGATTAATAATAGGTATAAATAGAAGTTAAATGGAGCAGCCATCGACAATTATCAGTTTCTTGCTATGGCAGTGAAATGTGAAAACTAAATTGAGAGTAAGCAAGAGTAGTGTTGAGCGTAGTGAAGAAGAGAACGATTCTTCTGCCTGGTCACTACACCAGTGATTGATTTGTTATTTTCGAGGAATCGACGTTGGAAGTCCTAAACTATGGAAAGTTATACAAAAACATAGCCATTATCTGGCATTTATCATTATGACACTGTTTAGAAGAAAAATTCAGGCTGAAAATCTTGTATTTCTTCTATCAACTGTTTTTTAATGATTCATGATACAATCATGATCAAATATACAATCACAGTAAATAAGTTCGTCGAAAGCTATCAGGCCTGAATGTGTCGAAAACAAATAACATGCTCGCATGAGGGACAGAGCGTGACAGGGTCCACCTAGGAAGCAGCGATGTCGGGTCTACTATGGGCTCCAGAAGCACTTGCGGTCAAAAATGATTCACACGCGCACTAAATTTAGTACGTTCAAAAAGCTGAAAAGACTGGTGGTTCTATACGGGCATGAGACGATGACAATGCTCGAGGAGGACCTTGAAAAACTTGGTGTTTTCGAACGTCGTGTCCATTTTTGACAGTCTGCAAGAAAACGAGCTCGTCCAACTGTACGGCATACCCCACGTCCAGAATGTGTCAAAAGCTGCAAGGATATGTTGGGCAAGGCTTGCTGCAAGAATGCCGCACAACAACCCTGGTGTTTGTCTCCAATCCAGCCGGTACAAGAAGACGTGGAGCACAGTGGACAAGGTGAGTGGATCAGGTGCATCAAGATCTGGCGAGTGTGGGTTGTCAACGAGGTTGGAAAGAAGCAGCAATGAACCGAGTACATTGACGAAATGTTGTAGATGAAGTTTTGGCATAGTAATGTTGTTACACATATAATTACACAAACATAAAATTAAATGAGCAATCACAATCAGCTTATTGTTATCATCGATTTATTACAACACGAATATAAAGTGTGTATTCGATAAAAATGGCACACCGAAAATGTTCTGTAACTTTTGAACGGCATGAGTAAAAAATCTGAAAATTTAAGCAAATCTTGTTCAAAGGGCATTGTTTATATCTTTAATAGTTTCATAGTTATTCATACAATAGTTCTAGTCATGTTGTTGAAAAAATATTGGTCGTGAAAAAACTTTGTTCGCTTACAATCTAAATCCAGAGGTGTCTCACCGATGGATTGCTATAAAGCTTGGAATTGCTAATACAATTGTGTATCTATGATAAGAACCTTCAAGGAGCGTCTGAGTGCCCAAATGAAGGAAGGGAGTGGTCGTAAAAATGGTCCAATGGACAGTAAAATGGACGGTAAAGTGGTGCAACCGTTCAGGAACCGTCCAAACATGTCAATTCAAGATGTCGCCTAAAAGTCCAAGGTGTCAGTCGGTTTTGAGTATAAAACCATCAAGCGTGCTGGGTTAAATGTTTACAAGGTGCAAAAAGTCCCAAACCGGAATAAAAAGAAAAACATCACTGCGAAAACCCGCGCCCGGAAACATTACACGAAATTTCTCACCAAATCGTGTTGAAACTTTCGTCAACTTCATGGGCAAGAATGATTCGTTGCCAAGTCTATGTAATGTAATAAGATGATTAATATATTAATAATTCGTAGTAACATGAATGCAACATGTTCAATATTTCATCATTATTTTTTAGAATCATATGAAATTTCAACAGACATTTCCAATATCCGTTTTTGGTAACGAAATTTCGAGGATGTTCGCATTATCGGGATAATTACTCGGAAAATTTATGCTAGAACATAGAAAAATGTTTCGAAATATAATCTATTAGCTTAATAGCTCAATAGCTCAAAAGCTCTATTAATAGCTCAAAATTTTAAAAATAGAAACAGTGGTGACAGTAAACCTTATTCGACAAAACATTTCACGTATTAATGATTGTACTCGAAAATAATGCAACAAACAAAAATGATTATAAAAAAATCATTTTAAGTCTGATATTGATCTATGTTTTTGCAATGTTGGTTTATTCAATGTCCTCTCCCAGGATAAATGCCCGCATCTTGGACTGAACGCTACCCATCATATCCTGTGCAACACTTGCGCCATCTTTCTTGCACACTTTCATTCACTCTTTCTTCAAATCCTTGTCGTTTTTAAAGTCATTCTTTGTTTTCCGGAGCTTGTCCTCCATAATCGCTTAGAATGTAGCTGTTAACCGATGTTCTGGCGAGTTTGGCGGAGTTACCTCCTTCGGCACAAAAACAACACCGGTTTCGCGGTCGACGAAAAACTCCAGGCCGGGGTTCTGCTTGGCATCCGCTTTAATGTACCTGTCATCGGCGTCTGGCGTCTTACTCCTTCTTACACTACTTTTAGAAAGTTCATCACAATGAGCTTTATAGTTCAAAATAACAATTGATGTCATATCTATTAATGCAAATATCTGAGAATTGAAAAACATACTTTAATTTGAACTTGAAAAAAATATTTTAAAGAGATTTCTTAGTTTTAGATTTTTTATCGAAATGTAGTGTTCAAATAAACATTATCTTTGAAAATAAAGGCTCAAAACCTCAGATACAAGACGGTAACACTTTTGTCTCATCCCAAGAGATTAAACAACAATAGCGTGTACCATAATTTTCCTAGCATTGTTACTCCCAACGACTGATTTTATTATCAATACCTACACGGGCCGGTTGGTGTGCTATGCCCCAGTGTTTTGATTTCTAATAGAAAAAATGCATATTATGTGAGCAGTGTAATTAGAACGGAGGTAGTATACACTTGGATAGTAGTTTCACATTCATGATGTTCAGCAAATACTACACTGAAAATTTGTTTTCGTAAGTAAGCTTTCACTCGCTTCGTAATCATGGATTTTGTACATAAAACAAATGTCTCGTATATTGTATGAAACATTCATATTGCTTTTTATCTAGTGAAATGCTAGCATTATAACTTTTTGTATAATGCACGAAATGGATTTCGTGAAGACCAGCCAATCGCTGCTTCGCTGATGTTGCTGCTGGGATGGGCGGGAATTGTTTCTGTGTCAGCAAATGCTTCATGATTTTGACAGTTGCGAGTGTGGCATTAATTACGAATGTATCTTCATAATAAGAACAAATCAGTTTCGTTGCTGAAAACAACGAACAGATTCGTTAGTTCTACCTTCGATTTCGTAATATAAACTAAAATTAACTTTCAGTGTAAAAATGAAAGAAAAGTTATATATTTCTATAATTTTCCAGGTAACTTCCAAATTTTCCAGGTTACTGTTTACGTGTAGACTTGACTAGACTAGACTAGATTAGACAAGAAAACCACATTTGTTTAGGGTAGTGCATGTAGTTCCCATATATCAGTGAATATGTTAGGGACTAAGTTAGAGTATAGACAGACCAACATGTTAGTGCATATGCTAGTAAGATAGTAGCTATATCTAGAAGTTAGTATTAACAGTATTTAAAACCCAAATAAAGCCTGTCCACGCCAAATTTCGGACACTAAGATAATTTCAACAAAAAATAATCTAGACATAATTCAACAAAACCGATTGTTTATTTCAGTAAAAAAAAAGTTATGTATACAGTTAAAACAGTTGATTGAAATGTTAATCCTTTATTCTGTAAAATTCTCGGACTTTCTGTGGTACACCCGCGATCAGGTTCCGTACGGTATCCTCAGATACGCTAGGTGGCGGTTCTCCAGCTTCTCTGGAAATTGGCAATCCTATTTGTTTTCTTCTTAGTCTCGAATAGTTTCCGCTTAACCAGTATTTTTCTATCGAGCGAAGGTTTGAAAAGTTAGGCAGTTAGGCCAAAACAGAGCTGGAGAGTCGTGACTTCTCAAAACCGATAGCAACCGCTTTTGCAGATATTCTTTCTCGTACACATCCTTGTTGATAGTGCTGTTAAGGACGAAACTGTTGGATTTTTTACCACAACTAATATGGCTTGCCAAACCAAATAATACTAGGTAACGAGGTTTCTTTGCATTACAGAAATATACTAACAATAAATAAATATACTAACAATAAATATATTAACAATATAAGTCACTTCCTTTTTCCACATATTCATATTCGGTGAACTGTGTAGTGCTTCCTACAGCACCATCTAGTGATAAAAATGGCAATCAAAATATATTTAACGTTTCCATTTGTTTGACTTCATTTTACCGTGTGTCCACGGTAAACCTAATATACTCATTTGTGAGCATCGTTTGCTCACTTTTGAGAATAACTCCGATACGTCAAAATGTGCTTTTTTACTCATACACTCCCGTTCCATTCTACTTGGTGACTGAGTAGAATTGTATTCCTATCTCTTTTTCTGACACGGAAATGTTACTCAATTTTCGTAAAAAAGTGGATCTACTCAAAAATTGAGTTGATCCTCTTTTTTTTGAAAATTGAGTAACTTTCCGCGTGAGAAATAGAGAAAGGAATACAATCCTACTCAGTCGCTGAGAAGAATTGAACGAGAGTGTGGGAGAGAATTACTTTTACCCATTTCTATGAACCAATATCAGGAAGAAATTCAAGATTTATCCAAACAGTATTATTTTTAAAAACAAATACATGTAATATTATTCTTTAATTGAGGTCATAATTGCGTTATGCATTTTTCAAAACGTTTACTCCATTATTGCCATCATATTTTACGCATTTCAAACTTCTTTTGACAGTTAAACGAATTGGACGAAAGTTCAATCGATATAGAAAGAAGTTTCAAGTGCTCATTAATGTTGAACATTCCTTCAGACTAGTTAGTTCAGACATTGGTTTTTTTTATCGTACAAAATGGGCCGATGGTTCTCCAATGTGTATGAAATTTTTTCCAGAGGTAGAGTTTATGGATGTATGAACGAAAGTAAAACTTAAAAAAACCGTGTTGCAAAGTTTCCCGGAAAAATCTATGGAAGTTTTCAACTTTTCCGATGCATCACCAAATTCAAAATATCATAAGAAATGAACCAAGCACTTAAAAAGCAAAGTTTCTTCATGAAATTTCATTAGATTCATTAGGAACTAGCCACAAAAAAGTAGGTCGATGTGTATTAGTCCCAACCAATTGCCAACAATAAAATGTTGCGAATGATTTTGTAGGCAACTTAGATTTAAGAAATATTGTTGTGTGTTTTTTAAGTCGTGAATTGAGGATTATTTTAAGGTCCAAATTTTATTCAATTACACCAAAGTTTCTCTCTACATTGTAATATTTGTAAATCATTCGATAGTTTACAATTTACAATTACAAATTACAAATTTTACAATTTGTGATTTGTTTCAATTTGTCAGTTGAGTACTTTTAAAATGTTACGCTAGGTATAACAAACACTGGATAGCTTATAATGAGCGTGTGAATTCAGTTGCCACATTCCTCACTTATGGCGCCACAAGCGCCATTAAAGGTTGCTTGAGAAAATGTGAAATGAATTATATTGTTTGTATAGCATATTTGATTGCAGTATGAAAACCAGACTCGGAAGCTTCTGAAAGTTGCTGAGCACATATGTTTTGTCGTTGTTGATTATTTTTATTTATTTTTTTGGAAAAACTTGATGTAAAGCTCCTTAGAACGATTTTTTGCATAGAAATTTTGCTTGTCATCACGGTTGGCACCTTTTTCACTTTGTACTTTCAACACCAAACGCGTTATTGAGTTTTCCCTATTCAAATTAGCGTGGAAAGATCCTTTCGATTAAAATATTGTTTGTACTTGTAGCATTGAGTTACAACTTGGACTGTGCTCATCTTCTATAATCACGCAAAATATCTGACAATTACCGCTTTTGTGCATTCCTAGGCACCACACTTTTTATTTCTTCTAGAAAACAATCCACATTAAAATTAATAAAATGAAGTTAGCGCTAAATTTGAATATAATGAACTTGACTATAATTGTTAGCAATCAAGATCTTAGTATTCAGTACGAAGTTAAATTTGCAAATAATATTTTAAGACTGCTATGTTTTGCTGCAAAAAAAAATCAACCTATTACGAATCTGCAACTCGAATATTCCAATGCTAAACCTTCACGAAACGGCCATCTTCTTAATTACCCAGTATAGTAACACTCCGAATGAGTGGATAAAAGCTGACTTTCAGTTTTTCTACCTCTCTTGAGCAATATTTGCCGTTAATTATTCTTGCATTAAAAAAGTGCTTGATAAATAATTTAGGAATACCTACGGAGAGCACATTTCTGTTTACTTTGGCTGGATGTTTAAGGATTTTTGTTTCAATTTCTGCATACGCCTAACCTCATTCCGTATTTATGAGACATCAAGCGGAAAGAGGTGCCTGGTGGAGAAAGTGAACCCCGAGTGGATGACCGGATGGATGGAGACAGGCAGTTGCTTGATATGAAGAATGACTTACGCTGGTCAGGCGAGGGATGGACTAATTTTTAAGCTAATTTACATGCCTAGTTTTGTTTACAGGACAAAAGTGAAAGCGTGGGTATGTTATTAATTTTCACTTTGTTCAAGATGGAAAGCAACAGAAAAAAAAATGCAAAGTGGTGCTTTTCCATCTTGCTTTCTGACTTTTAGGCTTCATGAATATACATTACAAATTTTCGGGCTTACGATCTCAGCGAAGTCAAAGCAGGGCTGACTGAAATTAAAAATGACCCTGTGGCGTTTATTGTCAATTCATAATTAATTTAAGATTTTAATACTCGATCCTAGCTCAAGCCCATATATAAATGTTTAGTGCAATGTTAATTTTCGCTGTTTCTATTATCGCTCCAGGTGGGTAGGTATTAAAAGGAATTCTTTTTTGTCTAATAAAAATGTTTGCAGGATTGTACAGCTTTCTTGAACCTCCATTCCACTATTTGCTCGATACACTGATTGGACGATTCAACAGAAGGATAAAAAAAAATGCTGCCAAAGTTCTCGACTAATTTACTCACTTATGGTTAGGTTCATTAAAGGTTAAATTAAATTTAACCGAAGATTTGACCGTTTCTTTTCCTGAATGAAAAGGTCCTTACGCATCCAACACCTCAAAGTGGCTGATTACGAAGTGTTATGAAGGTATGTTTAGTTCCCATAAAGAACGTAGAAAGGAAACACGGATGAGGTCGTGCTCCATGTGGATGGGGTCAGTAGGGTTTTGCGAAAAAAGGTTCCCTCGTGTTTTATTTGATTACACCGTCGATGACCGAAATCAAATTTACTACTTGTTAGTGCTTGCAGAGCAAATTTATCCCTGCTCAAAAATGCTATTGTTACCGGGATGTTTACTTATAGTGTGACAAGATTTTTTTTGTTCGGCGATGTGCTTTGATTGCTCCATAATTTTTTCCTGTTATAAGGAAGATGTCCCAATGATAGTGCCTATAGTGCGGAAAATATTAAGTTTTCCTGAAAATGTTCACTTATTCGCAGCGATAGTTACGGCAGTGTTCCAATAAACATGGCGCTCATAAGAAACATGCTTCTTCTGTAAAAATATAAACTAAAATATAAATACTGGAATACGATGTTCAACCATTCTAAACAATTCTTGCAATAACACAGATCTATTAAACATAAGTTTCTTCACTTTTGCTTTTTCGTCCCATGACATAACATAAAGAGAACCATTTTCAAATTGAAATTCATCATCTCATCCAACCCGTATCGTATAGCTTGAAAAATCTCAATTTCCAACATATTCAATAGTATCCCCCCATTCACACAGTGAGTATCTTCGACACGCATTCCTTATGGCAGGATTTGTGTACCGTCTTAGTTGGTCCGGATATTTAGTAAGCGTTTGCACACTGCTCTCTATTACCTGGCGGAAATTTTATCAATATCCTGAGTGGTCCATGCAACAGCTTTTCGACTGATCGAATTTTCCTGTTTGTGTTCATTTCCTTGATAGGTAGATCATTTCTTCCCTATTTCCCAAGATGTGAAGTGTGTAAATGAAATGCTCTATGTTTGATTTTTAGATAATTCTCATTAATCAATTCCTTTTCACTACCATATTATTGAATTTCAATTATAAAATATATTGGTTAAAAAATACGCTAATGTCAACTTCATATTAGTTGCAACCATGAGGTCTAAACCTTGTATATGACTATTGTTCAATGATCAAACATTTATCATTTGCAGATAGACAGCTTGCAGGCAACATTGAAGACTGCCAGGTCTATGACAAATATTCAATCATTCATTACTCTATAAGGGAAGGTCCATTAATTATGTTACGCAGTAGGGGGGGGGGGGGACGTGACAATCCATACACAAAATTTGGAAGGACCATACAAAAAACGTCACAAGGGGGGGGGGGGGGGGGGGTTATAAAAAGTCACTTTTGGCGTGACATAATTAATAGACGTTCCCTAAGAAGGATATATTCTATCTGAAACCCGGTAAGTTGAGTCTTACATTCATGTCAACTTAGCTCGATGAACTGAGCACACGTTTGTGTGTGTAAGAATAAGTGTGTACTTTACACAGAATGTGACATCGTTTTCTATGTTGTTTGTTAATTAATTTTAATTCTGTTTACTGCAAATGATAGCCACAACATACTCATTAAACGCTTTGTTCTTAACGGTTAAATGATATTTTATATGTGCCTGTTTATTTAATATACCTTAAATATTTTAAATCTTTAAAGAGAATTTATTTTATTTATGACAAATATATATAAAAAAATATTTATCGGTTGAACCGATAAAGGAGAAGCAGAGAGTAAGGAAAAATCAAATCCACGGGCTAAATAAAGTTAACGTGAAGTGGTAAAAAAGAAGTATGCAAGAAGCAAAGAGAAGACTAGGATGAAAGAAAGTGAAAAGAAGGTGACAGCAGCGGTTGGCAAACCATGCGGAATAAGGTCGAGAAGAAGACCGATAACAAGAAAGAATTGAAAAAGAGGGACCCCTGGCCAGGTTGTGAGAAAACCAAGGACGATGCTCTGGTAGTAAAAGTAAAGAGTGCAACATCGTATATTGAACTTCACCGGAACGCGAAAAGCCCGAAATTGAAAGAAGAGAACGTAATGAAAATCATGTGCACTTAAAGAGGAGATATGTTGTTTGAGCTGAAAACAAACCCTACAATGAAGAGCACAGTCTTCAGGAAGTCGAAAAGTCCCTTGGTGAGGCGGCGAATTTTCGATTTTATCCCAAGAGACAGTCATCGAGTGTAGCGACCTGGATGAGTTCACAATACTCGACGAGCTGAAGAATGCGTTACAGTTACATAGTGAGATGCTCTAATGATTATCCGGACAAGGAACTTTCCAAGGATGAAACAAAGACAATATTATTTAATGTCATAAAAATAACTGGAACAAATCATTCATCCTTATTTCGAAGAAATTCTCGGATTCTCTGGTTACAGCTCCTTTGGCATGAACTGGACTCCATTATCGTTGTACCATTGTAGCACTCCTTGCTGTAATGGCAGCTGGCTAGATCTGGCCAAAACGTAACTGCACCATCATGGAACTTAACGAAGGGTAAAATCCGATTGATGAGGCACTCCCTTTTGTACACTTCCGAGTTCATTGTTTGAGCCGTCACAAAAACTCTGGTTTTCTTGCCACAGGAACAGATACCTTGCCAAATTATGATTTTTTTCGCGAACTTATCCGCGAAAATAAACTTGAATCTGCCAGGAACATGGCGCGAGCAGGAGCCTTGTAGAACTTGAGCCCCGGGATTTGTTAGAAAACTGCTTTAGCATATGTTGCATCATCGATATTGGTCGTACAACTTATGGGGCGAGTACTGGCCACTGTTTGTTGTTTGAGGTTTCGGTTTGGTCGTTTCCTTGGTCGGTAACATTCATAAACCTCTCGGAGATGGATTTGCCGCACAGTGCAACGGTCGGCATTCAGTTTTTTCGCCAAATTTTAATCCGAGATGTTGGGATCAGCCTTGATTTTCCGAATGATTTTGAAGAAACCTCAAAAGCCTATTCCAGCGCTCAAAGAAGGTGATAAAATATTGCTAACAAATGTGGAAAAAGCTCAAAAACTTGCTGAGCAGTTTGAGAGTTCCCATAATTTCAGTTTGGGTCTTACTAGTCCTATTGAGAATCAGGTTGCTCTTGATTATCTGAATATTTCCTCATGGGAAAATATGTTTGATGAATCCTGGGGTACTGATTTGGATGAAGTAAAAACTATAACTAAAAAGTTAAAAAATATGAAGGCTCCAGGTGATGATGGAATTTTCTATATACTCATCAAAAAACTCCCAGTGAGTACCTTGTCTTTCATGGTAAAATTATTTAATAAATGTTTTCATTTGTCATACTTTCCTGGTAAATGGAAAAATGCCAAAGTTGTTCCAATTTTGAAGCCCGAGAAAGATCCAGCTGAAGCTTCTAGCTACAGACCAATAAGCTTACTTCCTTCAATCAGTAAACTTTTTGAAAAGCTAATTTTGAATAGAATGATGCTTCACATCAATACAAACTCAATTTTTGCAGATGAGCAATTTGGATTTCGCCATGGCCATTCAACTACTCATCAACTTTTGAGAGTTACTAATTTAATTCGTTCAAACAAATCTGAAGGCTGCTCAACTGGAGTTGCTCTTCTAGACATAGAAAAAGCATTCGACAGTGTTTGGCATGAAGGTTTGATTGCTAAATTGAAAAACTTTAATTTTCCGCTCTATATTATAAAATTAATTCAAAATTATTTAACTGACAGAACTCTGCAGGTAAATTATCAGAATTCCAAATCTGATCGACTACCTGTTAGAGCTGGAGTTCCTCAGGGTAGCATTCTTGGGCCGATACTATATAACATTTTTACTTCCGGCCTCCCTGATTTGCCTCAGGGTTGTCAGAAATCCTTGTTTGCTGATGACACAGGCATCTCCGCTAAAGGAAGAAGTCTTCGTGTCATTTGCAGGAGACTGCAGAAAAGTTTGGACATTTTCTCTTCTTATTTACAGAAATGGAAGATTTCTCCCAACGCTTCCAAAACTCAACTAATAATATTCCCACATAAACCTAGAGCTTTTTTTTTTGAAACCTAGTAGTAGTCACATCGTTACTATGAGCGGTGTTCCAATTTCCTGGTCAAGCGAAGTGAAATACCTTGGTCTATTACTTGATCAAAAATTAAATTTTAAAAATCACATTGAAGGCATTCAGGCCAAATGTAATAAATATATAAAATGTTTATATCCTCTTATAAACAGAAAATCCAAACTTTGTCTGAAGAACAAACTACTAATATTTAAACAAATTTTTAGACCGGCCATGCTTTATGCTGTTCCAATATGGTCTAGTTGTTGTGCTACCAGGAAAAAAATACTTCAAAGGATTCAGAACAAAGTTCTGAAGATGATTTTGAAGCTGCCTTCTTGGTACAGTACTAACGAAGTACATAGAATTTCGAATGTTGAGACTTTAGAACAAATGTCCAAAAAATAATTAATAATTTCAGACAAAAATCGTTGCAATCTTCTATTGCAATGATTAATTCCCTTTATGCTTAGTTAAGATTAATTTTAGTTTGTTTTTAGTTTTAAGATTATTATTGTTATACTGACACGCAGGAATAAAAACCTGTTTAAAATACTGAACTGCTAAGGCATGAAGAATGTAAACAAAATTAGATACATATTTTAACAATTAAGGTTGATACGTTACGGTAGTAGCTGGAGCACCTAGATTAACATGAAATGTAAATATGAATAAATTTGGAACAAATAAAGAGTTAAAAAAAAAACTTCAAAACTCAGTGAACTTGCGCCGCTGTCTCGAAACTGAAGTGCCTCATTTCTAAATTATCTAGCCTTTTACCGATCTGATCTATGCACAATATGCGGATAAAAAGAGCAAATTACAAGCGACTGCACAAAGCAGCCGAGGTGCATGCTCTGCAAACAGGAGGACAGTAACGACTAAACGGTGGCCTTAAATGCTTGGCGAAAAGAAAAGCGAAGGCCAGCCATGTAACGATGATAATTCGAGTGAAACTCAACATTGTGACATTGTCGAGCAGCTGTTGTGGCAGTTGACAACGGAAAAAAGGCAACGTGTCATTAAAGAACCATATTCAGTTCCTTCGGATAAGGGCTGCAAAATGGTGAGTAGACAACTGGGATGGAGCGTGCGTCCCCGCAACATAGCACTGGTCCTCACAAGTTCCTACCTCATGCTTCCACGGGTCAAGAGATGACAAAGACCGCCAGCTAAGGGTTGCGTACTTAGCTGGTAGTGAAGCCTGGGCACTGTTGTCCTTCTGACTTCAGCTAGATTGAGGAGGTGCGTTCCGAGCGTCTGTCCACCAAGGAGATGCAGCTCAAACAGCGTCTGTCCTGGCATCCAACGGCTGAGTAATAAAAGTTGTATTGCGTCAGCTATACCTTAGGAAGCAGTCCCACCAACGCGATGTAGGAAGGTAGCATGCTGAAATCTTACCCTACCACAAAAAATGGAAGAATTCTTTATACGGTGTATAATTTCAGATCATCTATGGAATTCCCAAGTGTTGTTTAATAATTTTAATTTTTTTGTTTCCTTCATGACAATGATAATGCAAGAGCGTCTACAATTGCAGCTGGACATCAGTCTACAGACATGCAGACAGTACAAATATAATTGTTACTATCATTTTATATTATAACATCCCTTCACAATACTTTTAGAGCTATTTTCAGGTTCGCATCTATGTATCGTCGTAAGTTTTAGCCCACCTAACCCACGATATGTATTTGAAAAGATAGGATGGTTTTTAATGGTTTTTTTTTAGAAAGGATCATACAACAAATTCTACTAAATAAAATTTCCAAAAAAGTTTAATAATTCAAAAACTTAAACTGTTTATGATCTCTCATTTTCTATTGCACAGATATAAAGAATTATGTATGGGCCCAGTAGAAAGCAAGAGTTATCGGAGAATTCAAATTTCATTTTTCTTTTTCTCTCTCTGGTTTTTTTTTTCTTTTTTGTAGATTTATTAAGCTTCCGTTTTGGGCAGTAATCATAATCATATGAAATTTATTTCGGCTAATTGTTTGCTTAAATTTTCTTTGCTATTCTGCTTGACTGCCCGGAGATCAACTTTCTTTCATTATATCACTTTGGAAATTTTTGCCATTTTAGAGTTCCAATCATCTAACATCACAGCAGATGCATTTAATTTTTATGTGTATACTATTACAACATCGTATTATTTTCATTATATCATCATTATATATATAAGTATAATCATATTAAAAATATTAACTAAAAGATTAATATTAATAATTAAATTGCTTCAAGGTTACAAGGAAATCGATTCCATATAGTACAGATATTTTATTTCATTGTATCTAAAGGTGTTATTCTATGATTTTAAATCATTGAATTTTATTAAAATTAATAAATTCCCTTCAATTCTGCTGATTATGTAAATCTATATGTCATGAATACATACAATTTTTTTGATTCATGTATAATTAAATGGTTTATGTTTTATTTAATTGCAATAAGACCTTCACATTCATCTGCCACTGATTAAGCTGTAAAGATGCACAAAGCTGCATATGATCATATGCCTATTATTACTATTTTAACTATTTCATCATATTATTTTATTTATAACCATACTTAAATTACAGGATCACGAATTCCAACCATGGCATATTTTAATTAAATATTATAGTTTATTTCATTGCTCTATTACATACTGCATATATTGCATGTTATGACATATTATGTACATTATATATAATAAATACTGGGTTGGGAGGGAGCATCAGGGTATCATTCAAGCTGAAACTGGACGATGAATTGATTGACTGTCTGAGTCTAGGAGGGAATGAGCATTATCATTTTCTTTATCCTACCGATTCGATTGTGATGCTGCGAATTCTACTCCAACAGTTTCAGTGAGAGTGACGCGCCCTTCTTAACAAGCCATCCCGTAGAAAGCTTAATAAGTATTGCGAATTGGGTTATTCGAATTGTTTGATCGTATCGTTGGAAGGAGATTCTTCATTTCCCGTGGATTTCGCGTAAGTGTCTCTGCTTACGGGTCCACCCCTCCGTTTTTGGACCTTCATACAGCGATATTGTGAATTCTGATCGGTGGCTCAATTTGATCTTGCTATTAAGTGGAGCTGCATCCAAGCCAAGGGCATGAAGGGATGGTGGCTACCATACATACATATTGAGTTCCTTCGGATAACGGTAACTGGTTTTACAGATAGAGCAGTGATGATTGTGATACAAGTTGTGGGCATGTATCCCTTTCAAGAAGTGGTCTCGTGTTCAAACAAAGGATTTGTTATCGCCAAAATCAACGTAGTATTCATATGGAGCTGCTACAATCCACCTATATGGGCGTTAGAGCAGTTCCAAAGAATGCTAGATGCCGCACAGTGATCGGAAAAGCCTTTTTCACGGAGAAATTTATAACTCCTAAGGGTTACGTTTCCGAATCATGGTGTCTTCTACAAAGTTGTATTTTAAAAAGGTGCCCATCTTGTGGTGATATTTTCGTAGTTCCAAACTAACAGAAAGGTTAGCAATGTACTTTCCCATGATCAGTAACGGAGGGGTATGTAACGTTGCGTTTTATATGTTTTACGTAACGAAAGAACAAGAACCAATGTAAAGCTATGTCCATTTAGAATCCAGAATAATAAAATCATCTGGGCAAGTTTAAGCAAACTTAACTTCGCAGAAACATCTCCTCGTGCCGTCGCCATGTAAAATTTTTGGCCAGGAAGCTGTCTGAAATCCATTTTGACGTAGGTTTCATCGTCGATGAGCAGGCATCCTTGGTACTTCGTCAAAACCTGCTGGTACAATTTCCGCGCTCGA
This sequence comes from Aedes koreicus, assembly GCA_024533555.2. NCBI lineage: Eukaryota > Metazoa > Arthropoda > Insecta > Diptera > Culicidae > Aedes > Aedes koreicus. The sequence continues at coordinate 537,479 of JAHHFK020003667.1, forward strand.
GTTTTGGTGACGAAACTTTGCTTCAACGTTCGGTTTGGTTGCTTGCTGGCTCGATAAGAACGATATCTTGCTCGCAAACGAATTCTTCGAATGGTACTGCAAGCAGCAGCGTATTTTTGTGCGATTTCATTATCTGATAGTCCAGGGTTTGCTCTGACGGTTCTCAACACCTTCTGGTTCAGCTTGCGGTCATATGTTCCACTACGACGCTTACCTTGAGGCACTCAATCCACGCTCTTTCGCTCCCTGAAACGTTTGAGCACATCATACACGGTTGATTTGGCGATTTTCAACGTTTTTGCGATTTTTATTGCGGACCACGTTCGATTATCAACGTGGGTGTGCAGATTTTTTTCTCTCCTCTCGGCTTTCATCTGGAATAACTTTTGACTCACTGCACGAAACTCCGTGAAATTTATACCACAGAAAGTGGGCGCCTAGGTTAACAAACCGCTGTAAAAGAATTCTTGCAGCGGACACTTTCCGTGCCGCTGCAACACAATAAGTGATTCTGGATTCTAACTGGACAGAACTTTACTGCATAGCCGTCTCGAATGAACTTAAACGTCTAAAACAAACGTATAGTTTAAAGAGACGTTACTAAAATGAATCTATGTAAAGCATACAAAAAACAACAAAATTGATTTATCATTTTTTCAGTATATCATACACAAATGGAATTCAAGCCATCCATTGAGCATAAAAACCACTCTACAGTTTTTAGAACCTATAAAGATTTGCGATGTTTATGCTATTGCCAAATCCGCTGTAACTACGCAGGAAACCAACAGGTGGTGTTTTGGACTAACTTATATTTTCAATATCTTAAAGCTGGTAATCCCAAACATTTTACAAGACGTCGACCCCATCCGAATGCAAATTAATTGATGATGATGATGATGATGATGATGATGATGATGATGATGATGATGATGATGATGATGATGATGATGATGATGATCATCATGTATACCTGACCATTTACAGTTGAAGTTGTCACGAAAGACTTGCTCCGTTTACCACACGAACAAATCCCCTGCCAAATCATGAATTTGTGTGGAACAGTTGTGTTTGCGTTTAAAGGCAGCAACCACTCGCTAGTGATCGTTCACACAGTACGGAACACTTTTTCTACCACTCACCTTCTTCCGATCGACAGTTAAACGTTCCCCGAAACGTTTTATGACACAAGACACTGTTGACTGGTGAATTTTCAACATCTTTCCGATGGCTCGATGCAAAAAAAGTGGGTTGTCGAGGTGCGTGTGCAAAATTTTCTCGCGCACTTGCTGTTCCTTCGATTCCATTTTCAAAACTATGACACATTTCACAATGAAACTCACGCAGTGTAAACAATACTTGCTGAAGACATTTCATCCAAAATTTCGTTGAAATCAACCCAAAGGGCGAAATGTTACAGCTTATTGAAAGTGTTGCAATTTAACTGTGGACACCCTTTAATGCCCTTTCTTGTTAGCTTGTATATTTCTTAGATACTTGTTTGGTATATATTTTAGATTAGTTACAGTTTGGTAGAAATTTGGCCACTTTTTAATCCAGTTATTTTGAGACTCAACGACGTGAGCTTTATGGAGCCGATAGATAACTTATTTGTTGTGTAACCGTTATGTTATTGGCGCAGTACCCGAGTACTTAGCTCCGAATTCCGGAATTCTCTGAAACAGCTCTTATGGGGAACATCCAAAGCAAAAATTATACTCAACACAATTTTTTCTTCATAAAAACTACAATTCACAAGATTTGAAACATAAAATGAAAAATAAATCAAGATACTGTAAATAAAGTTTTCAAGACACCCATTTATAGGCTTCTTGGAGAGAACATAGAAATCCAATTTGATGATACCTCAGATTTTTTAAGACGCTATCCTGTCTTTCATCATCAAAAAACAAACCTTTTAACAGCTTGAATTGTAAACTAGAGCACATTAAATGAATTTAAAATAATTTTTTTGAATAGTTAAGAAAAAAATACTACTAAGAACATTGGACTTTCAAAATCCCAGGGTTTATTACAGATCTGAAATATTGGGAATATTGGGTTTCAATTATCTAAAAAAATATACAACTTATTTTCAAACTTAGTAAGCCTTTTACTAAAGAACAAATTTGCATGTTAAAGCTTATAATAAATCCAATTTTTATATATGTATGAGGCGGTATTTACCAATGCAATTAATGTGCAACAAGAGGTGATGTCATTTTTCCAGAGCTTTGTGTTTGTAAAATTAATGTAAAACGAGAGGCCATACAACTTTTAACTATGCCCTGCCGTTTTCTTAGTTTTACATTGCAGTTTTGGAGATAATTAAAATTAACATTTTGTCAGAATTTTCACCACAAGTGCGTTCAAACAAATAAACAAAGAGCGTTCATGTTTTGATGAATCTTGAATTTCATAACTGAGGTTGAAACTGATATTTTTATCTTCTAAATATCCAAAAGATGGCATGCACACTTATACACCCAAATTCATTATTGACTTCAGTATGTTTTTTACCGAAAGCTGAACTATTTAATAAAAAATTATTTAAATTTAGTTGATTTTAAGAAACTTATTGGAATCTAAGGTTAGTTTTCCATGAAAAACTTATTGACAATAACTTATTATTGGTGAAAATATGGAAGCGTTTGGTACGGGAGATCCACGCTTTCTTCCTTCCCTCGATTCGAAGTAGTAGAGCGATTGCAGACACTCTTTCTGAAATCGCTCTATTTCATGGAGTCCTCTCTGCGGCACATGCTACGCAGTTGGCCTGACCGGGGACAATTATGCAATCAAGAAGTCGTCATTTTCCATGATGCTTTCAAAAAGTGGCTGCGTTAGTGTGAGATTAGATTAGATTAGATTATAAGAAACTTATTGGTCCGAATCATAATAAGTTCCTAAACACAACAGAAAATTTAAATACGATTTCTGATGGTTGTTTTATCATTAAAAAACTTAAAAATTTCACTTTTGTCTAGAGACTTTCAATTGCAGACTGCTGTATGAAGCAATACACTAATAACGTAATATGTTGTTTTTTTTTCAGATTTCTCAACCTTTTCCTTTTCCTTTTTGTAAGATTTGTTTCATAAAAATCTGCCAATGTTGCTTGAGAAAATGCCAGCACCCGGTCCCCCATAAACCTTTGCCTAATTAGTGTCCCTATGTTGTTTGTCATGAGCAAGTATCAATTCGAATAATAAACGCATAACAGCGTTCTTCTTTTAAAAATAATGTTTAATTAAAAGCTGTAAACTTCCGCTAAAATGAAATTCTGTATAAGGAGCCCTCTTATATGATCCTGTTATGACGTAAGGCTATTGAAGCTAACTAATTAAACAAAAACAACGATTACATTCTTGTCTCAAAATCTTCGATCTTTTTCAACCACGGTGCAGTTTATTTTTCAGAAAATGTCTGTCTTAAATCAATGCATAAATTTTTTGACCATTCAACCCACCTTTTTCTCAACAGAAAGAAATTGATTTCCAGTCGAATCCATTTAAAAACACAAAAAATCCATTTAAGTTTCAACCCTTCTCGAAATCAATTTTATTGTCATCCGACGGTTTCTATCACCCCATTTGAATGGCTCCTAGCCATCGGTTTTGTTTTTTCAAAGCCGATTTTATTTTAAATAATTAGTTTTTTTCTGTTCTCGAGTAAAGGAATTGAAAGTGTACACCACTTTTGACAATTGTGTGACTGTATTCTTACGAGAATTTTAGAATGCTTTACGCCGTACAATTTTCATAATTCCGATAATTGCGATAGATTGTGCGAATGGTTTTTTTTTAATGCATGAGTCAATCCTATTGATTATTTTGTATTGTCCATAATTTTCTATCACTTAAAAAATCCCCTGATTGATGACTTTCGAAAAAGTATTACAAATCAGGGTGAACCATTAGTACATGGTAATGGAAGGCGTGGGCTCTGTCAACTAATTGGACCGGCTATCGGCAAGTATGCCTCAAAATATAGCTCAATAAATAATTATATGCAATATAGCGCTCCAGCTTTTGAAAGTAGATTGTAATTATGTAGATGGGTATATAACGCAGATGAATAAATAAAAAATATCGATGAACCATTGATCATGGTTTTTTCGACTGAAATTATGTGGCTTGTGCTAAAAAAAGAGCACATCAATCGAATCTCGTTTCTCAATAAAATATGATTATTTTAATATATTTTCATTGAAAACCTTGTTTGTACATACTAATGGTTCTTAAATCTGATGGCCGCAGTATTTTGTTCCGTATACTTGGTCAGCATGGACTGTGGTAGGAGACTGAAAAAATGACTGAAAAATGTGGGTACGTAGCGTAGGTGGTAGCGAAGCATGAAGTAATAAAACATGTATGCTTTGAAAATGTTTAATAAAAGGAAAGCGTAGTCATCTAACCCCTAAAACCACCACGTACATATACAAATACAAGCACGCACATTAACCGAAGACCATCAACAGAAATACACGAACGCAGAAGACCGCACAAGGATGCCCAGTACTAAGATGATGCTGGCTAAAAGCGGAAGCCAAGGAACGGGTAAAAAGTATAGGTGGTTGTGGGAGGTTGGCCGGATAACCGTGCAGCAGTCCTGAAGAATAATATGTGGAATGATGAAAATTCAAATCTAATATCTACATAACATAAAGCCGTCCTTGGTTGCCGGGTAGTTGGTTTTGTAAAAGAGGCTATGGTACGGTCCAGCCATGTTCGTGTGTAAACCGGTTCAAATGTTGCTCATTGCTTACGACAGGGGTTTGCAGATCAAGTACCACCAGGTCATTTGACTGGTGCTACGTGGATCTCTTATGATGTATGTTATATACCGTTCTGCTAGGTCAGAGTCAGAGGGAGTTACAATCGTTTGGTGTTCAAAGAACTTGAAAATTCCTATACACAGTGAAAACACACATGAAATAAATGTTTAATCATTTTTTCTGTATTGAACTTTGTGCTAACTACAAATAGATTACTCATATCACTTCTTTAAACTGTAAATCGGACTAGATTGTAGACTAGTAATGTTTTTAAAAGAAAAAAGTGACCCTAATATATGTTGATTGTGTTTGATAAATAAACAGATAAATAAATAAATAATTACACAAATATAACTATAAAAACTTTTCAAACAACAAATGAGTTTAAAGAAAGTCGAGTATTTTATTATTTTATTTTTTTTTGTCAAACACCAATCAAGCATATCGGTGTGCAATATGATTGAGATAATCGCACAGTAAGACGATTTCTTTTAAAATGGAACATCGGCATTTATGACTAACTATTAAGTTTCGCTTTTTGATGTCTTCTTCGATCCCCTAGATTAATTGGTAAACGCGCATCTACAAATTTATATCATACTGGTTCGAATCCCAGTCTGATCTATGAAAAGGTATTGGCATTTAAGAAACTTTACCGAAGACAACCATATTTTATCCGTATGTACCTACAAATTTGCACAGGAAAAAATCATGAATTTTAACAGACGTGTAAAATTTATCCTCGTTTAGATGCAAGCCAAAGCAAGCGTATACAACGTACAGTAACCGAGAAAAAAAGATCATTCCGTAATGAGTTTGTAAATGTGTCCAAAAGTCATAGATTTGCAAAAGAGCTGGGCGTTGTGATACAAAAAGATACACATGGAAGTTTGGTTTGGCTTACTGGTAATGTTTTTTTTACTACACAAATGAAAATTATTAATCATTTCAGAAAAACTATTTTTAAAGGATATGATGAAAATAAAGATCAATTTTAAAATTCAACAGAAAAATCGGTGAAAATCAAGTAATTAGTAATCAATATTACCCCCTTTTGCCATGATGATCGCCTGTAGTCGTTTCGACATGCTTTCCATCAGGTATCTGAGGTAGCGAACTGGATCCCGTTAGATCCAAGCCTTCTACAACGCCGCATGATACGTTTATTTGTTGGCTACGTCTGTTTTTCCACTTTATTATCGAGAATCGCCCTAAGATTCTCGATTGGGTTCAAGTCCGGCTCTGGAGCGGCCATTCTAAGGGTTTGATGCGACAGATCATTGGGATCATTTTCTTGCTGAAAAGTGTAGTTGCCTTGCAATCCCATTTTCAGCAATGACTCCTCCAGATTTTTGCACAGAATATTAATATAGACATCTGCTGTCATGATCTCATTGATTAGGGCCAAATACCCCACTCCAAACCACGAAAAGCAGCCCCAGACAATAATATTACCTCCACCTTGTTCATGGTTGGCTGGAGATGCCTATCATGCAGCCCTTCATCACTTGCGCAATACTCTTTGCCACCGTTTCTTATTGATCAGCTCAAACTTGGATTCGTCTGACCACATAACACTTTTCCAGAACACCAGTGGCATATTTATGTGGGTTCTGGCGAATTGGAGCCGTTTTTCCTTGTTACTCCGACTGATGAACGGTCGCTTCCGGGTGAAATGGCTTTTCAACCCTTGCTCAGCAATGCGTCGAAGGATAACGCAATCCGAAATCGGTAGGCTCAGCTTCTCTTTCATTTTTCGGATGGTGATGAACGGATTTTTCTTGATATCTAGGATGATGTTGCGGTCCTCTCGGTGATCTGTTTTACGTTTTCATCCACGTCTTGGCCGATCAGCAACACTTAAAAGCTTCTGATGATTCAGAAATATCTTCTAAACTGCACCATGGCTCATTCCATATCTCTCGGCAACTGCGTGCTGGATATGGTTCCGATTGCAATCACGCACGATCAGATTTCGGACCTGTAGCGAAATTTCTTTGCCACCCAAGTTAATCGCTTTAAAATAACTTCCGGTGAACTCAACTCGTCTACATTTTCTACTTGCGGCAGAGCTTTGAAGCGGATGTAAACAATGAAACGTCGAAGTAGTTATTTACAGGGGGTATACAAGTGGATTCTACATGGAAAATTATTTTTCCGTAGAGTGATCTTTTTTTGTCATAGCTCAAACAGAAGATAATAAGGAATTCCGACAGCAGTATGGTCAGCAATTTCCGCCGGTCACTGTTATTGTTAACAATCTTTCATACAGCATACATCATTATTTGCAATCTTCCATGCAACAGACCTGATTCCAGCGATATCTGGCTTAAATTGACATAAAATATCCCATGAATTTATGCAAAATCTGGCAAAATGTTTCTTTCAAACTGTCAGGAGGGATTTGAAAACATTTAAATTTACAAGTTTTCACATTCTAGGGAAAAACTGATTTTTAATCTGATGCCCTACATATTTTTTTCAATTTCAAATTACATCATCAAGTTTATAAGAAGATCAAAAAGAAACAAAAAAAAACTATTTGTTTATAGACGTCGCATTATAAAGCAAATCACAACATAATTCAGTTACTAAGACATTCTAGAAATAATCAAAACGCTTAACTAAAGAGCCTAATCACAAATGCCAATTTTCCTTTTAAATGTTGCTCCCCTACTGAGGATTCCTTACTATTCTCCAACGAAGCTTTCAATAATGTCCTCTTCACATCTTTCCATAAACAGT